>CM060078.1:22839590-23229590 GCA_030533445.1 Cyprinodon diabolis
AGCAAGAGTCAAGCCCAGGTCTAGGAAACCAGTCCAGTCCTGTCCAGTCCAGTCCAGTCCAGTCCAGCCCAGTCCAGCCCAGTACAGCTCTGTAGAGCCCTGTTCAGTCCATTTCCGCACAGTTTAGTCCAGTTCAGCCATCACCTACATGACCGCCAGTTAGCACCATCCGTTAAAAGGATAAAAATCAAACCACAACTCACAACCCGAGCAGTCAGAGCCTCCGTAATCCAGGAGTCAGATCTCTGGAGCTTCTATTACGGGGATAGAGATGATCTGTTCCCCTTCTTGTCACCTTATCACGAACCAGTTAGGCCTACTCCTAAGCCTGTTAGCAGCTTAGCAACGCCAGCACCCAAACCCATTTACACACCTGTTAGCCTTTTGCCAGAACCAGTCTGTAAACCTGAACCCTTTAGACCTGTTTCTGAGAACCCCCGACGTAAGAGACGGCGTCGCCGTGAGCCAGTTCTGAGCAGTCTAAAGACCCCTGAGCCAGCCCTGAGCAGTTTGGAGTCAGCTATGTGCCGTTTAGAGACCCCTGAACCAGCTCTGAGCAGTCCAGAGACCCCTGAGTTAGATCTGAGCCATCCAGAGACCCCTGAGTTAGCTCTGTGCTGTCCAGAGACCCCTGAGCAGAACTTTAAAGAGGTGTCAGAATTCGGGGTATGTGATTTTACGCCTCCTAGGACCTCTCTGCAGGCGTCCCTGACCGCCAAGAGTCCTCCGGGAGCATCACAAGCCACTTCAGAGACTGAACCTTTGCCACCATTGGCGGTTTCTTCCATGCTGGATTTGGAGCCACAGTCGGTGGTCTCCCCTGTTCCAGATGTGGAGCCACAATGGGTGGTCTCCCCTGTTCCTGATGTGGAGCCACAGTCGGTGGTCTCCTCCTTTCCTGATGTGGAGCCACAGTTGATGGTCTCCTCTGTTCCTGACGTGGAGCCGCAATCGGCGGGCTCCTCTGTTCCTGACGTGGAGCCGCAATCGGCGGGCTCCTCTGTTCCTGTCCAGGAGCCGCAGGCGGCGGTCTCCTCTGTTCCTGTCCAGGAGCCGCAGGCGGCGGTCTCCTCTGTTCCTGTCCAGGAGCTGCAGGCGGCGGTCTCCTCTGAGCCTGTTCCTGAACCACAGTCGGTGGTCCCCTCTGTTTCTGACCCGGAGCCGCAATCGGCGGGCTCCTCTGTTCCTTACCCGGAGCCGCAATTGGCGGGCTCCTCTGTTCCTTACCCAGAGCCGCAATCGGCGGGCTCCTTTGTTCCAGTCCAGGAGCCGCAGTCGGCGGTCTCCTCAGAGCCTGTTCCAGTCCAGGAGCCGCAGTCAGCGGTCTCCACAGAGCCTGTTCCAGAGCCGCAGTCAGCGGTCACCTCTGAGCGTGTTCCAGAGCCGCAGTCTGCGGTCACCTCTGAGCCTGTTCCAGAGCCGCTGAGGAGGGGACGGGGTACCCCATGGGGCTACCTACTGAAATTGGGGTGTCATCCTCCTGAGAAGCTGCTTCGCCTCCGGCCCCACGGTCGGCCCCCAGAGAGTCAGCTTCGCCTCCGGCCCCGCGGCCGGCCATCTAAGACTCTGCTCTGCTCCCGAACCCTCGGCCGGCCCCCTGAGCCTCTGCCATGTCTTCGGCCCCTCAGCCACCCACCTGAGACTCTGCCTCTCCGCAGACCCCACGGTCGGCGACCGGAGCCTCTGCCTCGCGGCAGGCCTCCTGAGCATCTGCCTCGCCTCCGGCCCAACGGCAGGCCTCCTGAGAATCGGCATCATCCCCGGCCCAACGGCCGACCTCCAGAACTTCTGCCACGCAGCCGGCCCCCGGAACGTCGGCCATGCTTTCAGCCCCACTGCCGGCCACCTGAAATTCTACCCCGCTGCCGGTCCCACGGCCAGCCACCAGAGACTCTGCCCCGCTGCCGGTCCCATGGCCGGCCACCTGAGACTGTCTTTGCTTTCATCCACCGTAAGTGGATCGTTTTTTGTTCTAGATTCAGTTTTTGTTTCTTGCCCTCCTTGCCTGGTTGCCCCTCCGCCCACCCTGGGTGGGTTGTTTTTGGTTTTGGACTCTGTTTTTGTCGTTTTCTTGCCCTCCTTGCCTGGTGCCCCCTCCGCCCGCCTTGGGTGGGTTGTTTTTTGTTTGTTCTTTTTTTTTCATGGACTTATTCAGAGGGCGTCTGGAATCCGCCCTTGAGGGGGGGGGGGGCTCTGTTGGGATCCTCAGGCTTGCCCACCAGAGGGCGCCGAGGATCCTCTTCTGTTTATGTTGTTTTCTGTTAGGACTGGGGTTACTGTTGGGATCTGGAGAGTTACCATCTGTCTCCAGCAGAGAGCGCTGTGGGTCTCCTGGGCTGGAGCCCTCCAGCACACCTGACGCTCATCAGCCCATTAGGAGACCTTCCTATTTAACCAGCAGCCAGACCTTCCTTCAACGCCGCAGTGTTGACCAAGTTTGGTTAACGAACCTGAGCCTCTGTCATTTTAGAGAATCTTAGTTGGCTCAAGAGAGAAAGATTCTAACCTGCCTTTGTCTTCTTTGCTCACAGGAAACCCAGAAGCTCTTGATGAGCTCTGCCTGGAAACCTGCCAGCCTGCTCAAGGAAGCCAAACCAGAAGATATCAGTCTGGATTCCTCCTACAGCTCTCAAGGAAGAGCTAGGAAACCGAGTCAAGGTCAGAAACCCAGAAGCTCTGGATGAGCTTTGCCTGGAAACCTGCCTGCCTGCTCAAGGAAGCCAAACCAGAAGATATCAGTCTGGATTCCTCCTACAGCTCTCAAGGAAGAGCTAGGAAACCGAGTCAAGGTCAGAAACTCACGAGTCAGAAGCTAGACGCTGCTGCTGCTGAGCTCCCTGCGGAAACCATAGTCTCTGGACCCAACCGGTTCCCCCCCTCTCAAAGGATCTGCCAGAACCTCTCCAAGGTACAGACTAAATTAACACACTCGACAAGCCATCAAACTGCCTGGCTGACCAAACTATCCATCTCTGCAGATATCAGTGATTCCAGTCCCGGACCTGTACCAGAACCTGTTTATATTTCTCTGTGTGTACCTTTAATAAACTGTTGAACTTTTACCCCTGACTCCGTGGTGTGTTCTGCATGTGGGTTTAATTCCTAAAACCAACCATGACACCAACACTGTACCCAGTGCAACACAATGGCTTGAGAAGGCACCTATTTAGCGTGAAGGTTCCATTGGGTAACATTAACTTACTGCTTGTACTGAGATGATAATAAAGAGTCCCATTAGGTTTATTCACAGTTTAAAGTAAATGTGCTCTGAATAGATGATGCAAAAAAATATACCGGTACGTTTGGTCTAAAACAGTGACACAACACATCCAACCTACTACCTTATTTATCTATTTTAAAGTAACCAACGCTGCAACAGTGCTGCACATAATAAAGTAAAAATACTATACAAAATATTAAGAATACAACGTTAAAAAATAAAAATAAATCAATCAAAGAGCCTGAATCAACAGAGGGAGGTTCATGGGAGCCACTGGGATCAAACACCAGCACTGGCTCGCTGCTCACAGAGACGGACAACAAGACAAAGTAGAAAATCAGAGATCTTTATAATTAAGTGTATTTAAAATAAACCTTTATAAAGCCTTTTATAATATTTAGAAATATCCTTCTCCTCTCTCCTGTCTCTCCATGATGCCTCCCTCCCCCTATTGCCAGTGTTCTTTTGATTATTCCTGTTTGGAAAAGGCATCAAGGGTCGGGTGCGGGAAAGAGAGACAACAGGATGAGCGTATGAATGGAGAACAGCTTGGCAACTGGAACTTTAAAAGAAATAATACTTATAAGTAGGACTGTCAAACTCAACACTTAAGTGCACATAAAACTGTTTCCCTTTAATGTTGGTTATTTTGTTTATTGTCCAGATAACGGCTCCTGCTTCTAGCCTTTTTTGGAACTCTTACTTTTTTTAAAGTCCACCTCTACCTCTCAAAGTGCATGTCTTTTATTGTAGAAATTAATTTTTTTAATAATTAATTAATAAATAATATTATAATAATAAATACAAATAATAATTAAGTTTGAGGTTTAAGATCATCTAAGCTTTGATATTTTCAAGATATAAAAGATAACAATTGTACTTTATTGATCTCAGGTTGGAGAAATGTATCTCTGCATTTTGACCCATCCCCTTGGGGAGCAGTGGGCTGCCATTGTGTGGCGCCCGGGGAGCAGTAAGGGATTAAGGGTCTTTGCTTGGGGACCGAGAGTGGAAACTCTGGGGGGATCGGACCTGATACTTGCAGCCCTCTCACAACACAAGCCACTGCTCTAAACCACTAGGCCAACACTCCACCATCATCAGATAACCGACCCAATTTCATTGACAGAGTATTTTTTTTAAGATCCATTCACTTGACTGTTGCCGGCATCACAATGAAAATCACTCCTACACTTTTAAAGTATAGAACCCATAAGTGTCAGGTTGTGTGGAGGTTTTGAGGACCCAAATGCAGAGAGGAGTTGGCACGGATGAGTTTGGATAATTTAATAAAAGTCCGAAGGGAACAGAGGAAAAAATACAAAAATACTGAAAATACTTGAGAAGAAGCTAGAGACTAGAAGCAAACGACAAACTTCTACTACACACAAGAAACCAGCCCAGAGTGAAGGCTCTGCTGCTCTTTTAAGCCCAGCACTCTGATTAAGAACATTATCTTCACCTGTGTAGGCTATGCAGGTTCTCCCCAAGGATCCTTTCTGGAGGAAGATCCATAACTCGCACTCACTAACACACAGGAACCCTGACAATAGGGGCAAACAGAAGGAGAAAAGAAGGAGACCTACGACTGAGCCCTGTGGAACCCCACAGGATAAAGGAGAAGTAGAGGATTAAATAATCTGGTGTTTTAACACACATAGCTCTGTCTGCATGCAGAGGAAATAGCGAGGACACCCCTCAACAGCTTTTATTGTAATGGCCTAGTCAAAGTCCAGAAAATCACAACAAACAACAAAACCTAGAAACATGTAAAAGGGATGCAGAAACATTTCAGTTTATTTGATGGGCAGAGCTTTTAGAGACATGCCGCTTTAATTATAGCAGAATGTGGTTCAACAAGGTCTGACTCAGATGAGTTGAATGCAAATGCTCCTCACATTTTTGTGAATATAAACCATATGGACATTTCCTCCTTCCCTTCACAATGTTGGACTTTGTGTTGCTCTATCACATAAAACCACTGAATTATATCTGTATAATTACAAGGCACCGGGTGTTACTGTAGTATAACACTACTAAAAACTACAAAGACTTAAAATATGCCTTAAAATGCTGTGTTCTGTCTAAAAAAAGGCTGGGCAGTGGCATTACACCAAACCAAACACTACTAAATTTTATATGTCTTTCATATTTTCAGATTTTACAGACAGAAAATCTTTATTTTTTTACCGTGTAATCCATAGAAAATGCTTCTAAATAGCAGAAGGAAAATTATTTTACATTACATTGTTTTTCAGTTAATCGTGTTTTTACATTGTAAACAGTACATTAGGTGATAAACAGGCTACGGTAACAATATATTCAAGATGTGTGTCTGGTTAGCGTGGGAACGAGGATGAGAGGAGCGAAAGAGGTGCAAGCGTTTAAGGGATCTGAGACAGGACCCCCCATGAGACGTGCCCATGACAGACACACACTCGCACAGATAAAACAAACAGACCAAACTCTTCCCCTTGTGGAATACCAGGATTTAAGTGCAGAGGAAGCATTTTAAGAGGGCCAGCAGTGTAAGTGTGTGTTAGTGAGCTATATTTAACAAAGCACTGTCGTCCACACCAACCTTCTGTGCTTTTTTTATTCGGCAAACACACAAGCAGAATTAAAAAATAAGATCCTGTCACTCATGTGAACTCCATCTTTGCTCTTTACTCGTCCCTCTGATCAGCATCTAGAATAGATATAAAGATCTGTACATTGTTATCTTGTCTGTTGGCTTTTTTTTTGCAGATGCCATTTCAAACTCTTCTATTTAATGTTCTAATTTTGAAATAGCACAGTTCTGAAGCTTTTAGCATTTTCTTTTCAAAATACATTATTTGGGAAAAAATGCACAGTATTGGTTATAGAAATGTTATAGTAGACGGTATTTTGTAAAACTCATTCTTAATTTATTTACTATTTGCCTCTGGGGAGGTTTATTTGAACCTCTTATTTTTCTAAGACTTAATAAGAGATTTAGTCTTTAAGCATTTATAATAATCTACAATCAACACTCTAAGCAGAACATCAAATAAAATCTTTAGGCAATTTATTATGGAAGTCTGCCACAAAGACAATTTGTTCCTAACTTTGTTTATTGGAATTATGACTAATGCCAGAAAAATCATGGTTTGATATGTAAACAGTATTTTATTTCAACCAAAGTGATTCGAAAACATCTATTAGGTGAAAACTCGGCACTCTGTCTAGGTTTAGTTACATGTCTCTCGTTGTGCAAACAACATGATTATGATACTGTGTTAGCTCTTTTGTCCTTCATTTGTCCATTCTTCTAATTCTTTAAGCAAACACTGAACCAGTGCTGCCACGGTCAGATACAAGGACTGCAGAGAAAACTGGTAAAAAAAGAAAAGAAAAAAGGAAGGAGCAAAGAAATGAATATAATCCAACAGTTCGAGGTAACAGGTTGGAGTCAAACAAGGAGAAGGTTTGCTCAGAAAATTGGAAATAAGGCTTTTATATGCCAGACTATACCCAGACTGGATCCTTGTCTTTGACTAAATCAAAGACAGACTAAAGGCAGCAAGAAACCTGGGTGTAATGACTGATGACCAGCTGAACTTTAAAGATCCTGTTACCTCTGTTTCTCGATCTTGTTGCTTGACACTACTAACATAAGAAAGATCTGGCCATACCTAACCCAACATCCTACCCAGCTCCTGGTGCAGTCTGTGGTCGTCTCCCACCTTGACTATTATAGTCAAGGTGGCCCAAATAGTCTCACGTCACCTTGCTCTGCTTGTCAAGAGATCTGAGTTTTTAGTCTCACAACACTAATAAGTCAGTCTCGTAACACCCAGCGGGTTGGGCCAATGACATCCAAGGAGTGTTTTTTGGGTCAGGACATGTCGGAATTACGACCTGCAGAATGGCCTTGCTGGGGCATTACAAATATGGCTATGCTGGAGGACTCACCTGTCGATACTAACCTTGCGCTGCAAGACTTTTATGCAGAGGTTTTTCTGGCAAATTCTACAAAAATCATTGCACGATGACATGATGACTTCTCCGTAAACTTCCAACAATGGTCTACATTTCAGTAAACACGCCCCACCTGTCATTGCAATTGTAGCTGGGATGTCACCCAATCAGCTTCAAGTATGGTAGTAAACGTTCGTCCTTTTTACAGACAGACTGAACGCCAGCCATTCCAGATTCTTAACGTAGAACTCAACTCAGTTCTACACATATCTATCTGGCTACTGCCAGGTTAGTTACCCCTGGCTGCCCACATCAAATGCAAGTTGCTGATGCTAGCCTACAAAGTGCTTAAGGGTATGGCTCTACTTGAACCCTCTGGCAAAGGCTTATGTCACAACTCAGTAAATCCATTCAGCAATGGATTGTCTTCTAGCAGTGCCTACACCACGCTTAGGAAAATCCAGACTGTTTTCATGGGTTGTTCCAAGATGGTGGAATGACCTACAAGAACAGCAGCGTCCCTGTCTATTTTCAAGTCCTTAAGACAAACCTCTTTAAAGAACATCTCCTATCCTAATTCTTACCTACACCTCTGTACCCCTCAACCTCTCTTTCTGCACTTCCCTCTTTGCTGTCACCACTGATTCTGACTAGGGATTTTCCTCTAGAGAACTTATTGAGATAGTGATGATAACTGTAACATTGTGTCTACTAAATGCATCTGCTAAATGCATAAACATATACGTGGACAATATATAATCTTATTTATAAACTGGACTTTAAAAGACTAAAATCACTGTCCCTATTGCTCATTCTCCAATAAATGAGCTGATATCAAACATTTGTAAAACACATTTTAACTATATCTGTCGTTCAAGCCAGTTAGACAGAGAATAATTGTTTAGTCAATGACAACACCAACATTGTTCACTTACACAATGGATGCGTCTGTACTTGTAGAAGGTGAAACTGTGAAATATTATTCATCTATTATAAAATTTATTGTTTTCCCCTTTTTTTACAACAGAAAATCTGCAAGCATATTTACAGTCCCGGCAATCCATTTTACTTCTAGTGGAAATGAAAACTTCCTTAGATGTGACCTGAATGAAGCCAAAAACATAAGACTCCACGTGGACACAATGCTTATTATTCAGTAACTTCTCGTGATTTACAAAGATGACAAGCAAAGGAAACAATGTGGATGTGGGTGGTTTTAATGCTAAAATATTCTTTGCAAACGCTCCTCTCTGCACTAAATCTGCAATTAAAGCTGACAGTGAATCAGAGGATCTGTCACCTTTAATTTCACCTTAATGAAAGCGACCACAGACACGGTGATGCACGCCTACACATGTACACACTGAATGTTATTCTGAGCTGCTCCTGATTATCTCCACGACCCATAAAAAGCACCTTCTTGGATCAAACCTGCCACCAACACAAACAGGCGTATATAAAATGTATACATCCAGATATTTCAATGTTAAGGCAAGTGCCGCTGCAGTACACAGATGGAAATGAATCGCAATTTAGGACTCTTATCAGCACAGAGAGAAGCTTTGGTTGCAGTATTTTCCACAGAAAAGCTCCCTGTAGGAAACAGTCTATTAAAAAATCTATTGCTGTCCATTTCCGTTCAGTGGAAAAAGGGAGTTATGAGGAGAAGTGAGGAGCAAAGAATGGAATATAAGACTGCAGGGTTTTATATTCTGGCTTGCAAAAATGATATGCTGCCTATATGAAGACACTTCAACAGAGTTTGTTTTATAGCCCCAAAATAAACCTTGCATGTGGTCAACAGCTGCTATCTCACACGTTCTAATTTATACTATTCTGTCAAACAGTAAAAAAAAAAAATCCCTGTCGACACTTCCCAGACCTGCAGCAAAGCTCCGAGGATCAAACACAAGACAAACTAGAAGCAGACACAAAGAAAGGAATGAATGAAGTGATTTGGTAAATACTTTCACAGCAAAGGAACAACAGCAGCCATTTCTTTTGTATCCTAAAATGTGTCCAAGTGGAAAACAAGATTTGGAAATCATAAAAAGAAATATGAAAACAAAAACTCAAATCTGAACTAAACACTATGAATTTAGCAAAAGAAAAGACAAACAAAAACAATCTCAAAGCTTTTTTCACAGAAATTATGCTGAAATAATCTCTGGGTGTGGCTAATGGGTCTACAGCGGTTTTCAGCATCTTTTTTAAACAATCCCAATACCCTTCTTTGGGACATAGTGGTAGCTTGAGCCATTTCATTAGCTTCACATGTCCCTGCAGGATTCTCACTGTAGTATAAAAGAACGCCAAAGAGAGGCAATCAGGAATCTCTACTACAGTAACTGCACTAGAGGAAAGAGAACAATCGAGGACTAACCTGATCTTTTCTAGGCCTCCCTGGTTTAAAAAAAAAGAAAAAGGAAAAAAAACTGTTATGGAGACTCTAAGATATGATTTTTTTACCATTTCCCTGAGGCTGATCACAGTGGGAGAGTTCTTTGATGGTCCCCTTTCTCTGAATCTCCAAAAATAGTTCAGTCTTCTTTTATGATTGTTTCTAAAAAACACACAGCTTTATGATCAACATCAACCTCTTCAGCCATTTCTACTAAAGGTTTAGAGCACACCACATGACCGTGACTACATTTGTATAAACACAATAATATACATCCTAACGCAATCACACTGCTGGGTTTGACACCGCTGATCATAACACACTGATTGATAGATTGCAACAATGGGTGGGATTGTGTGGTGCTATGCTCAGCAGTTTTTCAGGTCCTATTTGCTAGTAAGGGATTACTTTTTGTCATATGGTAATTATAAATCTGTGTAAACAAAACTAAACTGTGGCCTTCCCCAAGGATCCATTCTTGGGCCATCTCTGTTTGATTAAAATTCCTTTATCTCAATATAGTGGGCTATAACATCTCTAGCCACATGTTTGCTGATGCAATAAAGCCTTATGTCTATTCTCTGAGTCAGTTTGTAACTAATAGATAGGACAGAAATTAATACTTTAGGAGTCAGAAATGTGACGATAAAAACAAGGTAGTTAGGCTTTGGACTCAGGTCTAAATTCTGTTACATTTCCACTTGCTTTCATAGAAAACATTGTTAAAATAGAAGGTTACCTGTCGAAGCAGGACAGACAAACTGCTGCACTCATATCCATGTGGACAAAATTGTCGTTTAATGAAAGAAAAACCCAACAACCGCGACAGAAATAACTTGAATCTGAAAAATTCTATGAAATTGAACAGATAAAAGTCAGATGACTTTTAAGCAGAATTATGAAGAAAAAAAAAAATAAATAAAAAATAAAGTATGTCTATGGGTCTATGAATAGGGCAACAGATGGTCACTGTGCTGTTTGGTCAGATGGTGTGTACCACACTCAACATGGACCAGAGGAAGCAAAGGAGAGAGTTGTCTCAAGAGTATTTTGGTAAAGACTATAGGAGCATATCCAAGCAACTGTGACTAAAGCTGCACATATTTAGAAATTTAGGATCTATGGGGCTTAGCCAAACTCTCTGGATGTGGCTAAAAGAGCCAAAAACCTTCTAGAGAAGAGGAATGATTGAAACCTTCTTAAATGAGAGCTTCAAGCTCAAGGAATCTCAATGTCCGATTGCACCATCTTTTGTTTGAGAGACGGCCGACAGGGACACCTTTGTTTTAAATGAATAAAAAGGCCAGTTTAAAATTCTGACAAACCACAAAGCTGGGAGAATGCCCTATGAACAGATGAGACAAAAAATGAACATTTTGTCTAGACACACTAGCTCTATGTTTACAGACTGAAAAAAGAAGCATATCTAGAACACAGTCTCTACAGTGAAACATGGATGAGGCTCTGTTATGTTCTGGAGCTGCTTTGCATCATCTGGCACAGGATGTCTTGAATCTCTGCAGCATGGGCGTAGGTTTGCATAGGGACCATCTTGACATGTCCCTACCAAAATTTTGGACGGACCTATTTGTCCCAATAATTGGATGTGAACAACATGTTTATAATTTACTATACAGCAGCCGCTTCTTTTCCTCTCGCAGCTTCTCTGCCTGGTAGCTGCAGCTGCCTGCTCTTTCCTGTCCCTTTCACATAGCAGCGCATCAACTGTGCTGCGTGGTTTAACTCTCTGATTATTCTGCCTTAAGTTCCGCCTTCTCTCTTTCTGATTGCGTGTTTTCTTGTCTGTATGTGCGCGCGCGCGGGTGTTTGGAGCACGAAAAAAAAGACGCTAAAATAAATTAATATTGGGCTACGAAACTAGTCCAAATTAAAAAACTTATTATCTACACTAAAACAGGCGAAAGCTTCTGACTGGAGTTCTGTAGAGAAGCAGGAGAGAGTTTTTTGATTTGTGGAACTTGAGAAATGTAAGTTAACAACGTTATGATTTCTTTTATCTTTTAATCAGATAGCCAAAAGCTCCTTAAAGAAGATCTTTTATGAAATGAAACCAGGTGAAACAGAAACGTTTAAACGTTTCCTTTGGAGGAGTTCTGGATGGAGAATATTGACAGACAAAAACTATTTTTTTTTAACTTCTTAAATGCAAAATGTTTACATATTTTTTACAATCTTGGTATAATTCCTGCTCTAAGTGGGTCGCTCTGTCGGCTAAAGGCACATTTTAGTGGCCCTATACTCCAGTTAACGATTAATCAATTACATAGTTCACGATTATTTAAATAATTTGTTAATATGATTAATTGTTTCAGCCATAGATAAAATACATGAAATTAGCTACACAGAGTAACTACAGCCCAGATGTACAACTTCTAATATTAATACTTTAAATGCTCAGTGTCAGTTCCTCTTATTGTTCCAGTGCACATGTAAATACAATACATTTATTTGCCGTCCCTTGAATGTATTATTTTGCATGATCCAGAGAGAGCATATTAGATGTAAAAAAAATAAGAGTGGGTTTTACCTCTGCACAATTCTATATCTTCAGAAGAAAACACAGGATAAATCCACATATTATAGACTATATTTGGTTAAACAGACACTGTCTTAGTCGCAGGTAAATTTAAATGCAATCCTTTTCAAAGTGGAAAAAGTCCTAATTACACATTCATCAGAGCCAGTTATGCTTTAAATATTGATAAACAGCATCTAGAGCATGTAGTGCTTATAAGATTTGTATTAATGTAGCAAGAAATGCTGCTGTTCTCTTTAAACAAAATGAGCCCTGAAGCTCACATTAAGCATAAAAAAAGAGCATGCATATTTTTGCAAAGGACCAATGAAACTGAAGAATAGTGTCCCTACCAAAGTTGAAATCAAACCTACGCCCTTGCTCTGCAGGGTAAAATAAATCTTAGGACTATCAAGTGATTCTAGCAGGAAATTTGCCTCCCAGTGTCAGAAAGCTTGGTCTCTGTCGCAGATCAATAGGATAACGACCCAAAACACAAAACTAACAACACCCTAGAATGGCTAAGAGGAAAACATTGGACTACTTTGAAGTGACCTCCTATGAGCCCTGATATAAATCCTATTGAGCATCTTTTGGAAGGAGCTGAAACATGTCACCTGGAGAAGGCACCCTTCAAATTTAGACAAGTGGAGCAGTTTGCTCATGAGGAGTGGGACAAAATACCTGCTGAGTGGAGCAGAAGTCTCATTTACATTTACAGAAATCATGTGATTTCAGTGATTGCCTCAAAGGTTGTGCAACAAAATATGAAGCTAAGGGTAGAAGCATTTTTATTCAGGCCTGTTTCATTAGTTCATTTTTAAAATCGTGTTATTGTGCTGTTAAAAAGCAATGTCTGACTGTCATTTGTCATATTAATTATTACTTTGTCAGATTCAAGTTATTTCTATCCACTGTGGATTTTTTCTTTTATTAGAGAGTTATAAACTATCAGTCGAAAATTCCTATACTGATTTGAAAACTAATATATAAAAATAATAGCAATTGTTAATTTTTCTAGAAAAGACGATTTTATAAATTCTTCATTAGATATTTCAACTACTGCAATAAAAAATAAGCAAAACATTTTTATTTTGCAAAGCTTTACAATCTGAGCTAATATTTACAAAGAAAGCTATAAAGACTATTGCAAGGAAAAATCATACAGTCATGTCTAAAAACTCTCCTTTCACTGTTTAATACTTTTAATTAACTAAGAAGCTGAAACACATTTCAGCCATCAAGAATTAAAGAAAACCTCAAATAAATATAAAAAATAAATTAAGTATTTGGTTAAACAGAATATTAAACTTTGTGCATACTGTACATCTTTATATTTTTGGTTCCAATTTTACTTTATAAACAAAATTTATAAACAATATGATGAGGAATTGCAGAAAGAGTTTTCTGTCTATGATAATCATTTGTTTTATGGCTCAAACACACTGATTTAACATCTTGAGTAGGGTGCAGATTCCCTTCACTCCCCCATACTGACATACTGTAAGCTCACAAAATAGGGAGACTAAGGAACTCATAACACCAATTCATTCTGAATGTTGTGTTTCCAGCACGACGTATGGATAATAAACCGCTCTCAAAAATACTTGGGGTATGTTAAATCTGCTTTCCCCTGCTCCTCTGCAGCAATTCATTCTCAACCTGCAGCTCAAAAACCCCCTTACAGACATACACACAAGCGCTCACTGTTTGGATGAAATGTGCTATGGCAAATTAACCACCTAACACACCAGGAGGAAGCTAATGTAGCTGCAGGTGGTGATAGAAATGGAAAAAGATGGTAGATAGAGGTTGGGAATGCTGGTTGCCCTGCTTCACTCAGCAGCAAGGTGCTATGTCTAATTAATAAGAAGGGCTCAACTTAGATCTGCTAGAGAACCTTGAGGCTTTTAGCATCCCGATGGGAAATCCCATTAAGATGGGAGGCACTAAAGCCAAACTGCCCGGCTTGTATTACTATATTCTGATAAAGGGATTAAAACTAATATAACTAGTTAAAATTTCATAACCAATAATTTAAATACTAAGTATTAGGAATGGGGGGGTTGTCTGGGATATTATGTAAAAAAAACACAACAAAAATATATTAGCTTTAATCTAAATGACAGATTTGTGATAAATAATTTTCTCTGATTTAAAATCTTAGACCAATCATAAAAAACTCCCATTATAATGTGATCATTAGTGCATCAACAGGTTGAAGTAAGAATCAGTAAGAAATAGTCTGCTTTACCTCAGATCGGAAATTGCTAAATGCAGTTAGCAAAAAGAAGGAATGCAGAGTTTTCCATAGAGATCGATGTGCACTCTAAAGAATATCACTCTATATTTAAATCTAGTACAGGGCTCTGATTATATATCTTAGTGAATAGAGTTCAGACAAAATCTCACATAAAATAAACTAAATAAAAAAAATTGTGTTTTGAAACGATCTCTTTCAGGTTACAGTGTTACAGACACACAACTGATGAAGCAGTAATTTCTGAATCATTATAAAGTTATACTACTGTATATACCCCTTTAGTTGCTTCCTAACGCTGCTTTATCATAGTTACTATAGTTAACTGAAACTAATGAAAAACAATGTATAATGTATTTTGGGTTAAAGGTAATAAATTAAAACTGTAGTTAAAAGGTAAAAAAACCTATAATCAAGTCACATTATACTGTGCCTCTTTCAAACCAACTAAAAAGTCCTAAAAAATAGACACCTTTTGTTTTTATGTTCATCAATTTTCTTGGTAGCCTTGCAAAGTGAGTTTATATCAGCTGTGATGAAACTATTTTTTGAAAATGGTATCTTGTTGAGTTTTTATTGCATTCAAACCTTTTTATAAATGCAATACTTTTTTTTAAAAACATGACCGTACTGAATGCTGCATCTAAAAGTGAACTAAAATTAAAAAAAAGCTGAAATTAACACCACCATCACTCCTTGATTTAAACACTGCTTAAAAAAAGAAACACTCAAATAACAAATCCTAGCACTGAAATAATTAAATATTATCATTGAAAACTTCGCTCTGTACAAAGTTAAATGTGCTGACGACAACGTCACATAAAAATCATCATTGGAAATCTATTTTATTGACCAATAAAGGCTTAGTTTTGGGGTAACACGAGAGGTGTAAGCATTGTCCGGTATTAGGAGGAATCAAGGGCAAACCAAACCAGCATATTGTCTCACAAGGGGTCTGAGGAACTAATCTCTGTACCTATCTAGAGCCATGATTCCTCTGGAGAGTGCTTGGAGGGATGTGTGGCCCTCCAAAGAAATGGCGCCCCTCACCATTCCTGACCCACTACCAAACCGGTCATGCTAAAGGATGTTTCAGGTAGCAGATTACTCTCCATGGTGTCTTCAGTCTGTCACATCTCTTACTTGTGTGTACCTGCTTTCATCTCAGCAGAGCACAGGGCACCAGTGCCAAAGTTGCCTGCCCTGGTGTTCTCTGGCAAATGCCAAGTGTTCTGTAGGGTTTTGAGCTGTAAGCAAAACCCCGGCTGTGGACATAGGGCCCTCATACCATCCTCATGGAGTCGGTTTCTAACCGTTTGTGCAGAAATGCTCTTATGGCCAGCTGGATGTCATCTTGCAGGGCTCTGGCATTCCTCCTTGCACAAAGGCAGATGTAGTGGTCCTGCTGCTGGGTTGTTCGCCCTACCTTCGGCTTCCTCCACATTTCCTGGTGAACTGGCATGTATCCTGGTAGCGCCACCATCTTGTGGACACTTTGCTGACAAACACAGCAAACCTTCTTCCCACAGCTCGTACTGATGTGTCTGTCTCATGCTACGAGTGTGAAAGGAACCACTCCTTTACTGTGTGTCTTGCCAATAATTTCCACCTGTTTTCTACTCAAATCTCACATCATGTGAAATTGATTGTCAATCAGCGATTTATTTAATTGACGTTATATTGTCTTCCCTTTATTTTTTGAGTAGTGTATGTAGTTTAAACTTCTTAAAGAAAGTTCACATGCTAATTTAAAGAAAGCTGGCACGCTACTCCTCACGTAACTCTAATCCCAAAGTGTTATATATGTACATATATCTATATGTGCTGAAGTATTAGCATCAAGCCACCAATGCAAGTCCTAGTTAAAAGTTAGTGATGATTAATTAACAAAAACAAATGCAGGGGAAGAATTATGATAAGGCAAATGTTACCAGCCTCCTAAAGGGAGTATCATGGAGTATCGTGTAAACAGGATTTAACAAATGTGCAAATAAACTGTCAAAAAAGCTTTTCAAAAAAAAAAAAAAACTAGAGAAATAAAATCTTTATCTGAATGGAAAGTGATGAAGACTGATGGTGAGATGGAACGATCTCTGATGTGTAAAAACGACAAGGACCGAGTGGATTTAAAAATTTGGACAGGTAAAAAAAATGACGTTATTAAAATAAGCAGGAAATGCAGTAGAATTTTCAAGATTAAACGTTTTCTTGATTATAAAATGAAGAAAAGAGTGAAAAGATTTAGAAAAACAAGACAAAATGTGAAAAAAATGTATGAAAGAGAAACACGTAAGGAAACAGAAGCAAGACGGTGATCTCAGCCATGGATGAAAGAGGAACGACACCAAAAAGTGACCAGATCCAGTGAAAGAAGCTCACCCTTCTGTACAAAATGGCAGACTGAGGGTGAGAAAGAAGGCATGTGATTGGCTAGGCCCAAATGCCCTCCTCATCGTCCTATTGGTTAGTTCAGTCCAGCCGTAGCGTGAGTTCAGAAAAAGCAGGAAGTTAGTTAGGGAAAGATATTGTGGGTACAGCTTGCGCAGTTATCATTTTTGTCATAATATTTTCTGGTAATTTTAAAACCATATCTTGGTAATGCTTCCAAAACAGTTAAAGGGGTTAAACAAGCTTATGGTGTTGTTACCTGGTCCGGAGAGGGCTTGTGATTGTTGGGCTGGTCAGAGTTTGGGGAAGCCACCTTCAGATGGTCGTCCTCATAATTGTCCGCCATCAGCTTCATCCTGTTCTGTGTCTGCAGAAAGAAAGGCAAACATGATTTCTTAAAGCTACAGTGTGTAATTTTTAGCGACATCTAATGTCCAGACTGCAGACCGCAGCAACATAAACATCTCCCCCCCACCGCTTCTCCCCCCCAACAGTACGGCGAGCGTCACGGGACAAAATGTCTTCCACGAAGTCCGCATCACCTACCTTCTCAAGTGATGAGGTTTGTTTACATAGATAATTTTAATACTGCCATCTATTGTTCAGTACCGTCTCAGTTCATCTCTCTCAACTTGCCTTAGTTACTTTCGAGCGTAATGGGCGATCTCGCAATCGCCAGTTTGTTGGCTCTGCGCTGCCGTAGCGCAAAGATGTCTGCCTCCATGGCTGCGAGACCCGCTCCTATGTAATTATAAATAACGAATTCTAAGGCAACGCAAATATTAAGGTTAAGAGGCTGAGCTCGTAGATGATGATAAATAACATAGTTATGTATAATATATTACATTTCTGACTGTATATCCCTGTAATTATTACACACTAGCTTTAAAGTAGTACTAAACAACTTCCAGTTTCGGCCGATGTTGGCTCCCCCCAGTGGACAAAAGCTATACTGTTTCGCCTGAATGAAGACAGCATTTCCCATGAGCACCAGAGTGGTAAAGACCATAGTGTGGTGAAATCCTGATCTCGTGGTCATCTGCAGTTGGATTGAACTATATTTCTGTTTTTTAGTAGCTGTGTGAAAGATGAATAGCAACAAGGTAATGAATCTAATTGTGGTGAAACAATGTCATATGATGATGTTGAAAATAAGAAACATTTAACGTTGGTTTTGTACCGTATTCCTGCAGAATTTCCAATTCTAAAAATCGATTTGCATTTGCATATCCTCCACCCATCAAATATAGTGCAGCTTGCTCATTAGACTGTCCTCTGCATATTAATGAAGTAAACCAACATTAAATAGCTTACACACACTATATTAAAAGCTCCAATCACTCGATCATTTTGCACCTTCTTTTAAGATCTGCTCTGCACGCACAAACAGGTTTACCCCTGTTTTGAGACACGTAGACCTTCTGTACATTAGGCCCATAGCGCCTTAGAAGCCTGGTGTGCATTCATGTTGGTCTACCTGAGTCAAAAATCTTTAGCAGCATTCAAGGCAGCAAGCCCTAAGAGCCATGTCTCCATTAGATTTGTACATCTAAATGCTACATATTGGTTAAAAACTTTTCTGCTACATAGGACCGGAAGAAAGATTGATTTTGTTTTTTTGAGCCAATGACGAGAAAGAAATCCAACCCTGAATGAACAAAATAATATTTAATTTTTGGAGGGGTCTATTGAAAGTCCGGCTTCAGATTTGATCACAAAACTATTACATGATGTTAAAAAGAAGATTTATGGTAAAACACTGAAAGGTGAGCAAATACAATAGTTTAAAGACAACTGGTCAAAAACTTCTCCATTATGATGTAAAAGATGTAGCATAAATTAAAACTTTTATACAAAAAGAGCCATGGTTTGGAGGGCTTCTACCTCTAAGAATTAAATGCAGGTAAAATGATAGAAAATCATTATAATTACAAAGGTAGACAACGGTTAATGCAAAAGGAGACAAAGCTGAGAAAAAATGTCCCAATTTTTTATCTGGTTTTCTGTTACATCTTCTCCCATTTCTCTAATTGTCAGGAATGCTGACCTCAGCTCACTTGCTCCTGTGCCAATTCTCCCTCTCACTTAATCTAATCATCACACCATTATTTCACTCCTCCTCCCTCAGACCTCCCTTTGCCTCCATTTCCATCTCCCCTCCACTCCAAACGCCCCCAGACCCAGTCTCTGCTTCAACCGAACAACAAGTAAAAAAAAAAAAAAGGAAATGAGGGGCAAACTGATGACTCAGGGCTCAGAACTAAATTATTTCTTCTTGATAAGCCTCTGGGGAATTTTGCATCAGATTATTTTATCATGTATTGTAGCTTTTCATCGACAAAGGAAAACCTTTGTAAATATCAAAGCAATCATGGGCAATGAAAAGTTGCTGAGACATAGTTGGGCAAAAACTATTTTATAATGACAACACATTTAATTACTTTACCCATTTTTGTACATCAAAAAAGGCAACTGTTAATAAGTGGAAAATTAAAAATGATTGGGGAAAGGAGTTGAGTATAGTGCTGTGGGGAGTTATTTAATCCTGACAAAGTGTCTGCAGAGTAATTAAATTAGACCAAGACTTTTCACTTTGCTACAGTGGAAAATTTGAGTAATGGACCTCAGATTAGAGTTTGTCAATCAAATAAAAAGACCCCGGTTCTATACTATTATAACAACGTTATATGGTCATTAAAGTTCAGTATTTTAAAGGCTCCAAGTGGTTTTGGGATATGTGACTAACTATGTTTATTTGCAACATGAAGAAAAAGTACGTCTAACAAGAACAAGAGTTTTTGCCAGAACAGAGGATATTCCTCAACATCTTGTTTGCTGTTTCAAATCATATGTTTTTGCTTTCACTAAAACTCTGCAAGAATTTATCTCTGCCCTTCCTGATCCAACATGCAGAAATGAAACGGGCTGGAGAGGAAGCAGACTGTGACAGTGGAGAAGAGAGTGAGGAGAACTGAGGTCATCTTGATCTACAGCTGTCTGAAGGAAAGGGTCAAAGGCTGACAGAAAGGCAATGCTCTTAGGGCCAATTGCATTTTAATCACACAAACAGGAGGGTGGGGGGGTATGTGTGTGGTGAAAGTCTTACCACAACATGTTGTCACTTACAGGTATTCACATCTGCTCAGAATAAGTATTTTCAAAGCTATGTTACAGCACGTTCTCATGCAGGTTTATGAGTGGAGTTTATATCTACTCTGCAATTCCAGCTGAACAGGCCTAGTTTGGCAGTGCATGACTTTAAAACAGACAGAAATTATTATTTAGACATAATTTCAGTCACAGCTTTTTGGGGGGCACAGTTACAGCCTTTTGGGGGCACATATAGAGATTGCAGAGCAGTCAGCATGGATGGAGAGCAACTGAAAATCATTTTTTTTAAAAGTAATTTATTTAGGTTCTTTATATCAAGACTAGATCTTGATTCACAGCTTGAATCAAGATCTAGTCTTTAGCAATATGGTCCTTTCACTACATGAATGTGCTTTTATATGAACCAATCTACTCTTAGCTCTGATTTTATTACTCACACTCCACCTGGAGGGTGAACCTGAACAAGCCGTTTGCGTCCTCTGAGAAAGCAATAGCATCCATATAGCATAATGAATTCTATATCTGATCGCCTCTAAAATAAGCTTGAAAAAGTTGTTAACTTCCAGGGATTGGTTCCAAGAGGCCATACCCAATTGGGCCTTTCCCCCTGAAGGTTCCAATCCTACCCTCCCCCCTCAAAAAAACAGAAAAAAAAAAAAATACAAAACTTCAACTCCAGCTTTCTAGACTGAACTTGATCAAGCTTGACCACGACATGGATGACTGAGAATCTTCGCAAATATGGTCCAAAATCAACTCTTAGGTAAATTAACAGCTCATTAATGGCATAGCTTTGGAAGACATGTCTCTATTATCATTTTTCTTCCAGACACAGAGGATTCTCTCATGGTTGATAAATCATGTCCGTGCTAAATGGTTGGATTTCCTTGGCCCTCTCCAAGTATTTTGTATGATCTGATATTCAGCATAAATACAGTATCTTTATGTTGCAAACAGGCCAAATGGATTGCACAAGTTATTTTCCTCATGTCACAGATGCATCTAGTCAACAGGTTACCTTTGCTCCCATTTCACATTTGCATGTCTTAATAAATGCAAACCTTTAGTAGATCTCATTGTGTTTTTCATACAGATTGAAAAGCCACATTTTGGTTTCATCTGAGCAGAGCAGCCTTTGTGTCTTCCAAACATTTGAGCCAAATTGAAACAGAGCATAAAATGACTTTCTTTCTTTCTTTTAACAATGACTTTTCTTTGGCTGACTGATTTGTAAGGGGGTTTTGAAGAAAATATAAATTTCCAACCACGGCTCGGTTAAATGATATAATTTTTTGTTGGTTTATCAAAAAAAATCCCAATAAAATACATTCAAGTTTGTGGTTGCAATGTAAAAAGTGGAAAAGAGTTCAAGGGTGTGTGAATATGTTTGCAAAATACAGTAATAATTCGGAAAAGGTTTTTTTTTTTTAATGTGAATTTGACAGCAGTAGAGAAGTTTTTAGATAGGAAAACCTTGAACTTCTGGCAAAACTCTTTTCACCACTGTACAAACAAACAAACCCACCCAAAGGAAGAGAGAGTTGGGCTTCTGTGCTGTCAGTTACCACCTTGGGGGCCCTGAGGTGTCATAAATGTCTTCATATGCAACATAAATAGACAAGATGTTGTGAGGAAGGAAGTGGAAGATGAGGGATGCTTGTTAAAGTGATTTCATTGGACACAGCTACTCTCTAAAACACCAAACTCACCACCACCTCAGATTCAGATTCTCAATACTACTTTCTTAGACAAAACATTTAAAATTCAATCTGTTTTTTCTCATGTTCAGTAACTTTAACCTAAAATAAACTTTAGTCTTGTGTTATAAATTAGTAGTTTTACCAAGAACAACCCAACCTCTGAATACAGCCCTCTGCAACCACAAGGGTTTTTGGTCGTGTATATTGCTTTGCTTTTGGCCTTGGGTGAGTGTGAACATAGTGTCGACACCCCACAGTGGCGAATTACTCGATATGCAAGGCCTTTTGTTAGAGTATATCTGGGAGAAATGTCTTCATTGATCCAAATATCTGGGTCCGTATTGCCAGTAAATATCGGTTAAAGACTGGCTAAATTTTCTCCTGGTGGTTAGAGAGCTGTGGTCACATCTGGACTCACTTTCTGGCTGCCTTCCTTGTTTTCCTTTCTCTCCTCATCACTGCCACCTCACCTGAGCTCCCTTGCTTTTTATTTACACCTCTCTAAATATGGCTCCCACCTTCCTCAAGTTCATTCTATCGTTATTTTGTATCTATTTACCACTTCTTTTGTGATTTTTCCATCCCTAGTCCCCTTCGGTTATCTTTGAACCTGATCAAATATCTCTGCTCGGAAGTTTGCTGATGCAAGGCTTGAGCTTCCCATCTTACCTGCTGTTTAAGCTGCTGAACCAGGTTATCCTTCTCCCTCTTCAGGGCTGCCACCTCTTCCTGGGTTCTCTTCTTTTTGGATGAGGAGAGCTCCAGCAGGGCGATGTTGGCATCCTTCTCGCTTATGGCAGCCAGCAGCGCTTCTTGCCTGTGAAGAAAACAATCCAGGGTAGATATTTTATAAGAAACCTTTCTTTGAAATATATTATCCAGAGCAGATTAGGATAAATTAAAAGTTCATGCAAAGATATATAAAGGAAAGTTGTAACTTCATGAGATATTGACCTCCTAAGATCAATTCAAGTGAATCAGCCTAAAATTTTTAGAAAAAATTTATCATAATTGTTAACATAAACCTGAAATATATCAATATGTTAGGACTACTATTATTTGAACACTAAAATTACTTAAAATCCTTTCTTTAGCATCAACAACACTTCTTATTTGTGGCTTCTGCCTGTTTCTATACCTGATGGAGCTCCAAGGTCAATTTTTTTTTATTGTATGGCAGGCATTAAATGTTTAAATGTTAGTTTCCCTTAAATGGTAATTTAGGTGTAGACAGTTTAGGTATGGAAACCTTAAAACTGAATAGTATTTAATCCCTATCTTAATTATTGTTATTTTCCCACATAATGGAATACAAATAAAAACTAAGAAACAAAATAAATATAATAATCAAAACATGAAAACATTTTTGATTTAGCGCCAAGATAAGATGAGTTGAGTAATTTCGACTTCATTGACTATATTTTGAAATATAGGAAGACGATTCTTGGTTTCAATGCAGCTCATTTCGGATCATAGAGTAATCTTGATGTTTGAAAAATGTGTTTCTTTCTAACCTCCGACATCAAGCTCCTGATGGGAAGCAGAAACGCACATGAAGCCACCATGAACTGCAGGGGGAATAGGGGTTCTAGTTATAGTCATAGTGTCATAATGCAGAACCAAGTCCTCTGTGGGGGATTCTGGAGGATTTCACAATTTCAATAGTTTGATCCCCTAAATAAAAGTATCAGACACTAGTGATCCCCTAATGGTGAACTGACTGTATGCTTTCACTCTATACACAGAGTGAAATAATCATACGATTTCTAAAAATAAAGGTATTTAAGAATTTCATCATATAAATTTATATTAAAGGTGTAGAGGACGATCTTTCATTTCCAGGTGGATCATTTAAAAAAGTGGACTTCCTTTAACTGTCAATCATTCTGGTGATATGTTTACGTAAGGCCGTCCTGTTAGCCATCTTTTTATGTGCATGCGCACTTTCAGGCGTACGTCTGTGATGAGCTACGGTTTCAGTCATTGAAGCTCACCTTTCTCACCGCGGTTCTTTGAAAACGGCTGAGGGTCGTAAGAGAAAAAGTGTCTAAAACATGTTCAGCAGACTGAAGATGTTTTATCGTTATCTATCTTCTATCTCCTCTTTCTTTCATCTTTTCTCTTTTTTTTTCCCGTTTTTCCTTTCCTGTTCTACTTACATTGCAAGCTCCCTGCATAAATATAATAAAGCAATTTAAATCAAGCGGAACATTATGGCGGTAGCTGTACTGCTCCACTTGTGAAAGTAAAATCTGTTGGGCTCTTTTTGGCATCAAGACAATTATTCTTATTGCAACATTGCCAGACAGGACACTGTAAAAAAAAAAAAAAAAAGTAAAAATGTCTACGAAGTGTATGAGAAGAAAAGAAAGAGCTCAGAAGAAGCAGATATATCCCAGAATGCTTTGTGTTGAGAGCTCTCCTTGCAAAGCATTATGGGATTTACTGTCACGGCGGCCCGCTGTCGGCGACTAATAACAGAGATGGCACAGGCACCACGAAGTGGAGGAGGAGTTATGTGACCAACGGAGCAAAAAGCACTGATCATCTGTTTGAATGGTCATTTAACAAAGTTTGCTATAAAGTCCACTATATATTCCTCGCTCTATATAGTGGTTCTCGCAAATGCATTTTTTTTTTAAAGTGGAGTGGCGGGTCTTTTAAAGAATGTGCAAAAATACTCCACAATATCTTTCACTTTATAATGGGACGTCTAATACTCAGTTGTGCATCTCATAATTATTATAATTACTATATTATTATATATACTATTATAATAACATTTTACATAATGTGTTTTAATGCAACTTTATTCTGAATAATAAAAGGTGCATTTATTTATTTTATTATAAATAAAGATTTTTTTATGTTGCTTCTTGCTTTTACCCTTCTCATCTATAAGCACACAAGAACCAGTTTAACCAATTAGTTGCTCCTCGGATGTAAGGAGCTCCCTCATTGGTCCTTTTAACCAATCAGAGGACCAGAAGGGTCACGGAGAGGGTAAATGGGAGCGTGAAGTAAAAGGAAAAATTGCAGAAAGGATTTGATAATGCAAGGAAACAAGGAATAAGGAATTATCTTGTGTAATTGTGTGATTAAGAAAGGTATTTATAATCAGATTTATGAGTTTTTAAATCTCAGAGAAGCCAATGCAGGCCCCATCTCCAGCCTTCCTGTTCCCATATAACTCTCCCTCCTAGTTCGATCGGGAAGCTGACAGATGAATAACATTCTTTGTGGCCTGAAAGCAACAAGCCGCATCAAATTCATCCCATCAGCCTCAAACTGCACCGAGTTAAGATCCAAGGCTGTTAATTCTCAGAATCAAATGTTTTCAGAGGGAATCTAAATCACAAGAGGAATTTTTACATTCCCACAAAGCTGAAGTAAGGGACACACAAACATAAATACACTGAAAGCTAAACATTTCTAAAAGAGTGGACTTTAAAGAGCATAGCAATAGGCAAGACTTTTAATAAACAAATAAACAGCCTCTACACAATGTTGAAATGAGAAAAGGTCTGCATATCAGGATAAATTATGTAGTTAATTTAAAAACCTTAAACAAACAAGAGTTGGTAAATACAACCGTTTTAAGACAGGTGTAAAGGCTGGGTTGCTTTAACAAACACCAGATTGTTAAGTGTGATTAGCCTCCTGCTGGTCAGTAATTTGACCAACAGAGGCTCCAGCTGAAGCAAGCTATAATCCAACATCTGAGTGTTTGTGGATGTGCTGGAAGGAGTCCGATAGCTCCAGCATGAGCTAGATATCAGGGCCGGTCCTTTCGGTGCTGCTTGAGGAGCAAACATCGGACCTGACAGCTGCGCTGGGGATGTTCTGCTACATCAGGACATCCACAAACGTCTATCCCAGAAATGACAGAGATGGAAAAAAAAATCAATCAATCAAATGAGATGCTGTTCATTCCAGTTTTGTTCCTTATGTATACCAGTCTTGCATAAACACTGACACAGCCTTGCAGGGAGGAATGCAGGGATGAAGACATCTAAATGGAGATAGATTGTGTGTTTGGACTAAAGAAAAAAAAATCCTCGGTCAACCTCACCGACCACAGCTGTCAGTGGAAAAATCTCCCATCATGCATCTAAAAGTAAGCAACGCTCTTGGGTTGGTACATCAACTCTAAGATATTGAGACATCTGTGAGAGAGATAAGTTTATATCTATATAAAGTATTTCTGTTTGGACTATTAACAGAAAGTATTTCAACAATACTTGGACCTTAACATACAGTATATAACATATATTTTAGCACATAAGCTGCTGCATTTCATGCGTGTCCTGCCTTCATTTAGCTGATTCAGATGGCTGAACAAACTCCACAGCTTATTAGAGAAGTCTTGTAATGAACCGATTTTTTTGTTCAAGGTGATCTAAACCAGACATGTATCCAAACATGCAGGACATCAGTTTAAAAAGACTATTAACATTTCTCATGTGTTGTTTGGAGTTAATAGACAATTTCCTCCACACTTTTGAAGCCAAAAGTTCACAGCTAAAAAGATTAAACATGTCCAGTTGTTGGTGCTATTGTACTTCACTCTAAAAGATTTAAATACAGGAGTTTGCTCAGACTGCAAATATATTTTACAGTAGCCCTGGTTTTAAAAACTTGGAAAGACTAGAGATTGGAAGAGAAGGTGGAAGGAAGAAGGATGGAAGGAAGGATAAAGAAAAAAATGGATGAATGTTTTTCTATGCCAGTTTCCTGGTCCATTCAGGCCTAGAAAATATGTGAATGGAATTCCAGACGTTTTCAGACTGCAAGTAAACCCTCGTACATGAGGAGTCTATTACAATTAAACATCTGAGCTACTAATTATAATAAAAACAACATCTTTTAAATGCATGTGCATCAATCAGTGTTCCATCTATGCACTAACAAAATAGTTTTACATTCCTTTCTCTGGACTAAAAATACTAGAAGTGAATTGACAGCATCAGAGAAAATGCACTAAGATTCACACAAAGAAAGACTAATGGAATATTATTCTTATTAAAGCTAACAGAGCGTCTTTTATAGACTTTTATACCATATTTGAGGTACCTGCCAGTACTCGGCATGTATAAATTTCTGGTGATAATACTATATTCATTCCAGATGCACTTGTCTCATTCTGGGCCTCTCCCTTCATCTCTGTCAGACTCGTATACAAACACATACTTAAGACACTGGACTTGGCCTCCTCAGCTTGCAAAGCTAAAACACGTGCTCTTGACAGGCGCTGGCTGCAGCTACTGCTGTTGCTATGTAATCAGAAAGACACTGTTTCCAGAGCAGCAATCTTTTGGTAAATTGTGAGATGAGTCGTGTGTCAGATGGCTTACAGAACTGCGTGCTCCTGGCACTGCCTGCAATATGTCATTATCACAGAAAGTAGAAAGGACAGCAGAGCGAGCAATGGGAGGATGAAAGATCCCAAGAGGATAAAGATCTTTAGATCTGAAACTCCTCTTTCAAGTCAAAGGAACAGAGCAGAATAAAGGAAGGGCCACTAAAAGTAACTAAAGAATCAAAGCTTTTTGAGAAGGTTCACTTCAAGATACTCCGCTATTCACCTCCATCCTTTGTTTCAAATGCTAAACTTATCAACAAATTCAAGGAGGAATTTATTGCTTTATGTCAGGACTGTCCTATACAGTAGTAGGTGTGAATACCCAGAATGCCG
Organism: Cyprinodon diabolis; assembly: GCA_030533445.1. Lineage (NCBI taxonomy): Eukaryota > Metazoa > Chordata > Actinopteri > Cyprinodontiformes > Cyprinodontidae > Cyprinodon > Cyprinodon diabolis. The sequence continues at coordinate 22,866,844 of CM060078.1, forward strand.
AATGGCCGGCTAATAACCACACACAAGCTTCTAGACAACATTTCTATGAGCAGTGCGCTTGTGCTTGGAGAAGGTTGCAAGTACCCAGTTTGATCCCACAGCCTGCACTCTGGGTCCCTGAGCAGGACCTTTAACCCCACACTGCTCCCTGGACACCGCACAATGGCAGGCCACTGCTCCCCAAGGGGATGGGTTATATTTCTCCAGTGTGAGATCAATAAAGTTCAACAAAAAAAAAGTAAAAAAAAACACAAGTTAAACATACATAAAAAAAAAAACTGTGAAAAAAGTGTATGCAACATAAAGAAGGTGACCAACATTTTTTTTATTTAATAAAAAACACAAATGTAAAATCATCTGAACCTTTATTGTATTTAAACGAAAAATGATCGTTCATTGTTTTTAGTTTAATGATATGTGTATTCTAGCACGCCAAAAATTAATGCTTGAGACCAGATCCGATGCTGTTTAAGGTATTTTAAATGATACTTGACTCCAGAGAACTGCTGTTGGTTCATCGACTCTGATTTCAGATCTGCTGCACCTCAGGCAAGTTTTATGGTTGTGATTTAAAACAATCTAATTCACAGCTATTATTGTATAAAGTTTTGCAATCTATGAAGAAATTGTGAAGGTTGGAAAGTAATCTCCAATTTGAAATACTTTTTTAAAAAGTCAGAAGGTATATTTTATTTGGACTTCGGTGAGGATACGGCGGGTTAACAGGGTCCATATAGGCTTTGCTTGTCTTCCTCTGTAGCCCTTTTATTATTTGTACCCGAGAATCATCATTGCAGCGATGCACCGGCAAACCAAGTTTAAAGGGTGCAAGGTGAGCAGGGGGTCCATGTGTTCATGTTGCTGACCCTCAAACAGGCTCTTGATGTATATGTGCAAATAAGGAGGTAAATGTGTTTAAAAACAATTTATTTTCAGCAATTAAGTTCATTAAAATTCAGCATATTGGCCTAATCTCAATGTAATTTCCACCTTAAAACTCACAAAAAAAGAAGGAAAGAATTCTATAGATACAATATTTAAATCTTTGGCGCTCAGACCTCGGCGGGAAACAGCAGTGCTGAAATTTACTTTAAACTGAGGCATGAGCTGATGAATGAGAAGGAAATACCAAATATGTGCATGCTAGGTTAACTGGACACTTTAAATATATGAGTGCCTACATGCAGGATTAAGACATGAAGACATAAAGACCCTGAACAGAAAGTGCTTTCAGCTGACACCGTTTTAAAGAGATGAAAAAAACTTCATACACCCATTAACACACAGGTTTTTATGCCTTGCTTTTAACAAGGAGGAGCTAAAGCTACAAATGAAGCAAAAGCCTTCAACAAACTTTAAAAGTCACGCAAAATAAATCTAGTTTATTATTTACTAATCTCTTGATGCTGCTTAAAAGTGTAAAATCCCTTTCAGAGCAGAAAATACCCAGAATTTCATGAGTGTTTATATAAAAAATTTATAGCCAACTTGTAACAGGCTGCAAAATGTTCCCAACAGTTGGTAAAAGTGGCGTAAAGTAAGGCTGTCAGGTGTTTATAGGAACGTTTCATAGGTTAGTCACACTTTACCAGGTTTGAGTTTATATTTCTACTCTCGTCCCACTTCTGACTTTAAGCCTAAATCACATCTCACTCTGGTCTCCTTCTCTCTCTTAACGCCGCCATCTTAGTAACTTTCTGAATCGTTCCGTTTTTTCCACCTCTCTATCTGTAAAATAGGTTGGGGTGGGGGCAGATTCTTTCCGTTATTCACCAGTCGTGTGCCATGATGTCATCGCTGCGGCGACAGGGTAGACAGTAAGCAGAAATACACAAATGCACCAGGCACCTGACCCCAGCCCTAACACACACACACACACACACCGACACACAGATGCAAAGGCAATCTCCTTCCTCCAACCACTTAAAGTCCCCCACTTTATCAGAGACCCTAATGCCTGGTCTTAGATCACTCGCATATTTCTACTAACACACTAAAGCTGCTTCACATGTATGCTGTCTTATCGCTTTCATGCAGTTGACATTGACTGCAATCTGCAGTGTTTAAGTTGTGCCAAAAGGGATGTGTGTTCACAGGTTGTATTTTAACCTCCTGTGCACATCGGTGTCCATGATGGTGTGTTCCTGGATGTGTGTATAGTAGATTTGAGTCCAGGGTGACATTAGCCAGCCTCTGTCTAAAACTAACAAATCTATTCTAGAATTAATCCCCTTTCTCTGCTCTCTGTTTCTGGCTCAACAAAACAACAATCCATTGTTTTCTCTGATACCTTCTTCTCCAGTTCACACAAAACACTGAATGCAGACCACCAGACTTTTACTTTTAAAGACTATTATGTGTGATCGACCAACTAATCGTCCGGATGTCTGATAAAGAAAGGTTCTCTCCTCATGTTACAAATAAAAAAATAAACAGTTAACGCTTCCACATTCCTTTAAATAGATATTCACAAGTCAGATATTTTCTTACTTGAAGTGAAATCAGTCTCTATTGAATAAAAGTAATCTTTCCTGGTGAATGCATGAAATATCTTCCTATTTCATTTATTAAACCAGACTTTTTGGATAAAAGGTACCACCTATTTTACAGCCCAAATGATGAAGCGTAACAACATATTCAAACACTAAAAGGGTTGTTCTTACTAAAAGCCTATAATACTGCATTGTTGCGTTTAGCAGATATGAGCCCTCTACACATTTTTCAGCAAACTTAAGATGTTAAACTGTCCTCATAAGCTAAATAACTATGAATAATAAAAAAAATGGTAGAATTAAATAATCAAAAAGACAAACATGAAGTGCTTTATTTTTAAGAACTTCGGGCATGTCTGGTGAAACATTCAACATCTGGTAATTCTTTGCTCATAGGCCTTCACTATGCAGCACTTTATGGACATTTAAGGCTTTTCTTCAACTTAGTCAAATGTAATAAATTGTTTGGTCTTGTTAAGAATGAAATCTGTAGATTTGACTTTGAGTTCTGCAACAGATTGGGAAAAAATGTAAATATTTAAAGATATAATTATTAATATCAATAAAAGCATAAAGAAATATATTTTCCTGAACCTGCATTTATCTTTCTATAAGACTTTTCAAATGATCTAACACTTAATGAAAACATGTCGAAGTGAAAAAGCAGCTTTCATTGTATTCTGATTTTTAAAAGGACAAAAGATTTATTTTGTTTGGATTCATATCAGGATAAAACATGTAAACTGGTTCAGAGTGCCTTATTTAAGCAGGTTGTATGTGCTACTGGCAGTATAAGAGCGGTCCTTAAACAAAGATGGAGATAATAATGAAAACAATTAGAGAAACGTATAACAATCTGCAACGATATGTGAGTCAGATATTAATATCTAGCTAAGGTTTGTGCATCTTTTAATACACGCAAACCTTTAAAAGATCTGGCTCTTTAACTGTATCCAGACACAAAATGGTACAAAAATACAGAATATGATTAGCAAAGGTTAGAATATGTCAAAGATGTTAAACAATTTCTGGATTTCTACAGGGTTACCGCTGTACAGGATAATCTAAAAATCAGAAACAAACATGGCAAAAGATGTATAGATTGGAACTGCAGGGAAAAAAGGCTTAATAACTCAGGAAAAATATCTTAAAGATTCATTAGATGTACGTGCAACATGATGGATTTTTCCACTAACTAAACTGTAACTCTGAAAGGCTGATGGGGAAACATGCTGCAGCTGATGAAAAGCACCACCTTTAGAATCTAAGCCCAACTTGAAGAATGTTTTCACTCTTTTTACCTCCATCTCTTCAGCAACTGTTACACATTGATATCGTTAGTTTAAAAAAACGGAAACAGAACTGGAGTTTCAAAGATGATGATGTCTCTGATCTGAGCTTTAAAACAGAACCAAACAATCTGAGAACAAAAACACTTTGGTAGTATAAGTGAAAGCCAACATTAAACACAAAGAGAAAGGAAATGGATGTTTGGAGATTTTTTTTCATTGTTGAAAGCTTTCAGTAATGCAATAATCAATTAAAGTCTATTACTTTCCTTTAATTTTTATCTAAATCAGTAGTTAATATGCACATTTTCCAATAAACATTTCTCCTAATACTCTTTGCCAATTCCAAAAGCTTCTAGTAGGGGCAGTGTGATAGTATGAGGCTAAATCTCTTACATAATCTCTAACAAGTTTGATTAGAAATGGGGCTGCTCAGTGGTGCAGTGGGTAGCACTGCTGTCTTGCAGCAAGAAGGGTTCGATTCCCGGCCTGTTGTCTTTCTGCATGGAGTTTGCATGTTCTCCCTGAGCATGCGTGGGTTCTCTGCGGGTACTCCGGCTTCCTCCCACAGTCCAAAAACTTGACCGTTAGGTTAATTGGCTTCTCTAAAGTCCCATTAGGTGTGAGTGTGTGTCTGCGATGGACTGCCGACCTGTCCAGGGTGTACCCCGCCTCTCGCCCGTAGACAGCTGGAGATAGGCACCCGCACCCCTTGCGATCCCACTTGGGATTAAGTGTGTTGGAAAATGGATGGAAGTTTGATTAGCAATAAAGGCAATCTCAGTATAGAGAGATTGCCTTGTGCTTTCAACCCAGTGACAATCCCATAATTCCAATCTTAGGAAGTAAACTCATCATGCAAGATATCACTCCTGGCCTACTCAGATCAGAAGCTACCTTCAGAACCTGGCAGCAGATACGATGGCCTATTGGCCCACAGTGATAAACTCAACCCCCCCTTAACACTAGTTTGCGTTATCCTTGATATGCAGTTTGTTCTACAGATGGATTCCTGGTTAAGGAAACCAAGCCGATGACTAGCATTGGAAAAGTAAAGAGGTTGCTGTGATGAAGTTCAGTTAACCACAAACATTCGATGGCCCTTAGAAAAACTGCTTTGTTTCCTAGACCTGATCCAATCTAATCAATGACGCCAAACAAAAGTCAATGACTTGCTTGGAATCAGTAAAAAAAAAAAGATCCATAAACCTCGACCCTTAAATGCATTTTTCTTACATATGTGACTCCATACAGGAGGAATAAACAAACCTAGAGAATAAAGTTAGATTTATTGCCAGTGAGCATTTTTATTCAAAAATCTTTTTCTTTCAGAGCAGATTTCAGTTCCAGTTCTTTCTTTTGTCTCTGCCCCCCTCATTTTCCCCCTTTCACACTTATCAGCACACACACACACTCACACATTTGACTAGTTTTTAGTCTCCAGAGTGAAATCCTGCAGAGAAGTATTTCTCGCCCAGCTGACAGCTTTTGACCTGCGGCATACAACCAGCGAGCAGAGAGCCAGCTCCCCTCCATTCTTATCTGCACTAAAACAATACCCTTTTTCTCTCCATCTCCCACAGACTCAAACCCTCACACACATCATGGATTTAATTTATGCAGCAAAAATATACATGCAAAATGAAGTGAGTAGTCCTGGTTGCTTGGTGCTTTGCCTCCAGATTAACTCCCTCTAACAGGATCTCAGGGAAACTCCCCAACAACTACCGTTGCACCCTGTTTTATAGCCCGACTAGAGTAAAACACATCCCAGCGGGTCTTTATGGAACATGTGTTATAGCCCGTCTGCCATGTGAGCAGCATCAAAGTGAAGAGATCCAATAAAGCTCTGGTTTATTGTTGAGTGTTAACTGTAGCTGAGCTCCATCATTAAGTTTCCCTGCAGTGGTTTAAAACAGAGCTTATTAAAGAAAACTATCAACAACTAACATAATAATTACATGCGTTTAGAACTTTAAAGCTGGGCCACGATGCACATAAAACACACAAATGGCCTAAAAGCCTGAAAGAAGATGAAATGATTATATATGAAAGCAGGTACTGTAAGAATAACTTTGATTCAAGTTTTAACTGATCTTAAAAGTTTACTTGTTTTAAAAGTATAAGAGGTAAAAGATGGTAAAAAAAATATATTGACGACAATCTGGTCTTAAACTACTCTCTTTACAATTCACAGTAGTTTGGGGTTTAAGGTTCTCGTTCTGCTTCAATGCAAACCTCTGGTCTCATCCAAAGCGTTTTGCAGACACTAAATGCCTTATTTTTAATTCCATCATTCCAGTAACTTTAACTACATTCCCTATAATCTATAAATCTTTTATTTGCTATTATCTTTCATTATTTATCCTGTATTATAACCCCAGTAATATATATATATAACCCAGACCCTAACTTTCCTATATAATCTGTATATAGTTTTCATATTTATTTATCTTATTTTAATTTAATTTCTTTATTTATTTGACAGAGACAGTGTACATTAAAAAACATTCCTGCAAATGAACCAGAATTAGCCAAAAGGCTATTTTTCATCTGTTGTCCCTAGACTGATCTTAAAAATGTCTACCTGAAAAACACACAACAGTAAACAGTCTACAATGAAAAATACAAATATGAAAAGAAATAAAAGCAGCTTTAACTCCTCAAAACGGATTTAAAAATACAGAATAAGTGTTCGCTGGACTATAGCCTATTACAATTACTCTCTGTTTATACAGTATATATACAATTTATAGTCAATACATGCATAGTTTCGGTGTACATGTAAATAAATATTTATATCCTGTATTGCACTTCTGGTAGATGCATTTCGTTGCTTTGTACTTGTGACAGTGCAATGACAATAAAGTTGAATTCTATTCTATTCTATTCAGTCAGTGCTGAAGGACAGCGTCCCTATGGCATTATGCTGCTGCGAAATAATTTTTTGCATAGAGTCTAAAGGTTTTAGTCCTGGTATCATCTGTTGCATCATCACCTAAATGGCGTCTATGTTGCTAGTTTGCCTATATAAACCAACTTTATGTGGAGCAGTTCTAATAGTTCTCCTGCTTGAGCTTTCTCCAAAGCAGTGAATGGAGAATGCTTCTCCCGTCCAATTTAAGAGGATCATTGTGAGCCGTAGTGTTCTCATTTTTGATTGATTGGTTTAACAGTGCTCTCTGAGAGTGTTTGGAGATTTAAATGCTGTTTGATAATATTTGACTCAGCTTTAAAATTTAAAATAAAAGTTTTCAAACATTGACTCATCTACTATTTCACTGTGGTAAAATTAGGAAAAAGGATGTAGTGACTTTTAAAAGTTTGAGTAAAAAAAAAAAAAAAAGCAGAGAACAGCAGGATTTTGGGGAGAATCTCTTGGAGAATTGTCTCTATCCTGTCTGCGCCTTTAAACTAAACTGGAACTAGGTCAGAGAGGCTGGACATGAATGATTTAGCACAGAGTCAGAGGATGGCACCGTCAGAGGGAAGTGTTGGGGAAATAGGTTAAAGCTGGTGCATGGGATATTTCTGTGTTTTCGTGTGTTTTGGTGTTCCAGAGCGGAAAGAAAGCTCCCCTCAAGAGCTGTTGTACATCAGAGAGCTTTAGAGAGAGGAGAAAAAAAAGCTTTATAACACACACACATACTGAAACGGGCAGAGTAACGGCACTGACAGGGAAGGGAATAGAATAACTGGAGGATTTGGAGGGAAAACAAATCAAAGAGACATGAAGGGGGAGAGGGAGGTGGAGAGACAAAGACGATGAGGAGGGAAGAGAACGCGAGCAGGAGAAGAGGGCAGGTGGGACTACTGCATGACAGAATGAGGATCTGTTCTTGACACATTCCCCATTTTTCTCACTCCCTTTTTTCTCCCTCCCCCCCAAAAAAACAACTTCTCTCGCTCCCTCGCAGTTTTTCTTTTTACCCGTCACTCAGACTCTCTCACACATTCACAAATACATATAAAAAAACCCACACTGTGACTAATAAGAGAAGTGTAGAAAAAGGCTTTAGCTATGGTCGGCAGGAGCTGGCTCCATCCAGCAGACCACACACAAACAGCAGCTCAGAGGTGTGACTAAAGATGCAGCTTTGTCTTCACCGGGGCTCTAAACAGTAAATCCATTCCAATGCTCTGCTACTGAGACCAAGACATCTGCTAACAATCTGTCAGCACTCAAACACTAAGCAGCCACAGTAACGGACACCTGCGACTTCCAGATGTGCACCAAGGAATGCTGTAAATTTGAAATATTTCTGCAAAGTGTTTGACGATAATAACCTTTATGATGAGACCTGCTTTTCGACTAAATTCCTCCTATAGCACGAGCATAATCTAAAAAAAAAAAACACCTAACCTTTAATTTTATTGAGTTATGCTAAAAATCTAAAGTAGAAATTCAAACATGTTTGAATTTATACATAGTATACTTATTTTCTAATAGGAACTTTTTTCATTTAAAATGTTTTAGTCATTTAGACTTTCAGGGAATATTTTTTCGGGGAAAACTTTTGTTTCCCAAAGTGTAATTTTGCGTGTACTTGGTCCAAAAACTGAAACTGGGTCACCGTTGGGCAGCATAGCGATCCAAACAACAGAAAAATGGCTCACATAAAACAAAATCAACTTTCCTTCATGTTCAACTCAGTCCCAAGAGCCGCATCCTTTAGAAGAACTGTGAGGAAAGATCCCCTACTGTGTGCACAAATCTTTTGAAATGTCATGAAGGGAAAACTATGAGCACTTCAATTGGAAAAAAAATAGCTTTCCATGTATTCAGTGAGCTTTAACAGCAGGGGTGCCAATAATCTACCTCACTGAACCAATGGTTCTTAATGTAGAAATTGATTTTTTTGTTCTGCATAAACATTCTTGTATTAAAGATGGGATTTTTAAAAAAATGTCTGAGAAACTGCTATAAAATGTGGATCAATTTTAAGATTTAGTTTTAACGCATCATTACCAGAGGTAACAATCATTGGGGAAATCATTTCCCTTTAATGATCTAATTTCTTAGGTTAATGGATATGAATTATATTGTAATATTATTGTAAAAAGGTAGGTTTTAAGCTTCTAAGCATGTTTTTTTAAAATAGCCATGACAAAAATCTGGCAAAATACTTAAAAAACAAATCTGTTTTGATGATGTTGTTGATCCGTTTGTGGTTCTTGTCTATTGCTGTTTAATAAAGTTTGGTGGGTTGGCCTAAAAACCAATTAGCAGAGGAAAAATATTAGCTGGGGTTCATTTTGTATCCTTTATTTACATTTTTTCCATCAATGTATTAGTTCCAGTTTAACATTTCTTGCCTCCCGTAATAATATTTCATCCAATTAGCTTTAATTGCTGCAAAATATTCACTTTATAAACTGCAAATAAAATAATGGTTTAACATTTTTTTTTGTCACAACCTTTAATTCTACAGGAAAAAACTAAGTGGTGAAAAATGGTCAAAATGCAAACATAAGCCGCTATTGGAACACTGCAGATGTGGATTAAACTCACTGGTGTGTGAAAGAATCGGTGCATGAGTTTCCTCTGGTGTTGCCACAAGCATGTGTACATGCATTCGTGTGGGAGGATGTTTTTTTTTTGAGGGGGTTGGTTGCATCTTTATGTGTGGGTTTGCATCTTGGAGTGCTGTTTTCCGTGTGAAAGCAATGAACAGCTTTTGGAAGTAACGACACGTGTGTTCGGGATGCTCACATTTATTTCCTTTGTTGGTGGTAGCATAGCTGATGGTGTGTGTGCGTGTGTGTGTGGGGGTGTGTGTTGTGAGAGCCTTGCTCACATCTTGTTATATCTGCAGAGATGATGGCTGCAAAAAGCGGAAATGTCGTTCTGCTGGCAGAGCCGCTGGAAATGGGATCTTTGACAACACTCTGAGTTGCACACATCATTGATTAGTTTCAGCATGCAGTGACAAGTGTGACGACAAACACGGCGAGAGAGTATGAAATACGGCCAGAAAAAACACTGATCGGGTCATAACGGCATTTCCACACGACTCAAAGAATGGAAACTAGGGGGGAAAAAAGATGGAAGGAGGAAATGATGAGGAGGAAAAGGAGGATGAGATGTATAGAGCTGAGGTATTTCACAGTGAAGGATGGAGTGAAGGAGGGGCAGGAGGAATGATGGGAGGGAGATAGAACAGAGCAGAGCAGCTCAAGAGGAATAAACTGAATTTATAGTGTTCACCTTGAAGCATCAGCCAACCGTCCCGCTGCAGGAAGCTTAGAGACAGAAAACTATCTTGGAGGATTCGCACAATGTGTTTAAAGTTCAGGATCGCACCAACCTCAGCAATGCTAAGCCACATTTAAGAAAAATATACAGTAACCCCTGAAAATATTTACCGGATTATGTTTTTATAAAACGAGACGAGGATCTGCTGAAAAGTCTGTTGATTTAAATGAAGAAAGTTTTCCCAATCTGAATCCTGCCAGAAAACATGTCTCAGAATAACAAAAACACACCTTTTATTTAGCTAAAAAACATGTAGACTGAAAAAAAAAAAGTCACACTTTGCACTGCCAAACTCAGAACTATAAACTCAGCAAGAAAGCACAGGATTATGTGTTTAGTGGATTATTTCCTGTTTGAAACGATGTTGCTTGGCGAGAAATGCAACACCGTAGCAAAGCCTGTTTATTTCCCTTTAAATGTTTCCAAAATGCATTTAAGTGTTGAGCAGCAGAGTTCAGCATGTGGGTTGCAACCAGTAAAACAAATCTGGATCATTGATTACAGTCTGAAGAAACAAAACATTAAGAAAAACTCAACAATTTATCCATTTAGCAAACAGGGATGTCAAAGACTCACTCAGTCACAAACACCACTTCCTGCCACTTAATAAAACTGGTCCCCAGTTCGGTCACATACTAATAAATCAGGGAGACTTCATAAAAACAAGCTCTCTGCTGCCCTGGCTTCCTTACATGGCATTCTTATTTGATATTTTTAATTACTTCAAAGATTATAAAGCATGACGTTCAGCAAGATATTTTTCTTCAGATTCATTTAAACTACCCCTCTGAAACCCATCCGTGCCGAGTTCAGAACCAAGCTTGGATCAGTTAACCGTGCAGAGCTTGGTTCTTACGATCATTTACACATCACGCTAGCACGGTTCCTCACCTCCTATCGATGGTCCACGATACTACAGCTCTCGAAGCGGGAATTACGCAAACAAAAATGGCGGCGCCCATAAAATTCAGAAACTAATGTGCTTGGATAGCGACCTCTGCCCAAATTTCAATGACAGCCTCGGTCTCCGCATCATCCCAGGTCGGACCACGCTCTTTGAGAAGAAGTTCCTGTAGTGAACAGGTGAAGAGATCCGAAAGCCCATGAAATGAGTCATCTGACTGTAAATAGGAGATCATGTGGTTTGCTCATGCACTTTTTGTTATCAGAGAACCGAACCAACACTGCACTGTGTCGAGCCTTACTGTTGAACTAGTAGTAGATTTAATGCAGTTTGGTTGTGTCTGGCACGTTCCAACTCAGTTGCGTTACATTTACACTCAGTTATCTTGGTTACCGTACTCAGACCTTTCTCAGCATGGTTTCAAAAGGGCAGTGTGAATGGGGCTAGAACGTTTCATGCTTTGATTATAAGGCTGATAAAAAACAAAAACAAAACTATACTGAGGTTAAAGGGGGACAAAGAAAAGTTGAGAAAAGTTCAGTGTGAAGAATTGAATCCAAGCAAGTGGTGAAAGGAGGAACCAGAAATCTAATATTCAACAGCTTTTTATTGGACCAATTAAGGTGGTTAACATCTGTCTTTCTTTCCTGTTTTTTCTTGCAATCCTTTTTTTCTTCTACCAGCTGAAAAAACTTTTTTTAGGATACATTTCAAACAATATTAATCCTAACCTGATCTAGTCAGTGTCATCTTATGATTTTTTATTCTTTCCTTCATTCAACTCTGCTTCTCTCCAATATCCGTTATATAACCCTGCTAAATCAAGCCGTATCCCTTTTTTCCATTGCCTGAATGCAATCTAGAATGGCAGCTTTACCTCACATGCCTGTTTTGGACTTTAGGAGAACACGCAGAGTGAAACATGCAAATTCCAGGCCGGGATTCTAACACTGGGCAAAGAAAGGAGCTTAAATATTGTGCAAAGCAACTAAAATGTAATTGAAATACATGCATTAATGAACCAATTCCATCCTCAGACACTCCCAAAGACAACAGAAAATTGACGAAAAGGAAAGAGGGATGCATCATAAAAGAGGTGTACAAAGCAGAACAGTGGAGGTGTTTGATTCAAACGGATCTCACCCCGCCTTCCCTGCTGTTACACACACATTGTCAGCACATTCCTCCTACTGTATCACAGAATTGGTTTGCATGGTCCTGGAAAATGCACACTGCCACAGCGCACTGTGTGTGTGTGTAAAGAGGAAACAGGAGGGTGCATGTGTGCTCTCCCAGCTGTATCTGGTATGCATTGCTTCATGGGAATGAGCGTGTGTGCATGTGCGTTAAGGTATCCTGTGTCCGTGAAACACTTGGTATCATATATCACGTCTTAGAACAACATTAAACCCTACACCGATTTAAAGCGAGGCATGAAATCAGACATGAGACCCCCGGGAATTACAGCCGCCCCCGTGAGTACACACACAGTTTGGTGTGAGATATATGAACGCAGCGCCGTTTAAAAAGCAGGGCGTTTAACTGTGGGAGAGAGCCAGAAACAAATGACGTATTTGCTCACATCTTGTGAAATATGGGAGCAACCGTGTCATTAGCATAACTCAGTCCGACAAGTAGCAGCTATCTCTGCAGCAGTTCTGTACTGTGAAGTGTCAGACGTTCTTAGTGCTGTAAGCTCCTACAGGTGATTCAGGGGAGTTTTCCTATAAAAAGGGATTTCCTGATGGATTTTCAGTAGGCTGCTTTTAATCAGATAAAAACCAGAACACAGGAGAAAATAGTAGGTTTGATGAAGCTCAGCCAAATTACCCTAAACTGCTGAATGGTACTAAACACTTCGCCAACTATAATCAGTTTTTTTTAGAACATAGAGGCAATTTGGCTCCAGAGAGAAATATTGTCAAAGATTTTATGATTTAAACATGTTTTCTTAACATGTAGTTATATGTGAAATAAAGAGCTTCCTCTCATCTTTATATATTGAAGCTAAATCAGGAAAGATGTGCTCTTATTTAGTCATGCTAATCCAAGTTGGATGGTGCCCAATTCTTTTTCTATCCAGGAAGGCTTTTAATGCTTTTCCATATTATTGCAGTTTGTTTTAAATGTTTCCAGGTGTTAAAAGTTGGATTCTTATCTAATGATGCTGAAAAGCTTTGACACTACCTGACTGAAAGAAAGTCAGTTTAAAGGCGGCATCTCTCACTGAGCTTAGTTTTACTCACACAACATTTTCTATGGAAGCAAATCGTTACCATATTTCAAATGAAAATAATCCTGTTTGCATTTTCACTTACTTCTTTAACACTGCTCATCCTTTTACTTAATTTAAATGAAAAAGACATTTGAGATTTATTTTTCAAAATTACCCCAGCAAATACATACCAAAATTCTATTTGAAATGTAAAATTTGAAAATTAAAAGCATTTCCAGAAATGCTTTTTCATTTTAAGAATGTGGCTGCATTACTTGACTCATAAATTAAATTAGTAATCAATCATCCTATTTGCATTTGCATTTTCTTCTTTAAGACTGCACATTTTATGCCATAATCAAGGAGAAAATACAGCGGACATTGCGTTTTCGTTCTCATGGTCTGCCAGCAAAGTACTGTCCATAACTCGAAAACGAAAAAGAATTCTGAGAGGCGGGGGCAGCAGAGTGACGTCAGCAGCCGCTCTTCCTCAGGTCCTTGCGGTCGGGCTACCCATGTTGTTCAGTAGGGGGCCCTGATTATAGTAGGTTTTTTTTTAAGTATTTATATGTATTTGCTTGGGTACATTTTGAAAAATAAATCTCAAAAGTCTTTTTCTTTTTCATTTTAATTCAGTAAAAGGATGAGCATTCTTGAAGAAGAAAATGAAAATTCAAACAGGATTATTGATTACTAATTTCATTTATGAGTCAAACAATGCAGCCACATTCTTAAAACGAAAAAGCATTTCTGAAAATGCTTTTTTATTTGAAATATGTAACAATTTGCTTCCATAATTTTCTGCCCCTAATCAGATGTTTACATCCGCTCAACATCAGCATAAGTGCAATTTTCATTCTGGATTATCAGATATTTCTATGGATCATTTATTTTATTTTGGGAAGATTAGACAGCATATCCCTTTAAAGATAAATTCCCAAACATATAGGCATAATTCATTCATTTGCAACAGTGAATTCAAGGAGCTTAAAATAAGCTTTCCAAAACCAGTTCTTATTTATGTTGACTAAATCTGTTCAAATTATACTCATTTGACCCAAACCATTATAACTTTAAGCAAGTTAGTAAGAATGTTTGATTAACCAGAAGATGCTAAACTGGAGCCACTTTTATATTACTATGAAATGAGAGGCTGCAGACCAGGAAAGCAGCCCCTGCTGTACAGTCTAGCATTGAAATGTGCAGGTTCCCACATTATCAAGGTGAAAACGTTCTAGAGAAACGTTTTATGGCCAGAGGTGAAACACATTAAATTCTTCAGCCACAATGAAAAGAATATCTTTAAAAGGCATTTAAATCTGAGATTTGTTAAGCATGGTGGAGGTAGCATCATACTGAGGGTTGCTTTAACAGTCTGTACTGATGAATGTCATAATGGATGACTTCCAACAGATAGTGGCTGAAAAATGGACACAGCTGGATATGCCAGTAAAAAAAAATCCCCAAAAACTCATCCAAACTACTTTTGAATTGGATAAGGCAAGTTAACATCAAGCTTCTGGAGGGATAATAGGCTTAACCAGATAAAAAAGATATTACTATTCAAGAAATAAAAAAAAAAAATCTGGAAAAATGCTCAGATTTCTGATAGGATGAGTTGTTAAATATTTGGTCAGAATCCTGCCATCAACTTGTTGATGGCTATAACCAGCTTTGCAAAAACTCTAATAACCAAACGTTATTAGAGTTCAAAAGTATATTTCACATCAGTCATAATTCTGCACCTCTGGAGATTTGAGAAAACTTGTAGAAACTCTCAGAGAAAAAGTACAGAACAAAATTATTAAAACAAAGCACAAAAATACAAACACACACATAAAGAAATACAAATATTGAGCCAGATTATGCATATATGGGAAGAATCTTAATGATCAAAGTAGGTTTATTTGGAGTCCCACAAAGTTTAGATTCTTTTCTTTGCAACATTAGCTCAGCTGTTAGTTTTCTGCAAGGAAAGAAACACAAACAGTTAAATAGAATTTGGTTATCATGCTCTGTGAATTAAAACAGCCTGAATATTAGATAGAGATCAGCATAAAGGCTTAAAATAAGTGTCAATAATCTAAAGAAAGAGTAGCATCAGAGTATTTTTTATTAAAGCAAAATTTAAAAATAGGCTCTCAAGAAATTACTCTAGTAAAAGTAAAAAGGTATTTGTTATAAAAGCTACTTCAGTGCTGATGAACTTGCTACTCATGATCATAACCTCTGATTTAATATCTTTAAAATGATGTAATGTTACACAACATTTAAAGTTACATGCAGATTCTATAAGATTAGGATTTAAAAATTAAATATAGTAACCAACAAATAATCAAATTCAAGTGGATGAAATCCATTTAAAATCTATTTAATGCATTTATCAGTACAGAACGTATATATAAATATTTGGTAAGAATATGATAAGCTACTTCCAGTGACCCAGAAAGTTAAATGATATGAATATAAAAATTAAGTCTAACTTAAACATCAAAAGTATCTGTGTCTCATTCAGGTGCATTTTTGGTAAAACAAGCTGAAAATGGGTGGAGTAGCCAGAGATTTGATGCAAGTAAAAGTCTGAATTAGAATGCTGTAAAAACAAATAAGTTAAGTAAATGCAATTAAGTAAATGTATTTACTCATCACCTCCGGATTTAAAGCCTCAAATCGGAAAAAAACAACTTTCTTTTACATAAAAAGTGCACACTGACATCAGAAATAGCACCATGGCGGGAAGGCAGGTTGGCTTCTATGATGCTGCCCACTGACCCTTGATGAGTTGTTTTGGTCTGGAGCAGCAAGGAGTTTACACTGCTCTACCAGATTTCCTGTCTTGGATCAAATGCTTTGGTTCAAATGGAAGGAATGAGACTTTGGGTTTGATTTAGAACCAGCACTGGATTCAGCACTTTGGTGTTAAAAAGTGCCTCAGTAGCGGAGCCAAGTAAACACAGGCATGGAGAAGAGGAAACACGGCTTCCAATACTACATTTAGCATTTCACTAGTTGTAAGTAACACTATATGTGTGCATATACAGTATATTGTTAACACATTTAGATACAACATTTGTAATTTTAGTAAAAAGAGACAATGTTTTTGGTTGATTTTTTTTTAAAAACAAATTATACCAAATACTGAAAAAGAAAAAGACTTACAATTTCAGAAGTTAACAAATTTATTTTTTCTATGATTTGGTGTCAAACTACTACTGAAATCTTGCCATATTTTTCTGCAATGATAAAGAGGGAAGCAATGTTTACTTAAAATCCAAGGACAGATTTGCTTCTTAACTTAAATTAACCAATCAGACTAAATGTATGTTTAAATATCTTAAATAGATATATATAAAATTTCAAACTGTATTAAAATATTACATAAAAACAAAACATCTCTAGAGCTCCAGGGTTTTATGTTTGAAAATTGAAGAACTGAGTTGTCTTTGCCACTTGCATACTAAACAGGTTAAGTCTCTATGGAGCAGACATAAATTAGGATGAGGCACTAAATTATACATATATCTGTGCTCACTGAGCATCAATAATAACATGGAGGAAACGCTGCACCAGTGTGTTTGACTTTTATAGTCTGATATTAACTTAACTCTGCATATATGAGCAACTAAATGGACCCCATAAAGAGAGGTGAACAGCAGTTATTACCAGTTATCCTGTTTAGATAAATGCTGCTGGCAGATGTGCAGCATCCTGTTTCTTTACTTGATGGTGGACCTAGAGCACCCTTTTTTGCATATTTTTTGCAGCCTCCATAATCTTGGTGATGAATTGTTCTATTCCTGAACATAATTTCTGCCAATAAAGTCCCTTATTACACATGCAGCACGCTCTGTATTTATGAGCATGGCTGATTAAGATTTTACAAAAGGTTTAATTTATCTTTTAAAGCAGCAGTTTCATTTTTTGTTAAATGTACATAAATTGTCTGGACATTATGAGAATATTTTAATGCTCCATGAGTTTACGGAAAATGATCAATACGTAGAGGAAGCCTCGACGGGTTCAGTTCTAGTTTAAATGCTACAGGATCTCAAGGTGAACGAACAGCCTGCATAGCAAAGCATGAGATTATGTAACGTTATTAATGGGTCACTGCTGTTTGAGATGCACTTACATTAGTCTGTAGCAGCTGTGCACATGTGCAGTTCAGGGGCTCTGCTGTGTTGATTAAATGATGTATGCTACAGTGTTAAACGTCTCAGAAGGCAGCGTGGGTGAATTATTTCATTCTGGCATCTTGTCCTCCAAAACTATTAAAAGGAAAGGCTGATAAGAACTTGCAGAAAGCTAATAAAGCTAAAAAGATAAATCATTTTGAGTTACCCTTACTTTATCAGGACTAGGCTACTGTTAAAGGAAAACAAGGAGGCAGAGGGTGTTAAGTATCCGAGTATTGATTCTTCTTCCAACTTCTTCTGCAGGAGCATAAATATTTAAAGGCAAATGAGACAATATGAGAGTTTAGAGTGAAATATTTGAGTTTTGACCCACTGCAGGAAAAAAAAACCTAACCTCATCCACTTGGAGAGAACCAGAGATGGAAAATAAAATCATAATAAAATCAAATCAGATAAACATCGTAATCAACCTGAAACACTTTCACACAAAAACAAAGAAATACAATCCTAAAGGAAAACGCGGAGGTCACAGTGCAGGGGAGTAAAATCACAGGGTTTATTTCCCATTTGGTCATAATAAAACATTGTCTCATAACCCACTTTAAGAGGAAGGACATGCCTAACATGGATATTCTCCATGGCTTCAATTTCATCCCAAAGTGTTGTTCCACTAAATCAGATGTCAGTGAGGCTCCGAGAGGATGTAAATTTGAAGAAAATACATGACTGCTGGACTCATCTCAGCAGCACTTAAAACACAAACCCATCTATTAAAACAACGTTAAAACGAACACGGGCGCACAGCCTGGTGTCTGCATATGTAATCAATCATGCGAAGAGTCGGACAGTGGGACACGGTCGCTGCATTAGCATCATCTCAGCGGCTTTAAAGTGCAGAGTGAAGGAGAAGGACGATGAAGAGAGGAGAAGAAATGAGAGGAGAGTTAATGAGGTGTCTGGTGAGGATCGTGTCGTTGGGTCCAATCACCATCTTCCTGGATCATTGAAGCTACATGGAGATACTACTGCAGATAGCAAGAGATCAAGGACTTAACGATGGCGAGTTAAATGAGCTGAGCGCAGAAAATTATTTTTTTTTTAAAAGAGGCTGATCGGATATGTTGTACTGTAGCTCCTGCTCACAGCGTCAGATAGGACAGAAATGGGGAAGAAAACATACATTTTGAATTTGATATCAGATGAGGATTCTAGAGATGATACAGCAGGACATCATTTGTCTTAACACTGCAAAGAAAGTCTGTACTGTACTTCATTTAGTCAGTTTACAAACAATTAAAACAATCTAAATGACTAAAATACGTCTTTATTTGTGACAAAACTTTGTGGACAAATAATCCTGTGCCACAGGAAAGCCTGGTTGTTTTCCTATAACTGGAGCCACATTTGTAAGGAAAACGAATCAACAGAGTGGGGTTTATCTGAGACTATCCATGGAAGGAACACAGAGGGACCAACAGAACCACAACTAATGGCAAATGCTGGTTGAAGAATGGGACTTCATCCCACAGCAGCGTGTGACCAAACCGCTGAAAGCACGCAAGGAAATGCCCGGCTGCTGTCATGGTAACATTCCTCCTCTATGGTGGCCTCTGCTTATATATCGCTATATAGCTAAAGAGTTTCGTTTCAACAGTCCAAACAAGAGCCGGTAGCAGGATAAATTGTTTTGGTATATGACGTCAGCTTTGCAAGTTTTCCATGTGTACATGCAATTGCTTTACAACTGTGGCACCATATAAGGGCCCTGTCACACTTTGATGATCCAGCCAGCATATGCCTGACGACCCTGAATCTCCTGAAATTCTGGCATACGCTGAACTTTCTATGTATTTTTTTCATTTAGGGCGTATGCATAGCGTATTCATTACGAGTCCAGAACTTATGTCCAACAACAGCCTATCTTATGCATAACCCATGGCAGCGTAATGCCCATGAAATGTCACAAGCCAGTGTCCTGAGGGGAGCAGCGATACCCAGCCTGCATAAAAAGATTTATTTGATCGCTGTATTAACCTGGCTGCTTTTTACCGCCTGTCCAAAAAAAAGAATAAAGAAAATAGAAGAAGGTTTGCAGTCGCAGCAGATTCAGCATCATGTCCGCTAGGAAGTTTGTTGGTCGCGGCCGTGGGCGTGAACGCAGGGAGGATTCATCACACTCACCTTCACGCTCAGCCTATGATGGGGATGAAGTCTGAAGGATTATTGACCGTTTCCTCCTGTGAGACCCCTTTTATATCCAAACGCTGTCAATACGCCATTATACCGTAGCTGTACGTTAGAAACACGTTCAGCGGTCCTCTGGAACACTTCAAATATGTTGATATGCATTGGAGACAATTTCTCGATAAGTTATGCACAAGTTACTCATAGGTTTTGGATAAGCTAAACACCACAACCTATGAGTAACCTACACTTAACGTATTTCAATGATCAGATAACTTACCTGTAACTTATGTCCCATGTACTCGCCGTATGTCGAGGTGTTCCAGTGGGCTTCAGTGTATTCGTAATTTATACAAAACGTACCTATAACTTATCCAACGTTCGCCAACGTTTTGCCAGATTTTTTGTGTGTCAGGCAAATCGTCAGGGTGTGACAGGGGCTTAAGGTGACAGTATCAGAAGTATGGTTTCTACAAAGACAATAAGGACTAATGACAATGTTTTTATGGTATTTATTTATGTTTTATGTTATTTATTTGTTTTTGAACATTACTGTATTATATACTGTAAACTTTATTGAGTTAAAAAAGCGACAATGCTTTAATGAATTTTAAGCTTGGTTAAAAACCTAATCTCAATGTTCAGTGAAGCTCAGATTTATTACAGTAAGTGTGTTTGATTAATCATATATTTTATATTTTCTTTGAATTAAGAAAGTTACTTTAAACGGTCAGTTGTTATGATGGGTAAAAGTTGACGCTTCGGTAAAGGAGGTGGCGGCGCAGAAACATGGTAACAGTCAGGCTGTGTCAGTGCTCTTTATTGCCATTTATAAAGAATTTATTAAGTTAAATAATTTATAAAGAATTAGAACATTTTTTATACACAGAGTATATACAAAACTAAATTTAAATGCATACAGCTTTTAAACAGTGAATGAGCAGGTTACAACAGTGAAATGAACGTTTCCATTTATAAAGTGCAGCAGTGATCAAAATGTATACAGTGAGAGGAAAACCAGTTTAAAGACATGGTGCAGAAGGCATTGAT
This sequence comes from Cyprinodon diabolis, assembly GCA_030533445.1. Taxonomy (NCBI): domain Eukaryota; kingdom Metazoa; phylum Chordata; class Actinopteri; order Cyprinodontiformes; family Cyprinodontidae; genus Cyprinodon; species Cyprinodon diabolis. The sequence goes on from CM060078.1 coordinate 22,887,370, forward strand.
ATGGAAGGATCAGAGCAGTGCAAAATAAATAAATAAATATGGTTCAAAATGCAGTAGAACACTGAGTTGAGTTCTATTTAATGGGATTTAAAAAATTCAGTGTAAATGGGGCTTTTTCAAATCCCTTTAAATAGAAGTCAACTCAGTGTTCAGATGGCGACACCATAAGAGGTTTGGTTGCATCAGCTCTTCAAATACGACACCTAGAATGCTACAAACTATGCGTTGAACATCAAGTGTCTTTTATAGACTCGTAAATACAGCCACTCTTGACCGCTTAAAAAGCTTTGGAGTGCTTCCGGCATATGCAAACAGAGCAGCGGACCCTGGGAACAGACCTCGCCAGAGAAAGAGCAAGCAGAAGCGGTGTGCAAGGCTACGAAAGTGGGGCTGCAGAGGTGAGCTAACAGCGAAGCTAAAAACAAATCCCCAGAGACCACCACTCCCTTCAATCCTGCACTCCAACGTCCAACACAATGGATCATCTTCAACTCGAACTCTCTTCAAAGAAGAAGATTAGTAACTGCTGCTCCATCATCCTGACCGAGTCATGGCTTAACTCATCAATGCTGGATAATCCGTTATCCTGGATGGGATCACACTATACCGCGCTGATAGAAACTCAGAACTCAGGGGATTCATTACTGATCTAAATACTTTATTCTTATTTCTTTCAAATACGAGTAACTGATCTTTAAGTTGTTACCACTGCTTTTTTTCCCCCACATGTGACACACCGTAGAGTTTTTTTATCTTCCAAAACCCGGTTATACTATTTAACGCCAGATGCATACATCTCTATATGTTCTGCTCAGTGATGTCAAAGCTTTTTTCCAACCAAAGCTTGGTGTCTTTGAGAAACAGGCTATTTATTGACTCCATGAGAACCGTACACCCTAGCATTTATGTGGCTGATAGCTATTAAATTTAATACACCACGGTACAAAATGCTCAGCCCATAAAGCCTGAAAGATGGCATTAAAAAGTAATAGCATCTTTGTTTGCAGTGGATTTCTAGTCGTTAAAATGACCATTACAGAGCAAGCCAACTTCCTGAAGGAAAGACACAAGAATGAAAACAGAAGCCACATCCTGAGAACGATCATCTAATACAAAAATGATTTTTATAAGTCCTAAAGTATTTATTATATTGGAAAAAAATGAAACCACAGCAACTAAATGAACTTGAATAAGAACTTTTCTTAAGAAAAGCCTAAAGAGATTATATAATGGTGAAAATCAAAAAGGGGAATTTTTGTGTAACCTTTGACTTCCTTTATTGGTACATGTTTCGAATGTGTGTGCTTGAGCAGAAATATCTGTATTGGCTCACTATCTCATAGTTGGATGGATAAAACATGTAAAAACACATAGAGAACAGCTGAAATATACATTACTGTAAAGAAAAGCACTAAAACATGAGAGATGAGCATTTTTTTATATTCTTACTTCATCTCAAGGACCTCCTCCAGGTGCTTCCGCCTCTCGGCTCGCAGGGCAGTCAGATGGCCTTCCTTCTCAGCCAATGAGAGCTGGGTCGACGACAGCTTGGCTTTCATCACCTCCAGCTCCTGTTTCACCTTTTCCATGGCAACCAGTAGGTCCTCCACCTGACCCAGGAGCATAAACATATATTTAACATTTTCTTCCTAAAGATCCTCTATAGTTTGAAGGGTTTACTTAATTTCTCTGTTTTTGTTAAACTCGCTCCACGGCAGAACATCAAGCAGCTCATTTTCCTACTCCCCATTTTCCCTTTTTTTAATCTCCAAGTTGTTTCTCTTTCTCCCTCACTTTTCTAATACATATTTCATCTCAGCCTGTTCCTTTCACTGGCTGTATATCACCGTGTCAGTTTAATGCGTGTGAGGTCAGTCTGTATTTCTTAAGGCCAGACAACGACTCGGCTAAGATCCAAAGAAAGGAAAAAGCAGAGAGAAGGGAAAGAAAACCATCCAACAGAAAAGGTGAAAAATTAAAAAAAGTAAGGTTTTCAAAGGAAAAGTCAGATTCTGCATTAAAAAAAAGATTTATTTCAAACAAAATAAACCAAAAAAGTGACCTTAGCTACATTTCTGAACCATCTATTAACAACTTAAAATGTTAGGGATTACGATCTAATTAGCATTAACATTTAATGTTTTTGATTTTTTTGGAGATCTTAATATTTAAAGTACATTTACACCACCATAAAGAACTTAATGAATGTTAGAATTAGTGGGTTTTCTCCTACTCGTTCAGGCGCAAACATACAGTGGTACTTAAGGTTACAAAATGCCTTCGCAACTTCTTGTGATTGTCTTTGATTGACTGAAGCCTCCAGTTTCTCTTGGCAAGCGTACAAAGGTTCTGTTTGAAACCAAAAGTCAGAACAAAGCAGGAAACCTCTTTGAAGATCTAAAGAATATTATATCTAATATCGCTTTGCAAGAAATTATTTAGAGCCGTTTCTAAACCAGATCGGAAGTTCAAACAAATCCACATGAAAATTCTATTTGGAAGCATCGAATCTAAACCAAAAATCACCGTTAGATGAAAGGCGATTGCTTTGGATGTTCAGCAGCAAATCTGGATCGACTCAGACTCAGCGAATGGAAAACTGCTTTTTTTTTTCACTTAAGGCTGCACAATTAATCATATTTGCAAGAAAATCACAATTTTATAGCGACTTTATTCCACCCTGGTTCATTTTAAAAGCCCTAAAGTCAACGATAGCCATATCCATCAGGGGTTTATGTAAACGTTTCACTGAAATGTTTCCCTAAAGTTATTCACTTTACTACAATTTAGAAAAGGGCAAAATTCTGCAGACATTTCCAACATCAGGATCAACCATTCAACACAGAAATATATATAAAAAATGTCTTTTAATGACTGGAATGAGTAAGGATTAGGCTGAGAAACTAAAAGAAAGACATATTCCAACATTTTACATATCTAGAAGTTAAATAATTCATGAATTGTGTTGTTATTTTTTTTATTACTTATTTTTTTCCATATCTGACACCAAGTTCCAATATGTATGTGTCATATATTAATATTTATATGGACAGACACACTTTGGGATTTTTATCCAAATTTTTTTTTTCTTGTTAGCCATTCCATTGCCTTCAGAGAGGAGAGCGACCCACATTTTGTCCACAGATAGCTTATAAATACTGTCATACAATAATACAAAACAGAGGGGTCTGATGTAAGACGTCAGAGAAATGTGAAACAGAAATTAGAAAAAAAAAAAAAGACCAAAAACAAAGGCATATTTTCTTCATAGTCTGATTGATGCAAAGTTCTCAAACTAAAATCGTTTGAGCCGACGAGACAACCAGTGGAAGGAAAGAAAAAAAAAGAAGATCCGAGGTGAATTCCTCATCCGGCTGTTCATTAAAAACAACTTTAGCAGATAGATAAATGAAAGAATGGAATAAAAAAAAAACGGAATTACCATCCGATAACAGGGGAAATATAAATAAATGGTATTTGAGGATTCTTGGTTACCTTCGACCATCTAAATCCGCTTGTGGTGAACTCATGAATTGGAATGTGAGACAGCTGCATACAAATGACAGAAAAAAGAGAGACGTGAGAAGAAGGAGCGATTGCAGTGAGGGGAGACGGGTTTAAGGAAGGGGAGAGTAATTAACAAAGGGGCCTCAGGATGCAGAGTAAAGTAAAGAGAAATCAAAGGGTATGAAGGAAAAAAAATATATAAGGACAGGGAGGCTGTTTAAGACCGGAGAAGACGAGATGTAAGAGATGATGAGGGATAAATACCGATTGCACAGTAGACTGCAAAATACAAAGCAGTGAGAAATATAAGCAGCACTTAATCAAGTAATTTAGAAAAAAAAGGATGGAAAAGGTGACACTGAACAATAAGCATGTCTCACAGTGAGAGAGGGGTGGAGGACAGGGCCAAGCAGGGGAAGTGAGGAACTGGAAAGAAGACGCTTCGTTTGGAAATATTTCTGATGTTAGGGTTTCAGACTGCCCTGAAATCAAATATATATTTTTAGTTAAACAGAAATACTGAGGTTTACTATGATCGTATTGTATGGATGGATGGATGCAGCTCTGTGAACCTGCAGACTGAACATTATGGAAACAGCAGGCTCCATTTGGAGGTTTCTGTTTATGAAGGATTTCAGGTTTATTTAAAGATCAAAACAAGATGAACCACAAGAGAAAGAGCAGCGAGTTCAAGAATTAAAATTCTCCCTTAATAGAAACCGGGATGCAAAGGAGGGGCACGTCTGTCTCCAGTTTGAGACAGATGGAGTGCGTCCCGCTGCCGGCTCACTGCTGCGTCACACACATGCGCACCTTACTGTGCAGATCACACATACAGTAGTGACTCATGTCTAGCTGCAAAGGCTTGGTTTGTTTTCATGTGGTTCTGGTAAAAAAGGTTTTGACAGGCAAATCAGATTCATAAGGCAGCCCCCCCTTCCGCCCTACACACACACTTGTTGACAGTATGGTTGAATATAAAAGCCGTCTGCATACCAGTATTGAGTCAGAGTGTTTATAAGTGGGTCTAGTTTGGCAGCATTTGGATGTGGGAGCCTTTGAACCGGCCGGCCTCATTACGGGAGGAAATCTTCTTCTCCCGTCATCTTTTTATAAATAATTATGTTAAAGGTTAATTGCCCTGACGCAGCTGCATGAAAAGAAACTCAAAAATATTTATTTATGATTTACTTGCGCCCACAAAGACGCATTTCCAGGTCGAAATCCAAAGCTGGTTTCCATTTGGTTTCTGCTTAATGTGCGTTTTTAAATGGTCAGAGCTCGGTTTAAACATCGGATTGCCCTTCATTCCGCCATATTTGTCTGTTTGTGTTTGAAAAAAATGTGTCCTCTGTCCTGCCTGCTAGCGCCACATAACACACATGTGTACGCTTGCTGAAAGGTTGAGTTAGAGTTGTTGATGTTGGGAGAGGACTGCAATGGGTGTTTGGCTGACATCTCCACTCATTCACCACAAACTGACATCCCTGTCCTTTCCTCTTTGGAGCATTTTGAGACCGGGCCCCTCTCCGCCCTTAATGGCTTCCGCTCTCCCTAATTAAAGTTGCACTTGCAGCATTTTGATTCCTTTCAACGTTTCCCAACCTATATAAAGTTATAAACAGTTACTGTCAGTAGGAAAAATAAATAAAACCTTTTGTTTTTATTTTAGAAACCTGTTGTTTTTAAACAACCTGTTCAAATTCTTCACTTATTGAAGTAGATGACAACAGAGTCCAAGATGACATGCAAACTAGATCCCTTTCGGGCTGCACAATCAGTCTGCTTCAGGATAAGGTCACATAATGATGGCATGATGTCCCTCATAAAATCACACAACCAATAAAATCCTGAAGTAGTTAACAGCCCGAAAAAACAAAGTTTAATGTTTCTCTAATCAGTCTAGATCAGGGGTGGGCAACTCCAGTCCTTGAGGGCTGGTTTCCTGAAACATTTAGGCTATGTTTACACAGCAAGCCTTAAAGCTCAATTGCGATTTTTTTTTAAATCTGATTTTTTTGCTTTGTCGTTCACATTTCCAAATATATGCAACATATATGTAATCTCCTGTGTAAACTGCATTCATTCAGCCTAAGTGTCCCACATGCGCCGTAGAGGACGCAATGACGTCAATAGTCAGCATGCTTCATGTTTACAGAAGTAAACATGGATGTAGTGCCGGCGAGCATATAGCAATCTTTTCAAACCTCAAAACCTCAATCTTTTCAAGATGTTTAAAAAATGCTGCTCTCCGCATCATCATCCGCCATGGCGGTCCTGCAAAAAGCAGAATAGTGACCTATGTTGGTTCCTAATGGCGTTCAGGCCGGATGAATGGCCTGGGTTGCATTGGAAAAAATCGGTTGTGTTGTTCAGACTGCCATGAAAAGATCAGATCCAGGTTGCATGTGGGCAAAATAAAAAAATCGGATTTGGGTCTCTGGAGGTTGCATTTGAACGTAGCCTTAGATTCATCCTTGGTCCATCACACCTGAATCAAATGGTTGAATTACCTCCCCAGTATGCAATCAATTTCTCCAGAGTCCTTTTAATTATCTATTTACTTGATTCAGGTAGTTAAGTCAAGGAAATATCTAAAAGTTGCAGGATACAGGCCTTCCAGGACTGGAGTTGCCCACCCCTGCTCTAGAATGATAATAATTATAAATGAACTTTATTGATTTCACAATGAAGGAATTTACCTCTGTATTTAACCCATCCCCTTGGGGAGCAGTGGGCTGCCATCGTGGGGCGCCCGGCAAGCCTTAGGGGGTTAAGGATCTTTGGTCAGGGACCCAGAGTGGCAGTCTGTGGGAGTGGGTCTCAAACTCAGAACCTCAGGATTCCAAGCTCTATGCCTTAACCACTAGGCCACCACTCCCCAAGTTTGTGGTCCAACTATTCTACTATGTTTACTATCTGCTTTTATCTTTACCTACTTATATCTTTTCTTTATATTTTATTGTTTAATTAGTGTAAAGCACTTCGAATTGTCTTTGTTCTCAACTGTGTTAAATAAATAAACCTGTCTTTCGTTTCTCGCCTTTCTCTCTGCATAGCTAAAATATTTTTGGGTAAATGGCAGAAAGGCCCTAATTTGACCATTTCTTTGTTGTTGCAAAACATCAACATGCAAAATCAAAAACAGAGGAGAGCCGTTAAGAGTTTTTCCAGGCAATTTAGCTGAGGATGGTATTTAATGGATAAGTCCTCAGTTATAAAACATAACATTTGAATCCTTCTAATTTTCCCCCTGCAATATTAAATCTACGTACATTCTCTGTTATTGTTCCTGTCAAATACGCTCATCAAAATGGTTTCCTTTTCGTTACATCATTACATCATAAGGGCAATCTAACCTGTCAGCTGCATCACTTTAAACTGATTTTCTTGTGTTGGATGTCTCTGAAACTTGACTGGAATTTGAAACGGCATGTTTGATCTTTTTTTCTTCTTCCAGCAGACGAAAATGTTTTGTAAGCTGTATTTCACCTTCACACGTCCGTGTGACTGCCTTACTCTGTCCGTCGGGCCTTTAATTATCTGTCCTTCCTCTACACCGTCTGTCTGTGTGAAGCGTCTTCTGCCGTGCGGCTCGTTAGCACCCTCCTCGGAGGAGGGCGTGAGGAAGCATACCTCAGGAGTAAAACATCTGTTTTCATGCCTGCCTTTACACGTCTCTTCAGAAGCCGTCCAGTAAGTAAAGGCCGGAGCAGACGTTTAGAGGCAGTAATAACAAGAGTCCAGCCGTTTTGCCAACATCTACAGCAGGCCGTGTTTTCTCAGTGCAGCTTTAGTCCTCAGCCCACACTGCTTTCCAGCCCCCTCCACTTGTCAAAACCCATCGTGGCAGTGGGGAACGTTTCCCATCTCTATGGCCTCGTTAAGTCACCGCCGCTCCGGGGAGCGAAACACACAAACACACTCCTCGCGGTCTGAGGTTGTATCCGCCGAACCGTTCCCTTCTGAGCCTCCATTTACCACCGCCGTGAGCTCTCCCACTGTCTCCATTTAGATGAACTGCAATACGACTTAAAGCGGTTGGTGCACAGTCCATTTAAAATCATGGCTGGTTGTGTGTTGACTGTATAGAGAGACAAAATGTAGCTGTTCTTAAAATAGGAATGTGTTTACTTCTGCTCTAAATGAAGAGTGACTGGGCAAACACAGAGCCGCACCTGAAGGGGCTCCGCCGGGAGTGGGCGTGCTGGTTGCTGCTCCCGTTTTTAGTGGGGAGGATTTTGTAGATGTTAGAGAATTTTTTGCTTCAACTAGTCTGTTTTAGGTGAACTAAGCACAGTCTGATAGAAAAAACATGGACTGAGTTTCAGGAGAAGTTTAGGATAGAGCTTGGTTCACAGATTTACCATTCAGGGGAAACCAACTCGTGCATCACAGCGGGAGTCCACCGCACACACTTTACCTGCTTCTCAGCATGTGAGCGTGCGTGCTCCTCCTGGGCCAACACCACCTCCCGCTCTGCTGTGATCTGAACACTTTCCCTCAGTGCCTCCTCCAGCTCCTCAATGCGCTCCTCCTTCTGTCGCAGAGAATCCTGCAGAGAACAGGGATGGGAAGATAGAGATCTGATCAAAACCTGTTTTCTCACCACGTTCATCTATCCAACTGTTTAAACATGAGAGTTGCTAATAAAAAAAAAACGATTTTCAGCTTGACTGACCCTGACTGGTAACCAGCTGGCAAGAAAAAATCTGATCTGCAGGTGACACAAGCAGTTCATGGTCTAAATGCTGGTATCAAAAAATATGGGCTCCTAATGTGACTCTAAATGTACCCATTTCTCTTAGCCACCATTTTAAACCAGAGACACTAAAGAACAGAAATCCAAGACAGACGTCTACTAATAATCAAAACTCTAGAACTCTTTGTCTAGAGCAGAGGTCTTCAACAGGGGGTCCATGACCCCTAGGAGGTCCACGGAGGTACTGCATGGGGTCGCGAAAGTCTTGGTTGATTAGACTTTTTTTCCCTTTTCTTTTTTATATTCCCCCTGCACTATTTTCCACGAACTGAAATGTCTTATAATCCACATTAACGTGGATTCAACACACTGTAGTGAACAGATAAATGGAGGCAGAATATGTCTTTCAGGCATCATGCACACATTCAGCGACACACAGAAGCTCTTTCAATCAGGGCAACCAGGAATCAGAATCATACAATTCATACAATATATATATAAATATAATAATGGGGTCCCCGCTCCATCTGGCCATCAGTTTGGGGGTCTTTGGCCTGGAAAACGTTGAAGACCCCTGGTCTAGAGCTTTGAAAGAGCGTTTTGCTTGTCAATCAAAAACAAACACTCAGATTTCTAAATGCTAGCTCAACTTTAACTCGAACTCTGGAACTCCGTCAAATGCAGACTAAGATTGCAGTAAAACCGTCCTTATAAATATGTTGAAATAAAACTCATGCTTCCAATTAGGTGCAGATCTGAGATGATGTGGGCCTTTTCATCTTCTAAGGGCTTAAGGAACCTACTGGAGGCCATTATGGTAGAAAGAAAGAAATAAAATTCATATGACTAAGCTGCTGTATGCTAAGATTTTCAGCATAAACCTTGATAACATCTATAAATATTGCCCATATTTCCCCTCTAATGCAGCATGTAGGCATCTGCTTCATGAACAATAAGCAAGAAAATCATATTAGCACAAGTTTATCGTTATTTCATCTCCTTATGATTAATCCACATATAAAATTCTACTATAGTAAATGGAGGTTCCGAGGTCAGCCACATGCAGCCTGTGTTGAGGTGTGCGTGTATTGGCCCGACTGTTCACTGCACACAGATTTCAGTATGGGGTCAAACAGAGAAAAAGGGAAGTGTTGAAGAATGACGGAAACTCGGGGTATAATTCAACAGCATTCTAAACCTGGAAACCTTAAAGAAAGCTCTGTACAAGCAATTATCGCCTGGAAGCATCTCAATCCTGACTGAAGCAAAGAGAAAAACTATTACCCTTTAAAAGTGTTATTTCCTCTGACACATTATGTAAATAAATGCTCAATAGTAGAGGAGGATACTCCACCCTGGTGCCAAATAAGTTGTTTTTAACCAGAGGGAGGCTGTCAGTTGGGTTGGTGGTCCTTCACTGCATTAAGGACCACCTGTGAAAATGCTCTAAATGACTGGAACTCAAAGAATCCAAAATGTGTCCTGGGTACGATCACATGGGCAATTAAGAGATTTTGGCCTCACTTTGATCGACTCGCCCAGGATGCACGTTAATTCCAGATGTGCACAGGGCCAAAGTGTACCTCAGGTGGAAGGGAATTGGTTGTAAAACAGATCACATTATGGTGTGTGGATTTTTTCCTCTCCTTTCACTGTGTGATGCAGCTTTATGAGGGTGTGAAGCATCTGCGGGGGTAAAGAGCACAACTTGTAGAACAGAGAGAGTTCCAGATAAAAGAACGGTTAGCTTTAACAAGCAGGTATAATTTCCGCAAGTCTTAAAACAAAACACCTGTCACATGGTATGGATAAAAAACAACAGGTTAATAGAGGAGCTTCTCTTTGTATCTAATTAAAGGAAAAACTATTCGAAACATGAAATTTCAAATATTTTTTTCTATAATATTGCATCAAACTCCTTATCTGTTTGTTTTGGCCTCGATGTCTCTTGACATGTGAAAGATTTGAACCCATAATCAAACTCAAGTAACTCTAAATGACCTCCTGCTGGCAGATTTTAATAATTTGAACCACAAATACTTACATAGCGTACATTATAGAAAATTATTTAAACATCATAGGTATTAAATGCTCTCTCAGAGGAGTTAAGTTTTTACTATTTGGTAGCAAGACAAAATGCTAATTAAAGTCAAAATGAAAGGTTGATTTCACACCTGGATAGCTTTAAGTCCTCTCCAGCAAACTAAAGTGCCTGAATAATATCACAAAGTAGCATTTTTTCTACAGAGCATCATGTTGCTCTGTTTACCTGAGACAACTGAAAAAAAGAAAAAGAGAGCTAGAGAGACTGAATTTTCTACACAGACCCAAACCAAGGTATTGTAAGAATCACTTATAAGTCACCAGATGGTTATTTTTTGTTTTTGGTTACTTAAATAATAGAGGACTCTGAAGAAGGAGTATGGCCCACAAACCTGACTCTGTAACATCTGCTCTCTCGGGAGGAATGGGTCAAATTTCCAGAAAACTACGATGACAATCTTGGGAGGAAAAATCTAAAACATTTTACCCAAATAAAAAAAATCCACTAAATACAAAGGATGTATTTTAAGCACAAAAATGTAAAAATCCCTTAAAATTTCATAATTTTGACAGTACTGCATGTTGCCACTGTAATCACTGCTTCTTTGAAGCAAGCAAGTCCTTACTTTAAATTACAGTTGGGGACTTTCTGCAAGAAAGTTTTCTTGGGGTCGATATTCTGCTAAATCACAATCGTGGTATTTCCATTAAATAACAAATACAGTTAAAATAGTACGTGAATACATTTGTCCCACTATATTTCAAAGTGGTGGATGTAAACAAATGATGCATTCAAATTTCAGCCCGGCTCTAATGGTTGCCACCATCCTTCAACTAAAAGTTTTGATTCAATAGAAGAAAAAAACTAATTGAAGTGGGTTTTTTTTGGAATTGCAGCGGAACGGTAGCATTAAGCGAATTTATTTCGTAATTAAAGTTTTAGCAATTTGATGGTTTATAGAGAAACAGCTTATTTGTTTTTGCATCAGTTTATCCTGCGTTGCCATGTGATGGATTGGTGACCCACAAAGATGGCACCCGATGGATCATTCTGGTACCAAGTGAACAAAAAGCTTAGCTAAAACAATCGAAGGTAAATTCATCTTTAGTCTTTTTTTTCTCTCTAGAACTAAAATAATCAAAACGCTCATAGACTATCCATACTGATCTCTCATTAGCCTTGGAGGATTCTAGTGACACATAGAGGATAGTCACTGTATGGTGTTCCCACAAATTCCCAATTAAAAAAGGTCAATTTTTCTTCTTCTTTGCAGGGTAAATTAGATCTGAATGAATAACTGATGGGGATAGGAAGAAGGCGGGATGATGAGGCATTACAGTGGCTGTGAGCAAATCTCCAGAACATCTCCAACACATGTGCTGAGAATCCGAATCCCCGATGAGACAACATTACTTGGTGTCTAACTATGCAGAGCACAGTGGAATTCATTTGGAACAAAGCCGGCTCTTTTTGTATCGAATTAAATTTACGGTCCTGTCCTGTTAGCGTCTGCAGGGTTGTTTAGGTTATGCATGCTGGCCCGGAACCGACACACACACACACACACAAGTTCTGGTTATAACCGCTGCGGTCTCATGTGTCTCAGTGACTCACATCGACTCATCCTCCAGCCGCATACACACACTGCAAATGACAGCTTCCTAACTACTTAAACCAAATCAACCATAGCTAAAGGGTGCATAAGCTTGTTCACACAAAACACACACACACACACAGAATGACAGTTTTCATCTGTCTATAATCAGCGAGCCATTGAGGTTAGCAATTACTGGAAGAGAAGAACGAGGATGAGGAGGAAGAAAAAAACAGGCTGAAGGATTTCAGGGGAGGCCAGGAAGAAATTTAAGGTGAAAGGGTGAAGTTAAATGAAAAAGAAGCAAAAGAGAACCTATTATCTGCAGCTATATGGAGAAAACCACACAGAATCATCACACCACATGGGAGTCTTATCTCGGGTGACTTGATGCACCCAGCAAACAATTAGGAGTGCTCCTCAACCACAGAGAAGCTTTTTAAAACCCAAAAGCATTCATTTTTTCCTTCTCCTTTAATCACCTCTCTCATTTTTCTACTCATCACCCCCCTCTTCTCCATCTTCCATGGGCTCCCCCTGCCAATTATCCACCTTGGCCTACTCCTCTCACATCTTCTCAGCTGAGAGCTGCAGCATGTGAGAGTGAGTGTGTTTGACATTGCCTCAGGCTGCTCTGGATCACGTTATGACAACATGGTGTTGTTGTAGCAGAAGTTACTCAGAGGACATGGACAGAAACTTTTCTCCAGCTTTCTACAGGCTTTCGTCCTTTACCTTTATCTGCTGAGAACTTTCGTTGAGATTGTCCTCCCTCTTCTTGGCCTCCTCCATCAACTGGGCATTTCTGTTCTTTTCCACTTGCTCCTTGTGTTTCATGTTGGCCACCTTCTTCGACTGGTCCTTAATTTGTCTGCAAAAACACAATCATATTTTACAAACAATACATCATCTGCATGTTCATGACTGATGTTTTTTGTTTATGATATTCATAATGACTTCACTGAAGCTAATTTAGACTAAATAGCTCAGAACGGGGCTATTATTCTTAACAGGCCTCCAGTTCTCTCTGGTTTTGCTTCTTAAATTAGAGTTTAAAATCTTTAAAAGTTATTTTGCACCCCAGTAGTCCAAGCTTTCTCCACAAAATTGTACAGCTGCAAAACACTTTCACATTTTCAAACTTGTTTTTCAATTATCACTATTATTATCATTATGGTTTTGCTAAGCCACTTGGAGGCAAAATAGTCCACGGTCATTATGCAAACACAGGAGCATAACAGAATTTAGTTTGGGGCATCACAGCTTTGACGGAGACATTAACAGTGGCATCAAAAATGTATCAGTGAGGTTGGAATTGGAGTAATTAAGTGTGGCAAATAGTGCAAAACAGAGTCTAAAGAGAAGTGATGGCTTAGACAGCTCTAGGGAAGAAGATGTCTTTAAAGCTGTTAGTCCATGTTTTGTTTGTACAGCTCCCCTGAAGGCAGCAGTACAAAGGGTCTGTATGAAGGTAAGCAGTGATATGCCTGACTCTGTTCTCAACCTGTCTGGCGTAAATGGAATCAATATCGCAGAGAGGATATCCCACAATCCCCAGGGCTGTGGTCATTACCTAAGCTCTCATACCACACTGCTTCAATTAGACATGGGCTGGTCTCAGTTATTGCTCCCTAAAAGTTGACAAGCATTATGGAGAAGAAAGAGGCCATGTTAAGCTTCATGTGTAAGAGGATCCTCTGAGTTTCAATCTGGCTCTAGAGCTCATCATAGCACTGAAACAGCTCTGGTGAAAGTCACTAATGATACTCTCATGGCCTCAGATAATGGACCAAATAGTCCAAGATTTGTAGGAATCAAAAACACAGCAATAGGCTGGTTTAAATCTTATTTATCAGACCAATTTCAATTTTTTCACGATAATAATAAATCTTCCTCAGCATCCAGGGTTACCTAATCCAGGGATCAGTGCTAGGACCAATTCTCTTTACTATATATATGCTACCAATCTGTAGAATTATTAGACAGCATGGGATAAATTTCCACTGTAATGCTGATCATACACAACTATTTCTGTCTATAAATCAAAATGAATCCATTATATAGACTACAGGCATGTCTTGAAAACATAAAAACCTGGATCACTCTTAACTTTCTGCTCCTGTCTTCAGACAAAACAGACGTTATCGTCTTTGGACCAGAGTCTTTGAAAAAGAGCTTATTAGTCAGTCACTTCATTTGGATGGGATTCAACTGGTCTCAGATAATAAAGTAATAAATATTGGTTATTTCGCTTCCTGTTAAAAGGGAGTTTTTCCTCTCCACTGTCACTACAAGCATGCTTGGAGTAAGGGATTGCCTTCAAGTCAATGAGTCGATGCAATAGAAAACTTCCTCCTCGGGGCATCCTCATGTTCAGGATTCTCACCATTTTTGGAGGGAAAGTTTTTGACCCAGGCAAACAATTAAGTCTGGCCTGTAAGTCTTTAAAACATAAACAAGCTTACAAAATGAAACAAGCTTTTTTTCAAAGCAACAAAAAATATGAAAACAGAAGGTTGTTTTCCACCATTAAGCCACATATACTCAGATATATATCTAGCCAAACTCAGAAATTCCCCAGCAATTTAACAGTCTACTTGTCTATATGAGCACCATTAGTTGGTGAAGAAATCACAGGTTTGCTAGAGAGCATTAGTGAACAAATATTGAAGACACAATGAAAAACAGAAGGTTGTGCCGATGTTTAAAACATGATAAGGTTCTAAAACTATTACCAAGCTAACAGGTTTTTGTGAAGGTTTGCTGTGTTTGGATATGTGCTCATGAGGTCTCTGAAGATGGACTAAAATATGCATGAAGCCTCAACATATGTGTATTTCTGTTGAGAATAACTGAGTTTTAGTTTCAAATTTGCACAGTTACTGCTGTGCTAAGCAAAAGGCAACTGTAGTGAAACCAGTTTTACAAAGTACTGATATAAGAGGATAGGATACAAATGCCTGCCACACTTATCAGACAAGATCTACACAGCATCATTTTAAACCATTTCATACTGATCTATATAATAAATTCCTCACAAAATACATTAAAGGCTCTTATGTTTAAAAACAATGTGAAAAACTTTGTGGATAGTAAATTTATTTTGCAATGATCTATCAAATAATAACACAAATGTACCTCTGTCAAGAAATTTGAACTTTAGATCAGGATTCTGTGCAACACAATGCTGTCCTAAATACCCTGGAGTCGATATAATGTCAAAATCGGTCGAGGAATTTGGTGAAAAGCTATGAATCAAATACTGGATGACATATTTGATGTCTGCACAGCGGGAAGCAGGAGGGCCTCGTCACAAAGGGATTACTGGGTGTCGGGAAGCGGGGCTTAAATCATCATCAGGAAAATGAACGAGACTGTAATGGCTAGTAAAGAGCGGGAAGAGCAGAAAGTCTTTCCTTGTGGGAGATGCAGGCTTTGCAAGATGGAGAAATAGTTTAATCCCTGTTCAAGACTCCTGGAAGCCATTGTGGCTCTGTCACAGAGCTATCAGATAACAGCAGCTTTACTTGATCAGGACCTCTTACGGGCCCCAGACATGAACACAGGCACAAATGCTGAAAAAGTAAACCTCAATAACATCAATGGAATCAAAACACTAGGAAAAACCAAAGGAATGTGTAAGCATACTGTTAAAAAAAAAACAAAAAAAAAAACACTAGGGGGCATAACAAAGACACTAAACTGCAGGCTAGGTAGTTCTTAACCCTTTATAGGGCATTCACTTTAAACATCTACATTTCAAGCAAGAGTACACTGCAAAAACTGAAATCTAAGTAAGTCAGGTTTTCTTAAAATAAGTGCACTTTTTCTTGAACTGAGCAGGTAAGTAAGATACTTCATAAATGGAATAAGAAAATTTACATTAAAAAAAATGCAGTCTCCTATTTCAAGAGCATAATATCAAATAATCTGATTTTAAGGATAAAAATGCTCCTTCAGCTGGGAGATTTTCTTATTTACCTACTCAAATTAAGGGTAAATACACTTATTTTAAGACATTTTCACAGCTTTAAAGATTATTTTTGTATTGTGTCATTGGAATCTAGGACAAGACCTTATTACCTTTATAACGTTCAAAAAATATGTATATTTTGATGGCATAAATGAATGTCAATGTAATTACAAGAAACGCCAACTTGCCTGAAAAATAACAAAAGTGCTTTTATAAGAAATTCATGAAAAACACTGAGAGTAAAAGAAATAACACTCCATTTGTAAGGGGTATGCAAGTGTTCAAAAAAGGTAACTTGCCCTATAAAGGGTTAACCGTTTTACTGCATACATTAATTCTTTTTCCAACGGCTCCAAAGTATTCAGACCTACTGAAAATCCTTTTAGGGCTCTAGGATAATTCAACAAAGCACATGCTCTTTACTTCCTGATTCCTGGAGTAGATTTAATCTGATGAAAAATGCCAATTAAGTGCAGCAGCTGTAAACATTTTGGTTTTATCTGTTTCTGTGATTATCACAGAGATCAAAAAGTACAATCACTGAAAGAAATGGTGTTACTACACTAATACCTGAAGTGGAAAAGCTCAAATGTTTGCCCGAATAAAGATAAACCCCTTAATTTAAATTAACAATTTAAACAAATATTACCAACAATTTCCAACCCCAAGTCTTTGAAATTGGAAAACCTCCTTGCCATAATACTAATCTGTAAATCAGATTTGAGCAGGTTCAGGTCAGGACTATCTAGACCATAAAGAAAAAAACATTGCTCACTGTTTCACCTCAGAAAATAACAAAAGATGACCTCCAATCTGAGTCTTTTAGGGGTAGAAATAAATTTAGGCTGTGCAGCTCGTCCCACTGAATGATACATAAATAGTTCCCAAGGTCGACTTCCTCTGGATTATTTTTACCACCTTTTTTTTAAAGGTGCTGCAAGCAGTGCTGATCTTCAAATTATAAAATTAGCATTGGCTATCATTTACTCAAATATGGTGAAAATTGGAGCAAATGCTATGATGATGCATAATTTAATTGTGGGCTGTATTATTTCAGTGGGACTAAATTCAGGATTAAAATTTAGATCCTGTTTTGAAATTAAATCATTGCGTGCATTCAGCATGCAGAAATGTCTCCATGATCCTGCTCAGTATATATTGTTGCAGAAGGTGTAAACAGGGCTTTAAATTCATATGACCTTCGAGCCTCAATATATATGGCTCTACTCTCAGCCCTAACCCTTTCTGATAGTGCTTCTAGTTTACTCAGCTTAGCGCAAAGCATAAAAAGGTAAATGTACTCAAATATATAACCCATTTATGACAAGCCTTAACTTTCATCTTCCTTGTCTGTGTAAGCCATAAACTACCTTCTAAAGTTACATAAAGTAACAGGAGTAATCCATCAAGTGGCTTTTACATCAATATTGCTGCCAGAAAAGTTGAGAAATGATATTGGCAAAAAAGGGTAGCATAAAATCGGTTTGCTAAAAAGGTCCAAGGGGCCTAATTCCAAACTGTCCTGAGATATCTGGGAGAAGAGAAATTGAAAAGCAGAGAAGCAGCCAAAACCGCTCAGCAGCACCTGCATGTTCAAAGCTCACACCATAATCATCAGCCTTTGTGTGTGTATATCGACGTTTCTCACTTAAAGGTCTGCCATTGGAAAAGCCATGTGTGGCTCTTGTGTTTACATCCAAATTGGGTTTGAATGTTAAGTGAGAACGCAGATGTAGTAAGTGAGCCCTCTCATTTGTTATTTTGTTCCCTTTGTTAGGCCATGATTTTAGCTTCCATGTACAGTAACTGTGGGATACGCTTATTTCAATATTTGGGGTTCAGTTTGGTTCTGTACGCCCTGCCTTAGTGTAACAGGCCATAAACAGGCAGGAATGTTCCTATTGGAGGTTTTCCAGGAAGCCCCAAACATCTGGTTGGATCGCTGAGGTTTTCTTACTCCACGCTGCATTTGCTCTGTGTTTTATATATATATCTTTTTCCAATTGATTCAGCACAGTCAGGGCATTTTCTGACCCTTTTCCCTATTTTTTGAGGAAAATAAACATTTGTTTTAGTGTTTATTCTCATCATTGCATTGCACCTCTAGTATTTTCTCACCTGAATCAGCTCTTTTTTAGACACTTCATCTGCTCGTTTCAGTCTTGCATAAACTCTGTTATCTTTCTTCAACAAAATTGCAAGACTAAAGTATATCCTTTACTTTGTTTCACATACTGCTTTAAAGTGAAAATTTTCTCCGAATAAATACTCTTTTTACAGATATTAGACCACCATTGAATTTCAATGATTCTTTAATCTTCATAATCCTTTGTGGAAGCCATTTTTTCATTTTTACTTTAGGTCTGTAAATTCAATAAAACTTGAGCCCTAATACCTCTGGCAGACTTATATTTTAATATTACTATTTTTTTCTTCTAACTGGAGGTGATAATTATGTTTAAGGTTAGCTCAGATGGCAAGAAGGCCGATTCTCACTAATGATGTACCAATCAGTCGGCCAGTGACTAAACTCGTCCAACTTTCCCTCTATTTGTTCTGACCGGTGACTTGAAGGCCACAAACTGAAACATTTGACCTCTTCATTAAAAATGCATCATTATGAAAACTGCCAACATCCAAAACAGCCTCTGTTATATTTTTTGAGTAGAAATTCTGGGTTTCAAACCTGTTAATTATAAAATGTCTTTAAATCCAAAATTGGCACAAATAATCTATTCTTGCAACTTTCAGCAAGTTTAATGTGCTAAGCAGCCATTTCACATGGGACAACTGACTTTTCGCTTTACTGCATGTCAGTCTTATGAATATAAATTTATAAATGATAACTTTACAGATGATTTTAAGTGATTTAGGAATTAATTCATTAATGGACTTAATTTAAGTATTTTATGCATCATTCTATAAAATAAATGCTTCATTTATTATTTATCTGATCGCTTCCAGTTTAGGGCTTTTTTTAAATAATAATGCCACAGATGTTCTGTTCCCTGTTTTTATGCATCGCCTTTCCTTAAAAGCGGCTCTCTAATGTAACAGAAACTGCCCTTTAAACCCCATGGTTTATAAATCTCTGGCCCACTCCCATTCAAAGTTACTTAAATATGCAAAACATATTTTTCTGCTGCAAAACAACTGAATCCAATCGGCCGAGGAACCGGAATTACTGGAGATTTTCTCTAACCGCGGTGCAGTAAACACAACACGGATATCTGCACACACAGAAGCGAAGACCAAACACGAACGGTTAAACATTCCCCAACACACGATTTGAATTTCTCTGGGTTGGACCACACACAAAAAGCCGAACACACGCATAATAACGCAACGCAAACACCCGAGATCCATTTGCCAAGATTCACACAGATGTAAACACACACCGTACAAACAAGATGGCAACCACTGCAAATATATATCATGTGCTAAGATTAACCCACACTGGTATACTTGTTAATGACATTTTGATTTCTGGATTCTTATTTTACTCCCTTCCAAAATACACATAAAAAGGGCTTTTGAACTAGTTGCAAATATACACAGAAACATAAGAAATACTTTATCTGAACTTTTGGCAGTGAAAAATGCAGGTTATTGCTTTTAATTAGAAGGAAAACACACATGCAATCTGAGAAATTTCCGTAAACCTCCCAACCTCCTCATTAGCATGCTGCTCATACTCAGGGAGCCACATAAAGGTGATATTAATATTACATTTGGACCCCTGTATAAATATTTGATCAAAAAATGCTTGTGGGCCTCATCTATGTTTACTGCTTGTAGTTTGCCCAAAATTAACATCAAGCAGTTCCTTCAAACCACAGGGAAATCAGTATTTCCTTTGAAAAAAAAAAGGAAGGAAACATGGATTTGGTTTTCTTCATCCTTAAAAGAAAAATTATAAAGCAGATTAAAAAACATAATTCAAATCATAACAGGTCCATCTTACAACATGATAATAAACCAGATAATAAAAGATTGTTTTTTAAAAACAAAAAGGGGAAAACACTTTATTAAACAATTAATGTGGACAAATGCCTCAGAAAAAGATTTAGAGTTGAAATAGGCATGTGCTGTCTGCCACATTTGCCATAATTTTAAATTGTAAGAGCTTAAATTCACATTTGGAATGAAAAACGCTTTAATTTTAATACTAATTCAGAAGGGAATATGTTATTATCATAAATAACTGCTTTGTTTTAAAAGTTTTTTGTTGTACCAGTGGCCATTACTTATTAGTAGCTAAAAAGGAAGAAGGTGCTGCTAATAAAATTTGAATATTGTGAAAGAGTTGATTTATTTTAGTAGTTTCATTCATGAAACATGTACTTTATGTAAATTACAATCAGTCTGGCATATTTAAAGTGTTATTTGTTTTAATTTTGATGATTTAAAGTGACAGCTAATGAAATCCCCAAATTCAGCACCCCAGAAAAAGAAGAATATTGTGAAATGGTACAAAATTGCAGAGACCTTGTGTCAGCTAATTAATCCAAAACACCTTCAAAGGTCTTTACATTGCCTGTCTGCGTAGTGGCCACACAATCATAGGGGAGACTGCTGAGCTGACAGACAAAAAGAGGACCATTGATATCTTGGAGAAGGAGGGCAAGACACAAAAGGTCATTGCTAAAGAGGCTGGCTGTTCACAGAGCTCAGTGTTAAAGCACATTAATAGGGAGGTGAAGGGAAGGAGCAGTTCTGGTGACGAAAGTGTACAAGCAATAGGGATAACCACACCCTGAAGGGGATTATGACACAAATCCCATTCAAAAAATGTGAGGGAGATTGGTAAAGAGTGAGTGGACTGCAGCTAGAGAGTGATTCAATGATTCTCAAGTACAGATGTAGGTAAGACATGTGTTATGCCATTTTGTCAAGCCATTTTTAACCTCTTAAAACCCACCGGTTTGCCGGCGACCCGGTGGACCTTAAGTGGGGGTAATAATTCAGAATGCATAAAATTCCACCGGTAACATTTTTACCAGCAGGTAAAGCCATTGCGTGCAGCTCCAAGCTGACACCAAAAGTTCCAAACCCCACAGCTCTGGAACTGTTATAGCAAGAGGTGTGAAATGTTTTGTGGTTTTGTTTGTGGTTGACATGATGAAGAACAAATATAATACAATAAAACCTGCCTTTTCTCAAGAATGTATTTATTACTGCTGTTTAAAAAAGACCTATGATTTCCGAGGATAAAAAAAACAACTTTGAGTGATGTTTAGACTGATGCAGGTTGGTCTGTGTTCTAGTCACCCAATTTTATATATTATATATATATATTATATATATATATATATATATATATGTATATATATATATTAGGAAACTAGAAGGTGTTAGCTTTCAAATAATGTATTGCACTTGTAATTTGGCTTACAGTTCCTAAGTTATTCGCTTTTGTATTTGGGTATGCAAAATAGGCCAGGATTACCCAAAATGAGGTGGACGACGTTGGAAGCGTCTCATCTGGGCTAAAGAAAGAAAGGATTGCTGCTTATTGGTCCATAGATATGTTCTCCGATCAAATTAAATTGCATTTGGAAATGTAAGGCCCCAGAAGAGGCACAGAATCCAGGTTGCTCGAGGTTCAGTGTAAAGTTTCCATATCTGGTGATGTTTGGGGTGCCATGTCATTTGCTGGTGTTTCTCCATTTTCTGAGGTCAAATGTCACAGACGTCTACCAGGAAGTTTCAGAGCATTTCAAGCTTCCTTAGCTGATCAACGTCTTGGAAACACAGATTTCATTTTCCAACAGGACTTAGCACCTGCACACAATGCCAAAGCTGCTACCACCACCAGCTTTAAGGACTATGGTATCTCTGTTCTAAATTGGCCCGCAAACTTGCCTGACCTTAACCCCATAGAAAGGCTATGGGCTATTGTAAAGAGGGAGTTATTATCAGAGCAACCTGGACTCTAATAACACCTGAGCAGGACCCCAGACTGATGGACTCCATGCCGCACCGCATCGCTGCAGCAATCCAGACCACAAGACCCCTAACTGAGTACTGAGCTCTGTGCAGCCTTATACTTTTCAGTTGACCAGCATTTCTGGAAATCCCTCTTGGTGTTGGTCTTAAGTAATATTCTAATTTTCTGAGAAATTGAATTTGGGGTTTTAGTTTGTTGTCAGTTATAACATGAAAAGGAATAAACACTTGAAACATAGCAGCCAAGTTTCACTTTTTTATTCGAATTATTGAAAATAAAATAAACTTTTTCATGATATTCTAATTCTATAATCAGTACCTGTTTACTTTTTTTTTTTAAGCTGATCAGATTTTCTAGTAACTTTTAAGTAGTTACTCATCTTTTGATTTATGTTTTGTTTGAGAGATGAATATGTCAAGACAAAGACAGTAATTTTTTGAGGCTCTGCACAAAACAGGAAAAATACGCAAGCTTTTCATAAGTAAGGCAGATGTGCGTATATCTTTAGAAATCAAGAAGCTTCTACAAAAAAACAGCCGTTTTCCTAAACTTGCCCAAATTGTCATAATTATTAACATTTCAAAAAACTGCTACTAACAGGGCTGGATGAGGATCTGAGGTTACCTCGTAGCCAAACACAGTGGGAAACATCTATGTAGCTCTATAGTGACAGAGCTACACTGTAAATTTAAGAGAGCTTTTGAATGGCATCTTTGATTTAACTACCATGTCCTACCATCTCAAAAGTACACAGCTGGAGCCTAAACTGGAACTATACGATTTGGTCACAGAGGGTTTAGTTTGAGCTTTTCAGTAACATTAAACAACTGCTGCCAAGTTTGGTGAAGGATCTGTGATGCTTTGGGCCCATTTCTCTTGGGCGACAGTGGCGTAGGATGTTGGAGTTTGCCCTGAAATCGAAGGATTGATGATTCAAGCCCCGGCTCTGACTTTCATTGTCGTTGTGTCATTGGGCAAGACACTTCACCTACATTGTCTACTGATGGTGGTCAGAGGGCCCGGTGGCGCCGGTGTACGGCAGCCCCACTTCTGTCAGTGAGCCCCAGGGCAGCTGTGGCTACAATGTAGCTTGCCACCATCAGTGTATGAGTGTGTGCGTGAATGGGTGAATGAATGTAGTGTTTGGTCAAGTCTCCTGACTTGAAAAAAGGCGCTATATAAGTACATGCCATTTACCATTTCATAAACAAAAACAATAAACTGTATGGCACTTAAAACTCTTCCTAGGATATTTATATAAAAATCTCACAGCCACTCCTATGGTCCTTGAACAGGGTTAAGATCTGAAACATGCAGCCAAATCAACACAACATAACTAAGAGCAGAGAATTTCAGATAAAAAATACCAAAGTGCTTCCAGTTGTATGCAAAAGGTAAAAACAGCAGCAATAACCAAGGTAAACTGCAGATTTTTTTAAACCAACAAAAGCTCTTTTATATTCTTCAATAGTGCGAATGAATTTAATGAGATAAATCTCTGCAGTTTTCAGCTCTTTGGTGTTTTCACCTAATTGCTGCCAAATTCCTCCTCAGAAGTGTTCTATTGCATGTGTGCAACACAAAACAAACAGAAAAAAGCACGCATTATGCTTTGTTTGTGACGGCAGGAGTGTGCCAATACTTGCTGTCACACAATAGCTCACAAATCCCTGCAAAAGCTCAATGCTCAGGACCTCCACCAGATCAAACACAAACAAAAGCGCACATACAAAATGAAACCCTGCAATGGAGCTTTGGAAACATTGACGTTGGACATTTTTAGAGTTCTTCAGTTCAGATCAAAACAGGAAATAAAAGATACAGAGGAGGGGATTCTATGTTAAAAAAAAAAGTCTCTGTCATCTACTAGAAAGTGAGATTGAACCAACTTTTTTCTTTGTTTGCTCTCCTTCTAAAGCAGAATCACAAAGCTGCAGAAAACCGGCAATGAAAAGGCAGACAAGATGCCAGGGGATTCATGGCTTTAGAAGTTAGAGGAAAAGAAAGAAAAAAAAGAATAGGAAGAGCTGGTACTGTGGAGATTTAACAACACATCTGAGGACACAAAACACTCAAACCAGCAGATTTATGCAAAAACCAGAAGGAACAATTATGTGGCTCATCGCAATGCGTAGGTCAGAAAGTTTATATGATTTTGATAGATCTATTAAAAAGGAGCATATTCAGACCCCAGATTTCACATAATGAAATCCCATTAGAATGATGACCTCTAAAGAGCAAATAGGAGAGCTAAAAAGCAAAGAAACTATAAACTAAGGCTATAAACGCTGCTATAATATGGTATTTGTTAAAATAATGGGTAACTTTTTTTTTTAAGAGTAAAACTAATAAAATGTTGATATCGTTTGTTTTGTCAGACTATTTGTTCTGGTTAACTGTCTGTCCATGTTTTGATCAAAGACGTCTTTAAATTATGTGAGATCTTCCTCTAAATGAGTAAAAAGTCTAATATTAACCTTCTATCCAGCGGACCAGCAGTCCACTGCAACAGGTGGTGACAGAAGTTCTGAGTTTTTCTATTCACCCCCCACCAATAAGAAGAAACAGCGCCTTTTGTAGCATTTTAGTAAAAGGACTTTAAAAGAAAGAATTATATGATGAAACGAAAGTCTGTTTAAAACCACAAAACAACCTTAAATTGGAGAAAACCAGAGTCTCAGTTTTTCTGACATGGTTTCAACACCTTTAGTGATATTGAAACTGGTGGCTCCGATAAACCGATTTGTAGTTGGATTTGAAGAATTTGAAGGCCGATCCTTCTAATCCAGTTCCAAGTGAGATGCTAAGTCCCCCCTCCCAGTCTTTCTCCCTGTCATTAGAGTCTGTTTTGGGTTTGGCTGTTTGAATCATGATTGTTGTGTGACTGCTTGTGTTTTTGGAACAAGTACCAAGACAGACTTCTATCACTTGAGAAATGAAACCGCAAAGTTTCTGCTCTGTTCGGTGATGACTCTTCTTTTTCAACAAAGATGTTTTCCTTCACCCTTCTTTTAAAACACCTGTTCTCTTAGTCCTAAATCTGAACATCTGTTTAAATCCAACTTTTTAGAACAATGATACACCATTGTACCAGAAAGATGTTAATTACCCACCACCATAGTTCCACAGTTGTCCACTAATTACCTAGATGTAGCAGTTCTTTCTGTGTCTGGACTCTAAGGGTTGTATATATAAGGGTGGACCATATCCTCTCAAGCAAATTAAGGGGCTTAGCTTGAAGATTTTGTATTTGCCTTCATATTGTTGTGTATTAGTTGAACTTCTGTTTCAGAGATCCATGGAAAAAGGTGCAATAATAAACAGCCTATCAACACATCTGATAAGGTAAATAATTTTGTACCTGCAATAAAAAAATAAATAAAAAAATCAAGAATAATCATATTACTTTATGACATGCTATGCCATGCAGACCCTCTGTATGCACCCATGAAGATTTACTCACCTCAGCTTATTCTATGCTTGAAGTGGCAAACTCTGCAGAGGAGTTGGCCTTATTTTCTGACTATTTAAGCTGTTAGTTTTAATACCTGGGGGCACTTATAGTATCTTTAGTCTGACACTGTTTTCATCAATAAGTTTTGATAAAATAATAATTAGAAAATTATGTCACGACAAAAGGTACTAACCCTTTCATGACACAATGACATCGTACGTCTTCCCTCTTCATCCTAATACAATGCATCATCACCAACATTTATTTTATAGTTTTTCATGCCACAAATCTGCATCTGTTGCAGTAAATTGGGATAAAATGAACTAAAGAAAACACCAAAATTCTGAAATATATTCAATACAGACAAAACGTCCGCAAAGAATATGGGTAAAAATACCTAAATAAAAGTACAAAGCTGTCCGAGAATTTGGTGGCCACAATTGATTACATTTCATCAGTTATAATGTTTTAGATTTTTTTTTCTGTGATACCTTACATTTACATTTTTTTTTTAAACTGTTTGCGTCAATGTTAAGACACGTGTAAAGTGAATAGACCAGCAAAAATGTTATACAACACAGAGGGGAAGAAAGAAACAATGATGTTTCCTGTTCAAAGAGGGAGCAATGTGACAGAAAGTTAAGAGAAAGTCAAGGTGTTTCCTACAAAGACAGACATGATGAGAATTATTAGACGCAGAGTTTGTGACAGAGTGTCTCCATGCAAGGACACGCAGTATGACAATAAAGGAGAGAGATGAAAAAACGAAGGCAGACGGGCTTAAGAAGAAAGATAGGCGTGCGATACTAACCTTGAGGCAAGACTGGGTAGCGCAGCAGACAACGTGGCATCGTAAAGATAAAAGAAAGACAGAGAGAAGGAAAAGAGAAAGGTGAGAGAGGGGAAAGAAGGGTTGAGTTCTGGGTTAGCTGGCTTGATCAATCTTCAAAGAACAGGAAAGACAGAAGAGCTGCCAAAGAAACATAATTAACCAGAGAGACAGCTGACAGACATTTATGCAAGGAGACGGACATGACAGGGCAGACAGACACCAAGATCACCTCTTGCTCTGTTTTGTAAATGAATGTTAAATAATAAGAGTCATGCTTTCCTCAACTCATTCCCTCACCAATAAAGCTCCCTTAAATCAGCCAATCAAAGCATGAGATGGTCCAAGTTCATTATTATAATTTCTTGAAAGGATTAGCCCAGTAACCAAACTTCCCACACTGACAGCATGCACTCCGTGGATCTGCACTCTGCACTAAATTTCATGCAACTTTCAAAGTATACAAAAATATGAAAAAAAGGACTTTCCCAGTCTCCACAAAATGGTTCACATGCTAAAGTTGGCACAGCCCTAATCCCAACATAGTTTTATAGTCTAGAACATGCTAATGACAAAGTGTAAGAGACAAATTTGTCCATAAAAGAACAATACAGCTATAAAATCTTTGAATTTCTCATTAGTTGGGTTTATAGGCACAAATCTCTCCCAACCCTGTCACGTTTTCTTACATCTCCACCCATTAATAAATGACATTCTTACTGTTTTTCTTCCTCTACCACCTTCCTTTCACTTCCCCTGCTGCTCTCCCTCTCTCTGTTTTCCACTCATCCTTCCAAATCCTTTATTTTGGCCATCGGGGCAGATTTTCAGCTCCATTTCCCCTCAGTGTGAAGTCACTTTAGAATGCTCCAATTACCATCCCAGTTCCTGAAATAAATAATCTGGTACCTGTACAGCTGGATTTACACGAGGGGAGAAAGAGGCCTGATTTCTACTCCTGTTGCTCTCTTGTTTAAACTACGGCTGAACTTTTTACTCAACATATTCCCGTGATTAAATCACTGCACTGAGTCTACCATTTAATGTAAATATAAGTGCAGTTGTTCTGAAAAGGCCTCAGAGGTTTATTGGAGAACATATGTGAACAAGTAACATCCTGGAGCACACCAGACAGGTCATGGATAAAGTTGAGGACATGTTCCAAGCAGGATTTGACTATAAAACAATATCACAAGATTTTAACATCTTACTGAGCACCTTAAAGGTCAATAGTAACTGGAGAGCGATCCGGGGTTCACATGAGAGAATCTGAAAACACTTTCTCCACAATGACACATGGTAATGGAAGCATCATGCTATGGGGAAGCTTTTCTTCAGCTACAATGATGAGGCTGCTCATGATGACATTGGAGAGGAATGGAGATCGTTTAGTTAAATCTAGGCCAGACCTAAATTCAATATAGAGTATATTGCAAGACTAATAATTTCATTTTCAGACTCTCCCATTTAATCTGACCCTGAGCAAGACCCTTAACCCCACAATGCTCCCCGGGCGCCGCACAATGGCAGCCCACTGCTCCCCAAGGGGATAGGTTAAATGCAGAGATGTAATTTCCCTCTGGGATTATTGGAGTATATATAAAAAATAAATAAATAAAAAAAACATATCCCATAAATAGCCTATAGCTGGAATTGCAGTTAAAGCTGATTCAACAAATAATGTCTCACAAAGGCTGAATAAATAAAACATTTTTTTTCTATTAAACTATTAATTTTGTGTTTTAACCCTTAAATCCAAATAAAATCCATCCCTGATATACAAAGAGTTGAAAGGTATGAAAACTTTTGTTTGAGTTTTTTTTTTTAAGTAAATACAGTTTGCCAAAATATATAAATCTTAATGTTTGATGTGGCAAACCAAATACAAATGGTGGCATATAATAATAGCTAAAAAAAGAATATTTTTAATTAATTTTCTGTATTTTCCCCGGCAGGTTAATGATGTCTGGATCTGAATTTCTTTCATTTTTAAACTAATTCTAACCTTGAAATGGGAAAAAGCTATATTTTTCCAGACTTGTTAATCCTGAAGCCTTTTCTGGATGTTGTAGATTGCATAATTTCATCTAAATAACACTCCTCCTGAGTAGCACTGTTTTTTTGTTTTTTTTTCCCTCTGTCAAATAATGACATCTAGATTTTTTTAGCTACAGGATTAAACAGCGGAGGCAGAGATAAAAACTACTTTTTTTAAAGGCAGTTTCTTGTAGGTTAACCAAACTATATTTTCAAAAACTCTTAATAAATCTGTCTGTTAAATTAGAGGGTGTTGAAATTGTCACAATAGTTTTTGATTCTGGATGACTCCCATACACAGCAAATTATACTTCCCAGGGAATAAGCAGGGGGCTTGAACTCACTGATTAAATGCACTTTAGTTAGACAAACACAATTGTTTTCAGAGAATTGCCTTTTCATCAGTCCGAATCTGCAGAATAAACCCACAGCACTTCTAAAAGTATAAAAAAGTGAATTAAATCAGAGTGTGCCCGCCTTCTTTTATTCTTTGAAAGTTTGCTGCCCTGAGGTTTGCTGTAGTCTTTTGTTGGAACATTAAAACATCATTTCTTTTTAAGTTAAACCTTCCTTTATACTTCTACCCAAACATATTCACTCAGTTTAATAGATATAAGTGTACTTTACTCCTGAAGAGTTTTTTAAACAGCATGTAATGACATTTTTTGGTATCAGAATGCCACATTAATGACAAGATGTAAACACAAGAAACCTATTAACCTCACCCTGAATCCTACAATTTGAGTCGGTACATTATTTGAAAGATTAATATATTAGAATATTAAAATTTTTACGGAGGAAAATGCCAATACAATTAGGTGACAAGTGTTATCAAAAAGTTTTGATCCCATCTAATCTAAAAACAGGGTTGCAGCTTATTTTATATGTATTGATGAATGGATGGAATCTCTTTAGTTTTCTCAAACTCAACCAACATGTTTATCAGTCGATATCTATAATTATTAAATATTTTTGTTTTACTCATTGGAGAAAAAAAAGCAAGAACTTAAGTTGCAATCCAAGCCCTATTTAAAACTTTAAAAAGAGTTCAACCCTCCATTAACCGTGCTTAACTTGACGGCAAAACTTTTCCCTGCTTATATTACCCAGAATGCTGTGCAGTTTTGTCAGAATTCAAATTATATTGTGACAATAATTCAAATGTCTATTGTGACATAGATTGACATTGTTTTATTGCCTAGCCCTAGTAAGAGACAAGTACAAGAGTTAGAACAGCATGCAGAGGAAAAAATGCAGATGATCTGACAGATAAAGATAATTTAAAAGGTAAACATAAGGTTTTGTGGAAGACAGAGAGGTGATTGATCCAAAATGAAATAGATAATTGAAAAGAGGTTAGAAACACATAATATTAGTTAACCTTTACATTCCTAATACAAGATAAAAAAAAGGTGAGTTAAAAGTTTAAAGTCAAGCATCTTCTGCTGAAAGTTAAGCAAAAGTGAAGCCAGAGAACAGAACCGCAAACTTAATAAAAAGAGTTGCATCATTGACAGGAACAGAGGCTCAGAGAGCGCCAGGCCGGGCAGCAACAGCAGCGCCTCATTTTACAAAGCTGTTTGGCTTGTCATGCCGCAGCAACAGACGACCCAAACTCTGCTAATGTGGAGTGTGTGTCAGCGTACAAGTGAGCACAATTTCTGGATTCCAGAGACGGAGCTGTCCAAATGTGCAATAAAGTGTGATTTGTGAGTAATGAGCCAATGCCACAACTCTTTGTTGGTGATTATTAGTGAGCATACATACTCAGCCCGGCCCATGTGGAAAAGACAAATATGTCAAATTAAGCTTAAATTCTGAAAGTTTACACAACCAAAGATATTACTGCCGTTTTAACCTTGGTTGAGTCTACTGGTAATTGTGCAAAATGGAGCCAAATGAGGACCTTAAAGGTACATTACCTACGGCTTGCAGAAATAGTTACATCCCTTAAAACTTTGCACATTTTGGCAATTTTATTTTTTATAGACAGGCAAAAATTTGTCTGCAGAGGTCACAACGCAAATCTGGTAAAGACTTTGCTTTGAAGAAGAAAGGCTGAATACAAATGGACCTCCACCACACAAAACTAGGCATGCTTTGCATTTTCACTGATGCATTTTGTTTTCTACATTAATAAAAAAAACACAGATGTGTGTGATTGTCATCTGAGAAACCTTGTTAAAAATGATCAGCACTTTTGCAAGGCTCTGTAGGATCCCAGCTTGTGGTTATGATACTTTACACAGCATCCCGTTATCAAGCAGCAGCTTTTCAAGGACTTTTCCACATGGGTGGTTGTAATAATCGTGCCCTTATCGTGCAGTGGTCTTGAGTTAACCGAAAGGGGCCACCAGCCACTCACGTGCCCAGGTAGTCCCACACCAGCCCCCCCATTGGCTGCTGAGAGGCAGCCGGGGGAGGGGCCTGTTTTTGCGAGCGCCACAGATGAGAAGCTGAAGGATTTCTGAGATGTTATGAGTCATACAGGCAAACATAAACGCACTCATCCCAGTTCAAACATAAATGAGTGTAAGTTTGAACACACACGCATACATGAAGAAAAGAGTTGACATGTAAAGGAAAGCAGAAGAAGGGGAGGGGGAAAATAATACAGTGATAAATAACGTGTCATTTATACCAGAGATTTCCATCAACTTCAGCATTATGTTGTTTAAAACTAAGCATACGAGGAGCGAAGGGAAATTAAAGTCGTTTTGTTTTAATTACTCAGTTTTTCCTTCTTTTATGCTGTAATAGGAGGGAAAAAATTCAGGAAAGAGTTAGAAATGGTTGATTTTGTTTCCCTAACAAATCTAATTCTTCTCTCTCACCTCTCCAACTCGTGGATCTTTTTCTCCTTGTCGTTCTTTTCATTCTCCATCTCCCTAAGGATCTCCAGAAGTCGCTCCACCTCCGACTGTGCCTTCCCAGCCTCCTCTCTGCACCGGGTCACTTCCTGCTCCAGGGACGAGATGCGTTCAGTAAGTTCAGTATTGGCCTGGGACTCCGCCGCTGCGCTTTGAGCCTGGAACAGAAAATTATTATTAAAAATAAACCAAGCATTGGCTTTCAATATGAGCGGACCACCGTTTGATCAAAACAATACTCGACCCAGAATAAATGTGCTAGGCCTAATGTGAGCACTGGGAGGTGAAACAGATACATCCTCAGGGGACTAATGGAGCCACAAAATTAAAACGCCGCTCTAAGGACACTTTATATTTGAACCTTCATATATAGAAATTCCTATAGAGCTACAACTAATGATTATTTTGCAAATCGATTAATCTGTCGATTGTTTTTTTCATTTAATCGATTTATAATCGGATAGCCAAAGGTTCCTTAAAGAAGATTTTTTTACTAAATCAAACCAGGTGAAACTATAACTTTTCCATTTGAGGATTTCTGGATAGAGCATATTATCTTTTTTACAATTTTGGTATTACTGCCACTCAAGGTGGGTCACTTTGTCAGCCAAAAGCACGTTTTAAAACCTCTATCTTCCAGTTAACAATTAATTAATTACTCAATTAATTTATGATTATTTCAAAAATCGATTAATAGTAATTAATCAGATTAATTTTTCAGCCCTAAATTCCTTTATTTTAAACAATCTTAGATTCAAACAAGCTGATGACCCTTAGCATGACGCAGACTCTACCATGCTATAGGGAAAGGCACTTAGAGTTAGAACCTAAACTCCTCCAAGTATACTTTTTGTCACTGATGCCACATATTTTAGTTTTTGGATATCGGATGCTTCCTCCCCCCCTTTTCTCACTTCCAGTTTAATGTGAAAATTCCACCTCCACTGTTGGTGCAGTCAGAAGTCACCATGTTCTTGGTTCATTTCACATTCCCAGTTTTTTTCATGTTCGCTTATAAAAATGTGTTAATAAGCACATAAACACAGCTGAGGCTCAGGGTTGTGTAAATGTTTGACTGGGACACGATCATAAATCATCACATTTGCAAAGGGAAAGTCTTCGCAACGGTTCAGGAAAAGCAATTAAGTCATTCCATTTATAGATTTAAAGTATATTGTTTAGCATTTTTTAGTGTCACTAAAGATATGCGAACGTGTATGCCATTGGAAAGTTTTACTGCAGGCATTTCCTGATATGTTAAAATCATCATGTCTCACTATTATGGTGTATTCATTTATCTTCACATTTTAAAGCTGACCTAGAGTAATTAGACATAAGATATCAATGAAAAGTTAGGTAAATAAATAGGGATTGATTGATGCTAAATTATTCATTTTGTTACTAAAACATTTTTTCATGTCGCAGCATAGCCGATAACTGTAATTTAGTCTGAAATATTGTTTGTGTCTAGTTGAGCTAAGTTTAAACATCAAAGCTGAAGCTTCTTGTTTTTATTTTAATTGTTATGGACATCATATTTCTGAACTCCAAGGGGCAAATTACAGTCAATTCAAGTGGTTTTTATCTTTTTTTTTTCTTTTTTACTCAGCTGTAATGATGGAACAAATTGGTTGCAGAAGAAAAAATAGATAAAAAGAAAAATATAACAGGTTAAAACCAGCTTAGAGGTTAGAACAGCTGTGTGTTTTCCCAGAAGTAAATGTTGCTCTTGGGACAGATTGACGCGGAGTGTGTGTGTGTATGTGGGTGCGTATGTGTATGTGTGCGCGCCTTGGTCCCACAATACATAAACCCCTATTAGTTTTGGAAATGGACGGCAATTTTAACAGCTCCTTATGTGGAGAGGAAATGTTTGGGTGGCTCACGATATACGAGGAACTTGGTGGAGTAAAGAAATACGATGGAAAGTCTCGCATCTTCCCTCCATCCATTGTGGGGGAAAACGCTACAGATGCACAGACATGTTCGTACATACTCTTCTTTTCTCTGTTTCTCACATTTTTTCACATGTTAACACACACACAGCCAAACACACTCAGGGTGTCATGGTGGTGATGTCTTCCCAAGCCTGTGAAAATGACTGTAAGGCTGTCAGCAGGCTGTCACACATACACACACTTCTCTACTCTGAGGGAGAAGACATCTGATACACAAGCAAGCGCAAACACACACATACAAATGTATTTTTATTTCCCTCTCTTCCTATAAGACAAGGAAATATTAGGAATGAAAACATAACTATCTCCTTTCATCCACAGGCCAGAATCCACTTACCTTTTTGAGCTGGTTCTCCAGTTTGATGCACTCTTCTTTCTTCTGTTCCAGATTGATTTCTAGATTCTTCAGCCTGTTTTCCTTCCTTAGAGTTGAGGATGCAAGTGAGGAGGCCTTTTCTTTCAGATCCAACACCGAGGTCTAAAGGGAAATGATAACCAGGATGAAGAGAAACAGTAAAGAGGAACAAGATAAATCCAATTTTAATTTAGTCTTCAACTTAGACAGCTTTTATTGTCATTTTGCATACACAGAGTGTATACAAAACGAAATTCTGTTTTGTGCAGCTTTAAGAACATTTCCGTTCCATAAAGTGCAGCAGTCATCAAATGTAAACAGTGCAGGAGAAAAAAACCGCATTGCAAAACCGCATCGATATCGAGGTTCAGAGCATTAAACATATATGGTGCAAACATGCAGCTGTCAATCTAATAAAAGTTGTCTAAAGCTGGCCTAAAGTAGTTAGTCATAAGTTATTACTGAAAAGGGAAATTAGGTAAATAGATAGGGACTTGATTGATGCTAAAAGATTCATTTTGTTACTAAAATCTTTTACCAGAGAACATTTCCCTCCTTTTAATAATATCTTCTTAGAAAAATATACTGAAATTTGTTGGAATAGTGGATGGATGAGCGAATGGATAGAATATTTGAAGTTAGAACCTTAGATGTCAATGCATTTTATTTATCTTTTATGTTCTAGACAGTTGTAACTCATGAGTTCCAACTAACATACAGCAACTGAGAAGTGGATGGAAAACTATGTTTATTTTAAAGTCTTGTATGAATAAATATCTCCTGCTCAGCCCTGCTGAGTAGACATTTTCTAAAACCACCTTTTGAAGCAACTACAGCTGCGAGTCCTTTAGAGTCTCTAGCAGCTTCGTACGTCAGGAGACTGAATTGACAGGACATGAGTTTGCTTTGATATTAACCATTCCTTTGTAGTAGGTTAAGGTGGTGATCCTGCTGGAAAACAGACCTTCAGTTTCAGTCCTTTACAGATTGATTCAGGTTTTTCCCCCTGGATTTTTGTGAACCTTAAAACCTAACCCACCATTTTAAATTTAGATATCATGTGACCCGAGGCCCTTTTTGTGTCTCCTACATGGTGCTTCTTGCTTTCAGCTTTGGGACCGGGTGGATCCAAATGTGGATCTCTTCAGCTCCTCAGGAGCCACCATGAGCCTTTCTTTTTATAAATACTTTTTCATCGGGCATCTTTCCTTAGGAAAAGCTTGATATATTGTTTTCCATCCAATCCCTGCTTTAAACATCTCGCCTGTCCAGCCAGGCCAACAATTCCCCTGAAAGACCCCCTTTCAGAGACATAGGCCAGTATCAGGTATTGCAGGATAAAAAGAGAACAAAAATACCCCCCAAAGGGGGGGGCCCGTTCCATCCATCCATCAATACATCTTCTTTACATGCTTAATCACAAGTGATTTCACGAGGGGTGCAGGTGCCTATCTCCAGCTGTCTACGTGCGAGAGGCAGGGTCCACCCTAGACAGGTCGCCAGTCCATCACAGGGCAACACAGAGACAAACAGGACAAATTCACGCACACACTCACACCTAAGAACAATTTAGAGAAGCCAATTAACCTAACAGTCACGTTTTTGGACTGTAGGAGGAAGCCGGAGTACCCAGAGAGAACCCATGCATGCTCAGGGAGAACATGCAAACTCCATGTAGAAAGACCCCGGGCCGGGAATCAAACCCAGAACCTTCTTACTGCAAGGCAGCAGTGTTACCCCCTGTGCCACTGAGCAGCCCAGGGACCGGTTTCTCAGGTTCAATTTGCATGTTTTCTAAGTCAAAATTAGGCCTTGTTTTGGGCCACTCTATAAAGCCTCGAACCCAATGCGAGTTCTGGCATTTTGAATTGAAAAGGTTTCCTGGATGGGAAGCGAAACGTCTTCAAAGGTGGAAACAAAGTCCAGTGGATTGTTTTTTAAATTTCTTTTGGAATAACTATAACCTGAATGACTGATAATCTTCACCAGCATACTGTTTTAAACTTCTTTGCAGCTTTACCCATCTCCATGTGTTCCTAGGTGATGTAGGTTCCTCACCCAGGTCATCTGAAATCTTAATTACATGTTTTGATTCTTTTGGTTAAAAGAGGTATGAATAGTTTTCCATGGCACTGCATGTAAACACATATCTGCCTCCCCTTTGTTCACATTTAAAGGCTGAAAGTATTTTAGCTTATAAAAACATCTCAACCTGCTTATTTCCTGGCAGCATCTTTCAACAGAAAGGTTCCTGAGGGAAACCTTTACTGGGACCTTTCTGATTATAATTTGCATGCTTTGTTTGTTGCTGGATGGATTTTTTCCAGGTGATCCAGTTTCCCGTCACGGTCTTCAGTTATGCATGCTAGGTTGATTAGTTTTTCTAAGTTGTGTGACGGTGCAAAGGTTGGTTGAATCTGCGACAAGAGAGGAGTTTCTCTTGCCCTTTTAGCCCAAAGTCAAGTGGTTTAACACGGATTTATCCTTTTTCCTTGTCTGGATGTAATACTTCCTATGACCTGGCTCTTCTCACACTTTTAGGCTCAATCCTTCCATCTGTGAAATCTCTCTCCCCTTCCCTTCTCGTCTTCTCTTTTGGTAGAGACAGTGAAACAGAAACCAACGGGACCAGAAGGATAGATGCTCAGACGTGTAATTTCACCCATGACTGACCTTACCAACTTCAGACTTCAGATCATCATGTTTGACTGGGTTTTGGTCAGAGAAACCTTCCTGCTTACTCAGAGTATATTTAGGGTTGTGTATACACTGGTGTTGTCAGACAAACCTCACATCTGCGTTCGGCAGTGCAGAAAGGAATGCTTGTTCTCTTGGGAGACTCTGTGTATTTTTCAACACAAACGGACAGGTTTTATGATCCACAATCACTAAAATTAGCCGAAAAAGAGGACTTTTCACAAAAAAATCTCCCTCGTTAACTTTTAAAATTAAAATTTTGATTGTGTGGATATTGCAAACGCATTTTGAGATCAAAAGTAGAATAAATGTGTCCTTTTACCACAGTGTTTCATGCTGCCAGTAGATTAACAGGACATGAGTTTCTCCTTTTATACCATCTTGTCGTAATTTAGCTCAGCACAGCTAAGCTTTTTATCCATATTGCTTCATTGATTGATTGATTGATAGACTTTATTGATATTGAAAAGGAGAAGGTGTCAAAAGGAGGAAAAGGTGCATGGGGTTTAAACAGTATAAACAATGCCTCCACATAAATATATATATAAGTCTCTTATTTAACAGGATTATTACACCTGGGTTATTGAACAGGGTATTAAATGGGTATTTATATAAATAGGCATTTATATTTATATATATATATATATATATATATATATATATATATATAGTTATTGCACTGGGTATTAAATATAAAAGATGTAATTGCACAGGGTATTAAATAGTGATTGCACATTAGTTATTGCACACGTATCTTTATCTTTCCAAGTGGCTCTTTAACACATCAAAACTTAAGAAATATCTAAGGTTTGGAAATGATTTAAGTGCAACCTTAAATCAATAGAAATGAACAGAGATGTAGTCATTGGTAATAAAAGAAATTAGGAAAAGCTTGAAATGTGCAGAAAAATTAAATATGCTATCTGAGCTTTTGAGGGAAAGTCATTACCTTCATCTATCTCAGAATGTTTAAAAGAAAAAGAGGACTTTTCAACCGAGTCAAAGTCTGGACCTCAGCATGACTAAAGTGCAGCCAGGATCTTTGTATTTTATTTTAGATTTACTTTATAGAACTTCAGTGTTCTTAAAAAATCTTAAAAATTCTTTTATACTTCTTGCATCATATTATTGCCTGAGATCTTCACCCGATTTGACTCCTAATGTACCTATTTAAGAAAAAAAAAAAAAACGTCAAGTGTGTTTTTCTGTTTTTAACCTGCAAGAAGTATTTTGCCTTTCGCTGCTTTGTATAAAAGATGATCCAGAAATAAAGTTAAATTGACTCAGTGACGTTAAAACTGAGAGGGGGTATATCTCAATGAAATAAAGCAGGAAAGAGTGGGCCGATAAAGCCATATAGAAAACCATTACTTTGACTTATGCTGCTAAAAATGGCTCTACAAGCTATTCAATAAAATTGTCTATTTAATCTCCTTACATGCTGCTTTGTTGTCTAACCATAGTTTTTGCAAAGCTGCAGTTTCAACTTCAATCATTTAAAACCTGGTAAAAACCCGCAGATTTCTACATCATCAGAACCTGGATTTGGATCAAGGCGTTTTGTTTTGTCCCTTTTTTCCTCATCAACACACATCTGGTTATTAATATGCTTTCAAAGGGTATTATTGTCCATCTCACCAACGTCTTTCCACATTGATTATCTAGATTGACACCTATAGACTTCTGGAAATCGAATCATTTTAATTACTCGTGGTTTTCCTGACATAGTCAGCTATAACTTTCCTGCTGTGCTTCCCGACAGCTCTGGGGTGAAAACAAGGAAAATGAAGCGAGTAAATGCTTCATCTCTCTTCCTACAGCCCCGTGCAGCTCACAAGGGTCACAACTGGAAAATAGATCATTGTTTCTAACTGTTTATCTGTGCATTTCACACATTTAAAATAGATTTAAGGCATTTCTCCTGCGACATATCAAGTTGGTTTGCATTAA
Organism: Cyprinodon diabolis; assembly: GCA_030533445.1. Classification (NCBI taxonomy): domain Eukaryota; kingdom Metazoa; phylum Chordata; class Actinopteri; order Cyprinodontiformes; family Cyprinodontidae; genus Cyprinodon; species Cyprinodon diabolis. Next base: position 22,925,290 of record CM060078.1, read on the forward strand.
AACCAAGTTTTCCGAGTTTTTGTGGAGATTTTACCTCCCGATCAGCCAGTTCAGCCTGCAGCTGAGAGACCTTTTCTCTCAGCTCCTTCAGCTCCTTCTTACTGGTCTCCATCTCATCTCCCTTTTCTCTCTCCTCCTTTTCTCGCTGCTCCTTCAGTCGCTCTATTATCCGCTCCTGGTGAAAGAAAAACAGAAACTACTAAGTTAGACAAAAAAAAAACAATCCATTCAGAAAAAGAAAGATAAGAGAATGGAGGAGGAAAGCGGACAATGTGAAAGAGCCGTTAAAGAAAAAGAGAATAAAACACCTTTTAGTTTCCAAGAAGCATTCACCGTCACTCAATATCAAATTTCTCTACTAATAACTGTCACATTAAACTTTATGTACATGGCAGCTTTGACAGGCTCTGACAGCCAAAGGTGATTTTTACAAACGTAATGTACTTTGGCGCAAAATGTAGAATTTGCAAGCAGTAAAACAGAAAGTCCCATCTCTATAGCTACAGGACAACAGAATGGCCAGTTCAAAGAAAAGAAAAGTTCACACACCTAAAAAGAATTTAAAAAAAAAGCAAAAGGCTAGAGAGTACACACTAATGAATGTAGGAGAAGAAATGTTGAAAGGCTTGAATGTAAAAAACAGGTCAGAAAGCAGAGAAGGGATGGAAATAAAAGGGAAGGAGGTTGGATAGCAGGAGTTTGTCAGCTGCTTCTTCCTGCCAACAATCACACACCTCCCCGACACCGTGAATATCAGTCATTGGTCAATTCAAAGCGTGCTTCCTGAGTGTGTTTGAAGGGCCAAAGAGGATAGAGTTTATAACATAATCATCTATAAGAGTAAAAAACTAAAACTGCAGAGTCATAAACCCTTCAATGCAGTTTTGAACCTAAATGTTCACACATAAACAGTGATCAATGGGTAAATCTGAGCCATGTGGCTGCATGCCGGCCAGCTCCTTGTGTTTTATAAAAACAGCCTGTGAATAATTTCATATTATGACAGCTAGTGTAATTATTGGTTCATTTCCATTTATTTCGAGTCACCGGGTCAACATGTGGGTGGTCGGTGGTTTTGCTCATAAAGCTTTTATTAATGTAACCTTGCTCGGGCGCTGACCTGAGGTTGACCAGCGGTGGGCGTCAATGTGTTCACGTACGTGCGTCTGTGTATGTGTACCTTCTCAGCCAGAGCTTCCTCCAGCGTTCCCAGCGCGGTGTCGGTGTTGGACGTGTCCGTCTGCAAAGACTTGACTCTGTCTTTCAGGCCGCTCAGCTGTTTTTCCTTATCCCGCAGCTGATCCTGGAGGTTCTCTATCTGCAGACGGAAACAATCATCAGCTACACTAGTTTTTATGCATATTTCATTGCCGAATCTTGAGAATTCAATTTTTTGGGCCAGTGTTTTTGCTCCATGAGTTCCTAACATAAAGATTATTACCTGAAAACACAAAGCTAAACATCTACAAATGTTTTTTTTCAGTCTCTAAATGAGCCAAAAGATCATTTCAATGATGTTACTTGAAGAAATATTTATTTTTGACACGTATATCGCCTCCAGAACTTTCCAAAATAAATCATAAGAACTAGCAATAACAGGAGAGAAAAAAAACCTAATAATGTTAATTTAAATTAAAATAAAACTAATATTGTTTTAAATCATTTTCAAAAGAACATAAAGTGACCAAGGAAATCATTTTGTGTTAAACAGAAATGGAATAAGGAGAAATTGTGAAGAATCTTTTGAACGAGGAGATCGTAAAATCGTCTCAGCTTATTTTAAAAACATTTTACCACCTCCAGGAAAGCATTAAAACATGTAAAGTTAGCCACTTTTATTGATAATCTCTATGCTTCGGATTTAGAATGTACTAACTTCAATACTTTTGGAATAACTGGAAATGTAAACACATCTAAAACTTAATAACTAGGCTTTAAATTGAAATATATAAGCACAGTCTCCTTTAGAAAAACATGTCAGTCAAGTTTTTAGCTAATTCTAAACTCAATCCAGGGCTGCAATCTCTGCTAGAAGTCACACATGTTATAATCCAGCTGTGTGTAATCCAGTCTCAAGTATAAATCCAGCTGTTCTTAAAGGTCAGAGGTTTAATAGTCAATGACTTGCATCTATAATTGCAAGTAAGAGTTTATTCACAAAGTATTGGAGCCTTATCTGCTTCTTTGAGTTAATAAAATAAAACCCCAATAAAAAAAAAAATCTGACACATTTGGTGATAATGTGATAAAACCACAAATATTGAAAGTATTAAAACATCTGGTTCCTGTTTCACAACCAAAAGAGAAAGACAAGGCACTGTATATTAAACTAAACCTTTAATACCTTAAAGCTTATTTCTACAGTAACTTTCCCTTCTTTTCATTTCTTTTCTCCTATTTCAAATTCTTTTCAAAGCAAAACAATTTTCTCTTAAAAAAAGCCAACTAAATTTCTCACAAGCCTCAGAAACAAAAATAGAATCACTTCTTTCTGCAAGTTTCAGGCTATTGAAGAGTGAGAGGTAGGATTTCATATACAGTACAACTTCTCACTTTGCTCCCTTTAACCCACAATCCAAATACACATTTCTCTCCTTATTCTCCTTTCCTTCTCAACCCTTGTATTCCAGTTATGATTTGGTAAAACATTGATGTTTCTCCCCTAAAACACCAAACTACCAGATACAATCTAGTTGAAAAATACAGTATCTCCCAAAAAGGAATATTACCCCTTAAATTTTAAACACTTTATCTTATTAGAACCAGATTTTTTTTCTACACACCAGCAAACAGTAGTGAAAAATTGTTAATTATAAAGAAAATTAATAGTAGGGCTGCAGCTAATGATTATTTTGCAAATCGATTAATCTGCTGATAATTTTTCCAATTAATCAATTAATAATCAGATACTGTAGCAAAATGTTCCTTTTTTTAAAAAATTAAACCAAGTGAAACTAAAACTTTTCCACTTAAGGAGTTTTGGATATAGCAACTTTATCTTAAAGATAAAATATTTATTCCCTAATATACAATTTTGATATAATTACTGTTGTTCTGTTGTATGTTTTAGATCGTCAATACTCCAGTTAACGATTCATCGATTACTAAATTAGTTGATATTAATCCGATTAATTGTTTCAGCTCTAATTTAATAGTTTATGTTTTTAAAATAAAAGTTAAAATCAGAAAGCATACTTAAAAAAATGTACTCAACTCTGATAGATGAAATAACATCCAATGCATCTAATTTACTCTAGATGCAGCTACTGTAGTTGTTGTGGCCTTTATGCACTAGTGGCCCAGAAATAGCACAACACACCATCAAAGTGAGGAAGATCAGGCTAGAATAGATTAATTTCAACATTTTGGCCTAAATATTAAATACCATACATGGTAAAAAGCTGAAATTACCAATAACCCTTAAACCATAATACATTTTGATGATGATGACATTATGTTATAGAGATGTTTTACTTCAGCAGAGAAAGGGGAGCTGGAGAGAACTGTAGAAAAGTGGATCTATTTATACCTGAACGCTGAGGGAACACCTGTAGAAGACGCTTAGCCTAACAGGGCTTACATTTTTATCAGAGCAACAAATCAAATGGTTTAGATCAAAGCATCACTTGACACTAGAATGATCCGGTCAATTTCAGAACTAAATCCAATTAGACACATTTGGTAAGATTTTGATGACAATCAATTCTTTCCACTAGGGCTACCACTACATTTATTTAGCAAATTGATTAATCTGTGGATTATTTTTTTTGATTCTTCGATTAATAATCAATAGCCAAATGTTCCTTTAAAATGACTTTTTATGGAATTAAAACGGGTGAAACTAAAACTTTTCCACATGAGGAGTTCTGGATAGAGCATATTGACAAACGAAAACTTTTTTAAAAACTTTTTTTTACAATTTTGTATTACTGCCACTCAAGATGGGTTGTTTTGTCAGCTAAATGCATGTTTTAAAACCTATATTACTTATAATACCTAAATTAAGTAATGATTATTTTAATAATCAATTAATCAGATGAATTGTTTCAGCCCTAAATTCCTCTATTTCAAACGATCTTCGATTCAAATGAGCTGATAACCCTTGGCATGACACAGCCTCTACCATGCTATTGGGAGAGGAAACCTCGAGTTTGAACCTAAACTCCTCCAAATATACTTTTTGTCATTGATGCCACATTTGCACAAGATGCTACAAGTTGCTCTGTCAACTAAATACATATTTTTCAGTCCCTATACTCCAGTTAATGGTTAATCGATTACTAAAAAAGTTGACAATTATTCCAATAATCGATTAATCACGATAAATCCGATTGATTGGTTGAGCCCTACTTTCCACCCAAAACAACTATACTTCAGTCAAATACTGGAATAGTAGAGACATCAAATAAATACAGGTGATGAGCAACAGGTAAAACAGTCAAGAAAAAAACAACAATCTTTAAAAAACAATGTTCAGGTGTCATTTATAGCTGGTTGGAAGAAGTGCAAAAGTTCTTTTTACGTTTCTAATTGTCTACATTTTTGGATTCCTACCTGGAAAAACTGGCAGCATTACTCAAAAAAATAAGAGAGAAAAAAAAAAACTTAGCATGATGTGTAACCTCCTCTGCAGGTGAGAGATGCACATTTCCAGCAGGGGAGAAAAGAACAAGTGTGTGTTCATACAGTAAAACATTTCAAGCACCTCATTAATCAACCGTTAGTCTGACAGCTTGACTGACACGTCCTCCTCCTCCTCACACTCCTGCACACACACAGAGGAGCCCTCACACTTGACATTGAGAGGCTGCGGGTCGCTTTGATCTTGATGGCAAATGAGCGCCACACTTATATACATATTGAAACGCCGTCTGCGCATTCTTCTCCTTCTATTTCAGCCCAAAGAACATCACACGGATACCTTCGCTACTAATCGGCTCTACGTTCCTGGTAATTCACTTACAAGGAGCAAGTTAAAATATAGGAAAGGGTGTAAAAAAAAAGCAAGAATAAAGAGAGGAAATGAGGAAATCAAGGATCAGGAAACAGCAGCGTCTCTCTCATGCTGCTCTGAACTGTATTCTTTTTGAAGACAGCAGAGGTCATCATTTATTAAACAAGAGGAAGTCATTAGTATGCATCAGATTTTAAACGCACCATGTCTCTCTCCTCCCCCTCCCTGTCTCTGCTTTATATCTGCCCGTTTGATTTTGCATATCGATTATCCACACATATCTTTAATATTCTGACATGTTCCTTCAGCTAAGATAGAGAAAAAGGTGGAAAATGAGGGTTTGGAGAGAAAAAGCAAAGATACAGGAGACAGGATTATAACAAAGGGGACAGAGTCGCTTCTTCCTAAGCTTGTTATCCCCCTAATTATTTTATTCCAGTTAATTTTATAATATATATACCGGTATATATATATTGGAATGGATAATCAAGACTGCCTATCAAACATTATTTCCAATGAGATCCTCCCACACATGCCACTTTTTCTAACCTGCAGAACGACCAGCCTCTTCTCTGTCCTACACCGCCATCTAGTGGTTAACATCAGAAACAGATTAACAAAAACTTTTTAATATTTTTCAACTATATGATATCTCTCATCTGTCCTATATCTAATCAGATTAAATAGACATATACCATAAAAGACTACATGAAAAGAGATTTGTTGCATCGCATGCCAGGGAAACAATGAGTCAATGAAGCTAAATAACTTCACCAGATGTGTAAAAAGAAAAAGGAAAATTCCAAAGATGTAAAAAAACTAAAAAAATGTATTTTGCAGGGGTGAAACAGGAGTAGTGCTCAAAATACTATATTAACATTGGTGTTTACTGATGCAGGAGCTAAAAGTACCAAAGCTGTTAAGTTGATGAATGTGTGAGTAAGTACTGCAAGCAGATGGAAATGACTTAAAACAATGTTTATATCTGCTGAAAATGTGTTTTCATGGTGCAAAAATAATTTTCAGGGTCAAAAGAGACTGAGTAAACACTACTAAGACAAACGCTTGTTGTATACAGACTTATTAAATATAAGTTTGTTTGTTTTTTTTAAAGGTAGACAAAAAGATCAATCATATTTAGGAAAAGGAGGTTTGTGCAGAAGTTTAATTTTTTTTTTTTTTTATGTCTTCCAATCCACACAGGCTCAAACTAGTTTTATTATTGCTTTAGTATTGAATTGCCTTTAAACAGGGTAGGAATACTAAACACGTCCTAAAAGTGGCTAAATTTAAGCTTCTGAAATCACCTCAACCTTGGGCTGAATGATATCAATGGGATAAGATAGCCTTCAATAAAAATGTATATATGTTTGAATTTAAAAATGTAAATCAATAAACATGCAAATCGCAAATTTACAAGTAGGAACACCTTGTTGTAGCTGTTACACTCCTTATCAGCTGGTGGTAATGCATCTAAAAAGTTATTTCCCCAAATAGCATTAAAGGTATAGTGGAAAAATTTGGCAAATTTTTGAAAAGACTCGCCCTCTCCACGTTTAAAAATAGCGCACATGAACAACCCTGTAACTGCTCTCGAGAGGGAACACCTACTGCAACAGAGTGTTGCAGTTGTGTTTTGTAAATAGTTTTGTAAATTCCAAGTAGGTGGGATGTTTACACCTATTTGAGAAGAAGATCTAAGGTCAGACTAAGATTCAGATCTGATTTGGAGGATGGTAGTTGGGGATGTTTTCAACAATTTATAGGGCACTCACTGAAATACCTTGAAAATCTAAATTTCAAGCTAAGAGAGCTATCGGAGATAGAACAAGACCTTTTTCGTAACATAGAAAAGCATATTTCTATGGCAAAAACCAGAGGCAATGTAATAAAAAGAAATGTTCCTTAACATATTAAAAAAATAACAAAGGTTCTTTTTGAATAAATTATTGAAAAACGCTCAAGAGTGACGGAAACATTTTTTTGTTAAAAATAACCTTAGAACATTAATGCCAATGCAAGAACTTGCATTTTCTACGTTTTAAAATAGAACCTATTATTTTTTAATTAGCATTTTACTTTTTCATCTGATTTATTAACCTATATTTGTTCAAATTAATTGACTGTAGGTAACATATCTTTCAAAGGCTCAGTTAACAGATCAAATACCAAAATGATGTGTATCTTTGCTGAATAGCTGGATATATATTGTGCTTCTAGACTTCACTGACAAATGGAGGGACTCCATTTATTAGTGATATATACAAGTGAATAAAAAATATCAAATTGCCCCATAAAGGGTTATAAATTGCTGGTGGGTTGCTACTGGAGATGCTCTTGTTTAGATACTCAAGGTAGTGTCTCTTAACTGATTTGATCTACTCAGTTTGTTTCTTGCTTTCTTTTACAGCACCCGATCCTTAATGCTGTCAGCTTAACTCATTTCCCCATGTAGTTTCCTTACATTTAAGGTTTAACTTTACTGTATTTGTGAATGCTCTTAGTTTGCAAAAGTGGCCTGAGGGCAAAGATGTGCACAATCACAGATGCAGCAGCTTTGGGAGCACAGCTGTCCATTTACATCACATGTGTCTGATGTAAAAAAAAATTTAGAAATTCTCTCCAGATATCAGTTTAAAGGGTTTGTTGGATGTACAGGATGAGGCTCCTCACCTTTTTCTGTAGCACATTAACTTTGCGCTCCTTAACATCCAGCATGTCTTTGAGATCAGTGATCTCTCCTTGCTGAGTGCTTTTCTCCTCCGTCAGCTCAGAGATCTGCTGACTCTTTTTTGAGAGGAGAGACTCCTTCTCTTCCAGACGGAGACGCAGAGCATCCACCTGAGTAGAAACAAGATCCAGCAAGTAGAAATAAAGCACAGATCAAACAGGAATAAACGGCGGTAAGTGAAAAATAAAAGGTTTACCTCGGTCTGAAGTATGGCAGCTCTCTGCTCCTTGGCGGTGAGTGACTCTTTGAGTACGTCCACATGCTGTTTGCTGTCAGAAAACTGATTGTTTAAAGTTTCCAGTTTGGTCCTGAGAGCCAGCAGCTCGCTGTCTTTACGACTCAGCTCCTGCTTTGCCTGCTCCATCTGGGAAACACGCAGGAAGGACAGGAACAATATAAAATGTTTGCTTTAGAACATTAAACAGTCTTTTTATGATATTTATTCATGTTAAAATTCACTGCAGGTCTTCCATGCTTTTATTTTTGAGTGGTCTTGTTATGCAACAAGCAACTTCAGCGAATTATGTGAAAAAATTGGTTGGACCAGTTTAAATTTGTTATGAATTCTTACTAATATATTTTTACATCCCCACTTTTAAATCAGAATTGACTGTTTTGACCATTTTTTTATCTCTTTTTCTCTCACAAATCTGAAAGAAAAGTTTTTTTTTGTTTTTTCTTTTTTAAGCATAGTGCATACACTGTCAAAAATGCTGATTTCAGGATACACCCACAAGCTTAAATTAAGTTATTACCATCCAGCAGATGATTTGAGAAGGAGTTTAAAGTATTTTCTGGTAGTCCTTTATTATTCTACCCACCACCATCAAAGTAACTATTTAAGGCCAGAAAGTTTTCTAAAGAAAACATTTTAAACCTGCCTGACTTTAAAGTTTCAGACATGTATCACCGCACTGCCATGAAACTATAAAGGCTTTAAAAGTTTTATTAAGTATTATTAATTTTGCAGAAGAAAGTGTTGTATTTCATCCTTTTTAGAGCAGCCAAAGCCTTAGAAAAAAAGCTGATGCTTTCTTTCAACTACTTTATTATTCTTGAGGGGATTCAACAGGGTTCAATATTGGGCTCCATTTTTTATATTATGTGACAACATGTGATGTCAAAATTAAACTGGGTTGTGATTATGTAGAGCTTTTAATTTCATAATTAAACATCTGTCTTTTAATGCAAGAAAAAAAAAATCATACAAAAAGCATCACAGGCATTTTCTCTACATTCTCCTCATTTTTTCTTCTCTTAAAATGTAACATGTCCTTGTAGGTTATATAAGGAGGTCTGTTGGTCTTTGCAGTATTACAGAATGACACATTAACATTTGTCTTTACAGAATAATTGAACGGAATTATCTAATAACCAATGGTTTTCAATTATTTCTAAAGTCAAAGAGCTCTAATCCTTCAGATTGACCGATAATCTCCATGTGCTGCTACTGGAAGCAACAGGAGATTTTATTGCTTTGATAAAAACTTTCTTTATTGTTGTTTAATTGATATGTTGAGCTTTTCATAGCATCACTATTGTTAAGCTGCCAGGGATAGTAGTGCCATAATCTGACTTTTTTATTGTTAAATCATCTTTATCATTATTAATAGTTAATTTGTTAATTTATGCGAGTTACAATGTTTTTTTTTTTGCTGGGAGGTCATTATTTCCCTGATTTTAGAATCCTTACGGTCTATGTAGACGGTAAACTGGCTTCACACTTTACAGAGACATAAACATTTCATCATCTTACAGTTTAAGGTCTGACCATCTTGTCATTAGAGGTCAGACTTTGGCTCAAACAAATTGATTTTGAAAACATAAAAACCGGTTTTAGATTAAATCAACCAGCTGGATGGTCTGAGTCCTCTACCATAAAACCTAGACAACAGAAATGAGCTCCACTAATTTGCCCCAGAAGAGTTAGTAAACCAAACATTCCACTGAAGGTTGCTGACGTCAAGACAAATTCTCAAACCGAGTTTGAAGTAATAAGCAAATAAAACAGGGAACATCTACAGAGAAATCCTACAATAATAAACAGTTTATGTCAAATCCCTGTTTTTAAAAACTTGTTTGTTGTTTCATTAGCCCATCGCTGCAAAAGAACAGTTCAAATTATTCATTAAAAGAATGACATTTTGTACTATTGTTTAACGGTCTACAGCAAAAATCCAACTGAAAGAAATAGGATCTACATAATTGGCATATAAACAAGTTAGTTATGAAGCATCTATTTATTTTGATAATTTTCTTTTTGCTAAAAGGAGAAGAGTTATAAACACATGGAAGTCAGTCAATAACTTTGCTCCACAGTTAAAATGAGGTCTGGGTCTATTCTGCTCTGAAGCCCTCTTTGGGTTGGAAGTCTTACCTCAAACCCAGAGGCAAATAGTTGATGCTACTGTAACATAAAAACTAAATCCTCCTATTTAAGAAATTTTCAAATTATAAGAATTATAAACTTCAGTTCATCCGCTGATTAACCCCTTATTTTACAGTATGAAGACTTCAGGAGAGAATCGAACCAAACCTTTTAGAGATATTGGTTGTAGATAACAGAATGGAGTTCATCAGCAAACGGATCTACTCGATAGGTCATTCAAGAATAAAAGAGGTGCAGGTTAGAGATGAAAATCTGCAGAAGTCTGTTAAGCAGCTATTTCCCTCACACTACAGAAACAGAGTAAAAATTCTACAGATCCCACCCACAGTGGTGTAATACGCTCTGTTTAAGCAACAGCTCTGCAAGTGTGTTTTTTTTATATAAGATTGAAAAAAAACTGATAAGGGGAATTTTCTCCAACTTCATGTGTGTTAGAGTTGATGCAGTGCTCATTTGCTGCTTTGGATGGAGCAGTGGCAGCAATTTAATTAGAGAGTGCATGCAGAACTTTATAATGTGTCGACTTATTACAGCACTGCTGTGAGATCTGAGCGTTATCGCTGCTTACAGCCGTCCCCACACATCGTAGAGCTGCGATTCTACTGAGAGAGACTAATCAAGCCTAACGAAGGAAGGAAGGAAGGAAGGAAGGAGGGAAGGACAGAGGTGCTTCTCTTACTGCAGACACCTCCTGCTGGAGCTCATTGGCTCGTTGCCTCAGCTCCTCCTTCTCTGATTGGCTGTGAGTTAGCTCTTCCTTTAGCTGTTCCACCTGGCAGGAGAGGAGGGGGGTTAAGGGTCATGGAGGCTACTTATTATGAGGCCCGGCTTCGTGGCCTTCAGCTATACTTAGACGTGTACTTTTCCCTCATATCTCAGCTCTGTAATCAGCTGTGATGGTAGGAAGAGGAGGAGCCCTGATCATGACACACAGCTTGTAAATGTAAATGCAAAAAATGTCAGAAATAAAAAACAGCTTTTACTGGAGTTAAAAGAAAAAAAGGAGAATGGAGAAGCAAAAAACTGTTTTAATTAAAGTAATTTAAGCAGCCTAACATGTTCTATGTATTATGTTATTAAGTTAATTCAAACGTCTTTGTCTCTAGAAACACATCTCTATGAGACGCATCATTATTTCTATAATATATTAGCCTTTCAAGCTCCTCTGCTTCTGATCACTGTGGATGTGGGTGGCTCTGTGATTTACACTCCCACATGATATTTCAGAAGAAATGGAAGCATAAATCTGACCCAGTTGGACCAGGAATCACATTCCCAGGGATGTCAGGATGAAGAACGAGAATCATAAACGTTGTCTGGACGTCTGTGTTATTGGATTTCTCTCAAACAGATCAATGAAAGCATTAATATTATCGTTGTAAACAACATAACACATCCTCAGGTACGGCGCACATATCTAAACCAAACTCCATGAAGGCATAACTGCACTAAAAAGAAACTGCTGCCTTTCACAGTTTATAGCCAGTTAGCTCACCATAAATGTCAAACTGCTAAACTAACTAAATACAAGTGAGAAAATATTAAATGTTCATTTGTTTCCCCTAAATAGGAGGTAATGCGTTTTAATGCATTGATCACCTTGTTTTTCATAAACTTGGAGTGGGATCTGTAGACCTCCATCTGTTTGATCTCCTCCTCCCTCTCCTCGCTGCTCAGAGCTCCGTTGGACTTCAGCATCATCACCTCCTCCTCCAGCTCCCTCATGCCACGCTCCATAGAGCTGATCTTTGCATCCTGCCGGATGAAAGAAAGAAAAAATAATAAAAGTAGGTTTGTTAAATTACTGGACGTTTGATCTCATCTACAGCAACGTTCGATCAAATATATTACATAAAACATATGTTGTGAACAAGACAGGTTTAAATAACAATTTTTCTTTAGATTCATAGGATTGTCCATAACCATCCTAGATACATTTCAAAACCTTCATTCTTATTAGTTTTAACCTTCGACTCTCATATTCTTCACTTTTCCAGCAGAAACCTGTAGGGATTTGACCATAACTGGCATCATGGCTTGTTTTTCTCCCTAGAGAAATATTTCTCTGCTTCACAGAAATTCCTGCAGCTTGCTCAGTGATGCAGCCGACCTCTTAGCAGCCTCACCGACTATCCTTTGATAGTTTGGAAGTAAATGATAGCTTTTTATCACAAAACCTACTATTAGTGTTTCAAACACTTATTGATGCCTCTGCATTGCTTTTTATTACCAGGATTATTTTTTATTTGATTTCATGCTTCAGGAAGACTTAGATGGTTCATCTAATAACAGAACAATATCAGCTTTAATTTACAAATGAAATAAAGATATGAAATTAAATTGATTATCCAGATGTTTACCTTCATTTCGATAACAGTCTGCAGGGCCTTGGTCTTCGTTGATTCTGGAGCTGCTTCATATCTCCTGTGCAGCTCCTGGGACACAGAGACACCCCGATGGTCAGCAGAGGAAAAAGAGGAAGACAGAGAGGGATGAAGGGGAGGACGCAAGGAGGAAGGAGACAAGGCAAGGGTGGCTGATGGAAAAGGATGACGGGAAGGCTGGATGACTGGGGTAGGCCTTGGAGCAGGAACAGGGAAGGACGGGGAATGCTGGATGGGAGATCGGTGGGAAGGATGGGCTGAAGAAATGACGACAAAAGAAGGAGAGCGAGCAAGACAGGATGAGGGGATGGAGACGGGATGGATGGAGTGGCGTCTGGGAGGGGGTAATGGGGCAGGGAAGGACGGAGAAGAAGGGAGTGAGGGATGATGTGACGGGGACAATACTGGAGAAGGCAGAAAAGGAGGGGACACATGGAAAGGAGCTGAGGCAGGGATGGAGAGAGGAACCGGAGAGGACAGGAAGGTAGGGAGGAGAGGTTTCCTTTGAGCAGACGCGCTGGATTTTCGCTTTCTGAGGTCGATCCGGCCGTCCCACATAGTTAAAACAGGGTCGAAAGAGGCTGATGCCACTGACACAGTTTCAGGAAACAATCCGATCTGACAGCCTGAGGTGAGGCTAATTCGATCAGTTCTCTCACAAAATCACTATAAAAGATCTTTGACAGAAACAAGCCGAAGTCTGAAACTAAATCCTAGATTTCCTAAATTCTAACAGAATTCTAATAAAACAGCTGCCTCCAGATTTAAAGAGCTCTGTGACTAGATCCTACAAATCTGGTTGATCGTAGTCCATCACAGCCAGCTCATCTAACGAAACAGGAGCGAAGAGGAGAGGTAGATGGGGGAGTGCAACATTTAATGTAGAGGCACAAAAGGAGTGGACAGAGTGGAAAAAGAGCCGAGCAGGGACAGAAGAAAGCCGATAGGAGGAGATGACACAGTATGCATGGCTGATTTTCTTTAGCTTCTTACAGTTTGACAAAGGCAGCAAATGCAAAAAGCCAGGAAGCATAAAATCCTACACATGTGAAGCTGGCAGTAGGAAGATGTCACTGGAAATGCAGGCGAAAATGACCACAAAGTCAAACAACTCCTTAAAATAAATTATAAAACAATGACAGACATATTTTCGGTATGGAAATAAATACCATCTGTTTGATTTATTGCATTCCCAGAATATGCATGTTTACTAAGTTACTTAACACAGCAACATAAGGTCATTTTTTTCATTGTGGGTTTTCCACATTTAAATCCCTTTAATAAAGATAAATAAATAGATTGTCGTCGAAACAAGAAAATTATCTTTTTAATAACCTTTTTTTTAAGTGACTGCACAAGTAAAGTGGCTGCTAAAAGCTCACACACAGTATTATACTTGCTTTGCCTTAAAAAAAAAAAAAAAGCTGGTAAAGATATTTCTTAATAATTTCAAATCAAATCAAGCTGGTAATCTGAAAGAGACCAGCAAAAAATCCTAATCCATGCATCCCAAATAAAAACCTCTAATTTCAACACAATGGATATTCTGATTTGTAATCTCTAACCCATCGCCGAAGCCGTTTTTTAATTTTTGGTTTGATTTTTGAGTTTATTTAATTAAACTATAGGCGATATCTTTCATTAAGTGAACAGCAGCTCTGCTCCCGGGAGGGAGCAGGAGGTGTGCCATCAGAACATCAGGAAATTAGTAAGAGAAAACCTCAACAGGAATCATCTTTAAAAGACTGCATAATGGCATCGAAGTTCCTCAGGAGACTGAAGTTCCTGTATTTCTCTGAACGCTGTATGAGAGGAAAGCAGCTGAAAAACACAGGAAATTTGTGCAGAAACAATGATAGCAAACAAGGGCTGGGCATTAAAGGACTACATTAAGCAGTTGTTGATAGAAGCCCCTAATTAATGATTAGAGGACAGAATCATTTTCAGATTCTGTCCTGTTAAAATCACCAACTATTAATGTATAGTTTAAGCATACTTAAAGGAAAGTTTTTGCAAATGAGCATCTATAAGAAGCAACCTTTTTTTATTATTTGCAATAATTTTGCTATCAGCAGGTTTTGCATTAGTACCATTCTTTGTTTCACCTTTATGAACACTAGGGGGAGCTGTTTGACAAAACAGAAGCATGGTAAATATGAAAATAAAATAAAAAGGGGGAGAATTTAAGTAAGAAATAAGAGGCTAAAAGAGTAATGTAGGATGAGAAATGCATGAGGGATTATTTCTAGATAAATTCTGCACCCCATGCTGATCACACACACACCTCTCTGAGCTGAAGCGTCTCCTTGTCTTTCTGCTCCAGCAGCCCCTCCAGTTGGTGGATGGTCATCTCTGCGTCAGCCAGTCGCCTCGTTCGCTCATGGTCCTCCTCCGCCGCCCGCGACGACAGACCTTTACTCTGCAACATCTCCAGTAACTTCTTTATTGACTCATCCCTGTCAGACAGGACGGACGTACAAGTCATGTAGAGCCTGAAGCGTTTTTCAGCCAGGAGACGTTACACAACGGTCACATTTCTGTCCATCCATACCTGGCGGTCAGGGTGTGTTTCTGCGTGTCTATCCTCAGCTCCATTTCTTCCACCGTCTTCCTCAGGAGGAAGAGCTCCTTGGCCTGCCGCTCGAACTCGCTGTGGAGACGGAGGAAGTTCTCTTCGGTCATCTCCTGAGGGGGAATGGGCTGGGCTCCAAGTCGACCCGTCTCAGAGTAATCGGATTGGAAGAGCTGATTGAGATCTCGCTGGATCCTGAGCTCATCTTGTAAGGCCTGGATGGTGCACTGAAGATGCTGGGAGAGGTAGAAAAATCATCGGTTCATTACTGGCAGCATTTAGGGACGTTAATGAGGTGATTAATAGAGCACAAGAAAGAGCAGAATAAAGCAGCTTTTGGTTAAAACTGACATACGCTCTCTGTAATAACAGGAGCTTTATCTCAACACGAAGCATGTTCTGTTCCCACCTGCTTTTCTTTTTAGGTGTTTTGGCTCATCCCAGAACATGCTGTGGGGATTATATTTCCCTGGTGACCTGTGAGCTCCTGGGGATCACCAGGTTGAGCCGAGGTAAGCTGCAGAGCAAAAGCACATTTGCCTGGGCTGCCATCATCCTTTTGTCTACTCGGCGGAGGATAAACGGGAACCACCGGAGCGGAAACTTTCAGCGTTTCAGCATGCTTTGCTTTAACAGCGGCTGCTGATAAAATATGTGAAGAAATGCCTGAACTAAACCGCTTTACAGATGCAAACACTTCAGATCCAGTGTGACAAATTCAGGGGGATATATCTGATAAAATGCAACAAGATGCCACTTTGTTAAATAATATAAAATCACTACATGTGTGTTTATAAGACATACATTCCAGCTTCTGTTGCGATGGCTATGCAGGCTTTCATTTTCACACTATTTATTTTAAAATGTCTTTAAAAAGTCACTCTACTTTAATTGAATATGATTATTAGTGCACATTGTAGATTATTTAGCCTTCCAGGTGGGTTTTAATTTAAATCCAAACCTCACTAGATACTTATATTTTACTTTTCTGGTAAAATATGTTTTAAAGGAATTAAAATTAAAATCAGACCCAAGCTATATAAAATGTAATTAAATTAATTGGTAATCCTCATATTAATTTATATACTCTCAGATATTTCTCAGGTGTAATCCTAATCATATGCAATATTCTATTCAGTGATAGACAACATACATTTATGTGTAATTTATATTTATTCTAAATCTTTATATTAACCATGTTTGACAAGACTGTGCGCACTTCACACTTATTTATACATGATTAAATTGTATATATTTCACATAATTTTTCTTGTTTCATTTTTCCTACTGTGCCTTTGCACTGATATTGATCATTTTATTGTAACACATATAATGATAATAAAGGCATTCTGATTTTCCTGATTCTAAAGAAAATGGTGCACCCTGCTACAGCTGTAAAATGTTCATTTAAATATTACCTTTTTTTGCAAAAAGTGTATTTAAAAATGTATTCTGTTTACCTGACAATGAGGCGAAACCTGGAAAAAAAAAAACTTCATAGATTCTTAATGCAACAAAATAAATAATCTACTCTTTAAGCGCTGCATCCTTTTAGTTTAGTGAAGGCTTTTGGATCAAATTTCCATCTTAATGCAACCAGGCGACTGAGCGTTGAGAAAATGCCTAGAACTGATCAATATGTGGATTTTCCATCATTTTCTCCAACTGAATAAAAGCCAAACTGTGGTAATAAACTTCAGACCAAAGGAGGAGAGATTCCGAATTAACTCAAAACTTTAGCTACTACAGCTAGAAACCATTAATTATGGCTGAAATCTTGTTGTCATGATGGACATTTCAAGAATTAAAGAACTAATGTCCAATTAGGGTGTAGCAAAAATCATTCATACAGCATTAACGAAAAACAAAAACGAAAGTCAATTAATAAATTACAGGCAAACAGAGCCTGGTAACCTGATACTTCTATTACAAGATAAAATAATTAAAGTCCAAGCAGTTCTTCATGGTATGCAAACTGCTTTCAGTCATGTTGCTGTAAGGTTAAACCTCCAATACACCGTGCAACCTCAGCTGCGTGGTTCCAGAGGAGACAGAATGTTCTGATTCTCATCAACAGTGGAGCTATTGTTAATGCAACAGAGACAGAAACAAAAGGGAAAACAATCTACAACAACTCAGCTTTGCTAAATTATTCATCACAAAACTACTGGAATGAAGAAGGAGGCATTTTGAAGTTGGTTGTAATTTAAAGCATCAAAGCCAGGTGTCACTATTCTGCACAATTACTTTATCCCTCTGCAATCTGTGCAGGAATACCTACTGATATGGACGTTTGTGTTGGATAAAAAAAAATCCCATAGATAATTATCTGTGCAAGAAAGTATAAAGTCCATATTGCATCGTATATGATGTAGGAAAACACTGCTTTGTACTTTAAATCCTCTTACAGTGAGGATCAAGACTCTTAAGCAACGTCTCGGACGCAGACAGAGGCTGACAGAAAGAGCATATGTGTGTCATCTTTGCAGATGTGTTACTAAAGCAAGCTGACAGGTGCATATTCACAGCTAGCCTGGCTAAAGGAGATCTGACACAACCAGGACTGAGTCAGTGTGAATTAAAACCGTTAGTCATGTCATTGCGCGGTCTGCTTAAACGTGTCACACGGGACTCGTACGGCAGCCGGGTCGTCACCCCAAGAGTCATGATGTGGTCCCAGAGCTGATGCAGGTAAGAGAAAAGGAGAAAACTGCAAATAAAAGGTGAACTAAACAAAACAAAGGATGATTGTCTTGAGCTTAGATAAGAGAAACGACTGCATCACCTTCCTGCTGCAACAGCTAAACAGCATTTGGAAGAAAACTAAGGAGGAAACGTACAGAACTGATAAAGGGTTCAAATAAATCAGAAGGTAAAGCAGAAACACAGAAATAACAGCTACTGTAGCATTAATGGAACTATTAGAAGTAAAACCGCTTTAGCTGAAACTCTCCAGTTTTTGTTTCCTGAAACCCAGGAAAGATTCCCGTTTCCTTTCTCTCTCCCCATGAGTTTATTCCTGCAATCCGACTGACACATATAGAAAAACAATTGACAGTTTCATATCATCTTAATCTTCCTGTCTCTCTTGTATCCCTCTGTGAGGATGTGGGTTCGTTTGCTGACTCATACAGTTGAGCTGCTTAACACAGACCCAAATAGGTTGATTGCTGACATTTCTGGGACTTCCCTCGACACTGAGAGGCTGAGGATGGAATAAAGACTCTTATTTTCTTCATTTTGGTTTCTTTTCCTGGACTAATCACCATCTTACTGCCAACAGCCCCTCATATATGAGATTACACTGGCTTGATTCAGCTGTCAAAGTATCCTTCCACATAAATAAATTAATCGTAAATAAAAAAAAATAATACTTTATAATGCAAGGAATAAATAAATATTGGTAACTCTAATTTCTCTTTACAAGAAACGTTTGTAAAATATTTACTAAATTTAGCAGATTTAACAAGCTGCCAGCGCGCACATAACACCTCAATAAAAATACATTAAATGTTATTACCCTCTGGAGTAACTTTACTAGTAAAGAAATGCTCACATGCAAGTTATTTCTTCTCAGTATTAATGCAGCTGTCATGGAAAAAATTAAAGGTTTTCTTCAGAAAAGAGAAGAATAAAGTTAAGAAGTAGTTAAAAAACAGAATTCGGGTTATAAAACAATATTTTATTTTAAAAAATATTGACAGTTTAGACAAGGAGAACATTAATTGGAGAACAATCCCAGGTATAGTCGCTGAGGAACTGCAGATAAACCACAACTAAGGTGAGAAGACGTAATACCAGGATAACTAATATTCCACAAATCCTTCATAAGAGAAACTAATTTTCTAAATTAAATAATAAATCTCCTGCTTGGACTTTATAACCAGCCATGTAGGGGACTTAAAAAGGAGAATGTTGGCCTAAAAAAATAAATAAACATTCATCAAATAATGTGGTTTCCTATATTTGTCAGTAATGAGGGAAGGCGCTTCAGTAGACAAACCATTGCTATAACACTAAACAGGTGCAGAGGCCAGATCTAGATGTCTTCTTAAATTTTGCAGAAACAAACTTTTGTCAAGAAAAGCAAAACTCTCATTAAATATTTCAACAAAATACAAAGTTTTGGCTTCAAGAAAAGAAGGCTAGCACAAGCATGGTGGTGGCTGCATCATACTGTGGGGTTTCTTTTCTGTCAGGAATTAGGTGCATAAACGAAGATGGCACTTGATTAATGTGTGGATATCAAATTAAGGTTTAAGGGAAGAAACAAATTAAATCTGTTTGGTAAAAGGCCAAAACATTTATTATAAGTCAAATAAGAGGATTTAAATAGTTTCAGATTTGCTGTAGTAGGATTTATGAGCAAGATGAGGAGCTTTGTAAACATTGAAGAAATGACCATTCATTCAACTAAATGTTTTTGTTACAGAAATAGATGCACCACCTTAAAATTCTCAGGGGGGGAAAGCCTCGGCGGTCTTCCTCAAATGTAAATAAAGTGGACTCCAGCAAGAAATCAGGCAGATGCAGTATGAGCACTGGCACACAACTTCAAAGGGCTACATAAGAGGAATTCAGAACGAAGGAGAGCGCGGCCATCCATGCAGCTGGAATGCAGAGCTGAGAAATGCCAGACCAGGAGGAGAAGGAGGAAAGAAAATATCACAAGGAGAAAAAGAAAAATATCCCACAGAGGGAGATAAGAACAGATTAAGGAGAGAAAACTGGTTAACTCTGTTTGCCAGAAACAGAAGGAAGGGAGAGGGTTTTAGGACAGAGGTCAGAAGAAGCTTTATTTTCTTCTTCTTAGTTTTCACCGAGTCGTCTTTGACTTCGTCAGCTTTAAACCTGACAGAAGCTTTCTGATTGTACGGGAGAAAGAGGAGTTCACCAAAACACATAAATCCACCCAAACACAGCCAAACATAATGGGTGGAAAGATTGAATAAAACACACAAACAGGTAGAGGTGATCCAAAAGCCACATTTAGGTAAAAACCTGAACTTTTAACTGCTTGGTTACAGTTTTACCCAAATTCTGTGTAACACTTTCACTTGATCCCAACATTCATGCCAATCAAGCTTCCTCAACAGTCCTGACATGTTTGCAACAGAAACATCCTCCATGGATGTCAGCTACATGTGCAGGGCATGCAGCAGCGATGAAGACTCATTTACAATGAGTGAGGATGCAGATCTGGAAACACATATGAGTGCAGCAGACTGAAATGATGTGCTTTATATGAGCAGTGATCTCATCATATTTTAATGATGTAAAATAATTTCAGCAGAAAGCAGAATCAGTTTTCTGTCGTCTATTACTTACAATATATGAGATGGAAAGATATGACCAATTGATCCAAAAGTTTTTGATATGTATAAGGTAGAAAAAAAAAAACAATATAGTCATGTGATTAAAATCAATCCTCTAATCAGCTTCTTAAGACGTTTAACATTTTTAATAAGTCAGAAAATGGGAGATGATGTTGGAAATATCGAGGACCGATCCTGCCATAATTAAAAATACGTACAGAAATAAATTAAGGACTTAATAATATAAAATTGCTTAAAAAAGTAGCTAATAATATGAATTTGTCTGCCATTAAATGTGACAAAATAATAAAAAGAACATATTTCTTCAACAATTGATCAATTATTCATCAAAAAATATATATTTTAACTTACACTTTTATTTTTACTTTCCTACTTTTGCTCCCCTTCCTCTCCCTTCCCGGCATCGTTTAAACATTAAGGGCTGCAGACGACCAAGTGGACGAAGTGGAAAAAGAGAAGCACATAATAAGGGCAGGTGTAAAAAAAACCAGAAAAGTTAGAGGCAGAAATAAATCATTCTTTCAGAAATACAAGGATGATTAAAAAAATGAAAAGGAATATTTCTGGTGAAGTAAAAACATGCTTTGAAAATGTTGTGGTGTAAATCATTATTAGACAAAAATAAAAACATCTTTTAAAAATGTTGGTGTGAATAAATATGAAAAAATAAAAAAAGGTTGCAGTGGAAATACGGAACAAAAAAACCCCACTTGAAATATATACACAAAGACAAAATAAAGACTTCAATAAAAATGTATAACAGAAAAGAAGTGGGTTAAAAATAAGTCAGCATAAAAGCAAGAAGAAAAATAAAAATAAAAGTGTAAGTTAAAATATATATTTTTTGATGAATAATTAATCAATTGTTGAAGTTATATCTTCTTTTTATTATTTTTGTCACATTTATTGGCACACAAATTCATATTATTAGCTACTTTTTCAAGCAATTTTATATTTGTAAGTCCTTCATTTATTTCTTTACGTATTTTTTATTATGGCAGGATAAGCCCCACCCCCTGTCTTCCACATTCCTCCTCACAGGTAGAGGGCCCACATGGAGGGCGCTCCTGCTGCTTTCTCAGGCTGAGCCGGATTCATCAGCATGTGATATAGACCCCTCACCCCCCCTGGAAGGACCACACAGCAGCATCTCAAAACATGGGAATATTATCAATAATAAAATAGAGTTAAAAATTATGAGTTATATATTTTTAAAACAGTGATTTATTTTAGTGTTTATTTTTGGTTAATATAATTATCGTTTATTAAATTGAAAATATGAAAAATACAAATTAAAAACGGCACAAAAAGAAAAAAAAAACATCAAGAAGCTGGCCATTTAGATTTCCATGACCATGCATGTTAATGGGAAATTTAGTTGAAAGGAAAAAATGTGATTAAGGATCTCGTTACATCCCAGTAGTCTTTAGCTGACCCCCCCCTAAACCATGCTGCAATGAGGCAGTAATTAATAATAAAGGAGTCACTTTTAAAAAAAAACACCTACACAAATATGAGGGTAACAAAGGACTCAGAAGAAAATGTCCTCCACACACAAAAGGGAAGCAAACATCATGGTAGAAAGAACCACATGTTTTAGCAATTTGCTGTCATGAAAAAATATAAACTGCAGGATTTTGAGACAGTAAACTAAATCAGGATTTGCAGCAGCAAATAATTTCTTTATGGATGACGTTTTTATCAAGACAAAGACTGCAAGTAAATCAGTAAAGAGTCCAATCATTCTTTAATGGTTCAAAGGAATAAAAATGTTATTGCTTTTTACAAAAAAAAAATAAAATGGATTTTAATCCTTGAGACGTTTCAATAACTTCTTTATTCTAATAAAACAGTTGCTGGATATTAGAGTTTAAGAGACAAACTTCCAACTAACTTCAAGGTAAAATTTTTGACATTTTATGTTTAAATTTAGGTTCTAGTTGGACGATAGTTGCTAATAATTTTTCGCTACTAATAAAAAAAATAAATGTACCAGAAGTTACATTATTTTAATTTTCTTAATGATACTAAAATAGTTTAAAAATGCTCTTTTTAAATCTATATTGTGCAAATCAGCAGCAATCTTTCCTCCTTTCCAATCAGTAAGTACAACTTTAAAATATATATATATATATATATATATATATATATATATATATATATATATATATATATATATATGTAAATATAGTGACAATATTTTCCATCCTTCCCTCTGGCCAGTGCTCATCTGTCATCCAAAATTAAGCATCCCTTCCTCATTACTCCTCCATCTTATCTTTCGCTTATCCTGCTCTCCCAGGGTGAGTCATGCTTCCCCCTGTTTTTGTAAACAACACACGCTGTGACAGAAGAACACATGTACACACTTTTCCACGCACACAAACACACTCGGCAAGCGCACGCCAAAGCCCACATGTGATGTTAGAAGCAGTCGCCATGCTTCGTGTGTGTCTGTGTGTGTGTGTGTAATGACCGTGAGGGAGTTTGAAAGCATCGCCCACTCAGGCATTAGACAAGAGGGAGATTAACACACACTTTTCTGTTTCTCTGAGGATAAAGGTGGAGGATAAAGAGCATAATGAGGAGGAGGAAATTGATTTAGAAAAAGTTGAGGGCTTATTTCCACAGGAACAAGAAAAAATAAAAAGGGGAAAGTATATGAAGGTTTTCTTCTGAAGAAAACATCCAGACTTGGAAAAACCCCCCATAAACCTTGTGGGAGCATAGATTATGTTCATGCAAGCTCTGTTTAAAAGTTAGCTTTCCAAAAACCTTAAATTCCAAATGAAGATTTGCAAATTTCCTACTATGTCAGACTTAGTACCGGTAAGTGAAAATGTGGACGAGCACGTAGGACGGCCTTACGTAAACATATCACCAGAATGATTGACAATTAGGAGGACCATTTATTTTGATGATTCACCCGGAAAAAGAACATCCTCCACTATACCTTTAATACATACTTTGAACCTAAACAACAAATACAAATGGCAGCATCATGCCCCACGGCGTTACTTTTCTTAAATAAACCTTGGTTTTAGCGACGGTGGAGGAAAATATAACCAACACAAAGCTTGTCTTAGTTTGGATCCAAATAAAAAAGTTCAAGATGAAGAAGGATTAAAAATACCCTATTCAAAAAGAATAATGGGAACATGTAAATAACACAATATAACTTCAATTACATCAAACTTCTGTGAAATCAAACTGTCCACTTAGGAAGGAACACTGATTGAAAATCAATTTCACATCCTATTGTGTGAATGGAAAAGACAACAGGAGCAAATTAATGGCAAATAGCAAAACACCATAAAGGAATGATTCTGCAGGTGGGGACCACATACCAATTATCAGTACCTATGCTTTTTGGCTGAGGTTTTGGTCACTTTTGAATGTTAGTGATGCTCTCACACTAGTGGTAGCATGAGAAGGACCCAACAACCCACACAAGTGGCTCAGGTAGTGCAGTTTGTCCAGGAAGGCACATCAATGCAAGCTGTGGTAAGGTTTGCTGTGTCTGTCAGCGTAGTGTCCAGAGGCTTAAAGGCACTGCCAGGTGACAGGCCGGTACACCAGGACACATGGAGAGGGCCTTAAGAGGGCAACAACTCAGCAGCAGGACAGCTACCTCTGCCTTTGAGCAAGGAGGAACAGGAGGAGCACTGCCACAGCCCTGCAAATTGACCTCCAGCAGGCCACACATATGCATGTGTCTGCACAAACAGAAACCAATCCTCAGACCCCTTCTAAGATCTTATGGTGTTGCGGTTGGCCCTGGGTTCCTACTAATGCAGAACAATGCTATAGACCTCATGTGGCTGGAGTGTGTCAGCAGTTCCTGCAAGATGGAGGCAATGAAGCTATGGACTGGCCCACCTGTTCACCAGACCTGGATCCATCCACCATCGTTACTTTGCACCACAGACTTTCAAGGAGTTGGTGGATGCATTAGTCCAGGTCTGAGATGACATTCCTAAAAACACCATCCGCCACCTCATCAGAGCATGCCCAGGTGTTGTAGGGTCCTACAGGCAAATGGAGGCCAGTAACAACACTGAGCCTCATTTTGACCAGTTTTAAGGACATTATGTCAAAGTTGAATCAGCCTGCAGTGAGTTTTTACACTTTAATTATGTCTTTGACTCCAAATCCAGGCCTCAATTGGTTAATACATTTCCATTGATGATTTTTTTGTATTTTGTTTTCAGCACATTCAACTTTGTACAGAGCAAAGTATTCAATGAGAATATGACTTTCATTCAGATCTAGGATGTGTTATTTGAGTGTTCCCTTAAATGTTTTGAGCAGTGTATTAGATCCATAGTGTGTCCAAGCTTCTAAATGTACAAAAGAATCAGTTAATCGGTTGATGTTATCCATATGTGATGACATTAGGGTCAGATAGGGACACATTCGTCCTCCTTTCACCTAGTACCTTATAGGAAACTGATGAAACCAAAGTTAAACTTTTGGGCCACACTGAATGGAGCTTAGGTTTTATTTCTACCAGTGACCATGACGATGATTCAACAAAAGGATGGCTTTAGCAGAATTAATCAGAAATTTGCAAATAGCTCATAGCGCCCAGAGCTAAACATGCCTGAAAATATTCAGGATCTTCTAAAGAACATTAAGAGCAAAAAAACAGTTTCAATCTGTAGGATAAACTCTGGAGAACCTTTACAAAGAAACGCAGACAAAAGCTGTCAAATTAGGACATTACAAGCTGCGATCTGAGTGCTACTTGAATCAGTACTAATATGAACACATCTATTGAGATGGAACAATAATTTTACCTCCAACTTTTCCAGATTTGGTCAAATCACAACCATGAACCTTAATGTATTTTATTGGGATACTTGGTGACAACACTTATGATTTCCCCAAAAGCAGCATCTATCAAAACTTCTTCCAAAACCAACTTTGGCCTCTACCAGCATTGCACATTTAGAGATTGAGTTATTTTTCCAAGTCAACTTTGCTAAAAATAACCCAGACTTTGTCAAAAAGAATAGAGAGCATCGGTAAAAATTTTATCTCCCGTGTTGCTAAAGAATCTCAACTAGCATAAGGTTCAGACTTTGACCTGACCTTTCTTACACCTGACTATACAGCGATCTAAACAATGTCATTGTTGCTCCATCCTGTGGAAAACTGAACCTCTGCTTGTCACTCATCGATCAAGGTCAGATTTTTCAACAGACTATAAAACTTATTCCTTTGATCGATCCTCCCACCTAAGCGTCAGATCTCTGCAGCTACCCCAGAGTTACCATCCACCTTTTTAGTTATTTCTTTGAGCAACGCAGTCATTGCGTGTTGACCTGTCTCTTCTCCATCTCAACGCTGTTTTACCAAAAAGTTGACCCCCTAATGCAACGTTTTGATTTTAAACAGACACGACAAAGTAAAGGGGGCCGAGTAAAAATCTACCCCCTACTTTAACAATTTTATATTATCAGTTTGTGTCACGTATATGGTTAGGGTTACAAAATTGGTGAAAAGGGGAAAAACTTTTGTTTGCAGGTAGGTTCCTACGCCAGTTTAATTGCATTTTTGTATTTTTCTCTGTCAACGTTATGTTGTTAAACTGCTCAGTTTTGCAGGAGCAGAGAAAAAGAGGTGGGAGTGGCTGCACTGTTATTCTGTTCACTCCCTGACAACTTCTCTCAGACTCACTCCTTATAAGGAAAGACATGGCTACTGCAGGGACAGGAGGGAGAAAGTGGATGGAGTGAAAGCAAAGTCACAGCCTTGTGTAAAACAAACTGAACCTCTCTTTCTCTTTACATTTCTCATCAGTCTTGTCTCCCTTTTGTTCCACTGATAAATGAATGCAGCTAAATGTCGTTCCCCCGTTTGACTTTAGGTTTTATAAGCCTCCTGCGTGTTGAAGACTCTGCTCCTTCCCCCCTCTCTCTCTCTGTGTGAAATTTTCACCACACATCCTTCGTCATGTTTGTAATCCATGCCCCCTCCCGCCTCTTTCTCTATATTTATTTTATCCCCTCATTCTCTCGCTCACCTACCCCTTCCTCCTGGCTGAGCAAACACGCCGGTTTAAGGACCATCTGTTACTGATGAGCATTCATAGGTGGAAAAACACACAGAACACAGCAGAGCACAAATAACATTATACAAATCACTATTTCTACCTGCTTCTTAGGTTTAAAAACACAAGTGAAAAAACTTCACACAGAGAGGAATGAGTCATACGTCAACAAGCAGAACAGAAGTAGCAAGATATGATCGTTTCTCTTAAACAACGCTTTCAAACATTTCTGCTGAGTGTGCGAGCTGCTTCCTTCAGCTCCGCTCCGTGTAATATTCCCCCTGACAAACAGAATCACGCTCAGATAGGTTTCTCCACTGAACATCGCTTTCTCTATTGCTTGCTGTGCAGAAGCTAAAGTTAGAGGAAGGTTTCAGTTTAGTGTGCAATAACAGGTTTTCACACTTTTTGGAGAAGTTGCAATTACAAGATCTGAACAAGAAGAAACTCCTAATAATAATAGATTAGTACAAATAAATATGACTGACATTTGGTAATGACAAACATATTAAGTAAAACCTAAAAAACTCATAGCAGTTTTGTCCAATTTCATGAGATAAAAGGACCTTTTTATGCAATGCATGTAAATATCTGGTTCAGCTGTAAATGGGCACATATACAAATTTATTTAACTAATGAGCTTACAAAGGTGAAGCTCAGAAGAAATGTTCAGAAGAGGAGAAAACAAATATTCATGTGAGCTCAGAATATTTTCCATAGGAAAATCTCATTTGGTTGAAAAACAACCTAATGTCACATTCATGTCACTGTCTGATTTTTTTTTTATCCTGGAATTAAGAATAAGTACAGAAGAGTAGAAGTACCACCAGATAACAAGAAATGTATATACACTCACCGGCCACTTTATTAGGTACACCTGTCCAACTGCTCGTTAACACTTAATTTCTAAGCAGCCAATCACTTGGCGGCAACTCAGTGCATTTAGGCATGTAGACATGGTCAAGACAATCTCCTGCAGTTCAAACCGAGCATCAGTATGGGGAAGAAAGGTAATTTGAGTGACTTTGAACGTGGCATGATTGTTGGTGCCAGAAGGGCTGGTCTGAGTATTTCAGAAACTGCTGATCTACTGGGATTTTCACGCACAACCATCTCTAGGGTTTACAGAGAATGATCCGAAAAAGAAAAAACATCCAGTGAGCGGCAGTTCTGTGGGCGGAAATGCCTTGTTGATGCCAGAGGTCAGAGGAAAATGGCCAGGCTGGTTCGAGCTGATAGAAGGGCAACAGTGACTCAAATAACCACCCGTTACAACCAAGGTGGGCAGAAGAGCATCTCTGAACGCACAGTACGTCGAACTTTGAGGCAGATGGGCTACAGCAGCAGAAGACCACACCGGGTGCCACTCCTTTCAGCTAAGAACAGGAAACTGAGGCTACAATTTGCACAAGCTCATCGAAATTGGATAATAGAAGATTGGAAAAATGTTGCCTGGTCTGATGAGTTTCGACTTCTGCTGCGACATTCGGATGGTAGGGTCAGAATTTGGCGTCTACAACATGAAGGCATGGATCCATCCTGCCTTGTATCAACGGTTCAGGCTGGTGGTGGTGGTGTCATTGTGTGGGGAATATTTTCTTGGCACTCTTTGGGCCCCTTGGTACCAATTGAGCATCGTTGCAACGCCACAGCCTACCTGAGTATTGTTGCTGACCATATCCATCCCTTAATGACCACAATGTACCCAACTTCTGATGGCTACTTTCAGCAGGATAATGCGCCATGTCATAAAGCTGGAATCATCTCAGACTGGTTTCTTGAACATGACAATGAGTTCACTGTACTCAAATGGCCTCCACAGTCACCAGATCTCAATCCAATAGAGCATCTTTGGGATGTGGTGGAACGGGAGATTCGCATCATGGATGTGCGAATCTCCCGGGGCAACTGTGTGATGCCATCATGTCAATATGGACCAAACTCCCTGAGGAATGCTTCCAGCACCTTGTTGAATCTATGCCATGAAGAATTGAGGCAGTTCTGAAGGTAAAAGGGGGTCCAACCCGTTACTAGCATGGGGTACCTAATAAAGTGGCCGGTGAGTGTATACTCTTTATTTACTATTCAGCAGGACTGGGCGATTTCAATATTTCTCATACCAAGTTCGACCAAATGATTTTTTCCTCCTTTTTTAATAAAAAAATTTACAAATGAAAAAAACTATTTCTACATTTGCTTTTATAAATAAAAGTGGTAAATCATGCATTCTGATCTATCAGTCTGGTCCTGTTCTTGAACAAAAATGAAAACAAAAGAAGTAAATCTTTTCAGTTAAGGGTGTTGGATAATTTGTTAGTTTTTCAATGGCTTTACGTCTAAGAGCGAAAAGTCTCAGGGTTATATTAGCCACTCTGCATAATGGAAACTCAAGGAACGCATCAGGTTGGTAAAATAAAACAAAACAAAATCAAGATTTAAAAAAAATCTTCATTAGTAAATAAGGCAGTGGTACATGTAATCCTAGCTGAAAAATATAAACCAATAGAAATTCTATTGCAAGCTGTAGATACATAAAAGCTAAGAACATTGCCAACTATAAAATCTATGTTTTGAACTTGAGAAAATACGGTAAATACAAATATGAGTAAATCTTGCAAATACAAAAATTATGCCAATGCACAAAACACAGGCAAAGGAAAAGTGCTGCAAGTAGCAAAAACTCCAAGACACGATAAGCAATGAAATAGGCTACATCATGGAAGTGCTCCAGACCACTAGGGGAGATAATCATCATCTCATATTTACCCATAAGTAAAGGCATAAACAGGATGCTAAGAGATTAAATGTTTAAAAAAAAATGCTTATTTTTTTCTATTTCCCTCCATATGTCGTCTGGATAGCATCGTATTTAAGGGTCTGATCCAAAGATAATAGATTGGAGTAATGTCTAAGTTCTGGTCCAATATGAGTTGATTATCATTTCCCCCTAGTGGTCTGGAGCATTTCTGTTAAAGGGGATAGTTTTTGTAAATTGCAGTATTTTTGCTACATGCAGGATTTTTCCATTGCATGTGTTGTTGGGTAATTTATGCAGTGGGTTTTGTGTTTGTAGAATGTTTCACTTTGCTGCTTGGTTTTCTGTGATTGCAGTTTTTCTTACCTTGCAGCTGTTTTCTTGCAGTTGCTACATGCAATACCTTTTCCTTTGTATTTGTTTTATGTTAGTCTAATTTTGTGTTTGTTTTTGTGTTTGCCTGTCTCCTCTTTGTGTTTGTAATATGCTTTATTGATTTTTTTTTTTTTTTGCTGCGCCTTTGCACACCTCAGCCACCTAAGACTGACTCCGCCTTACAGCAAAAGTAGATTGGGGTCAATTTTTGGTGGATGGCAGCTTCGAGTGGCCCCATATTATAATCATAGGTGTTAGTGCTCTCTTTTATCATATTTGGTGTTGATTTACTAGGGCTAAAACAAGTAATTGGATTAATCGTGATTAATTGATTATTGAAATAATCTTCAAACTAATCTAATATCTACAGATAATTAGGGCTAAAACAATTAATCAGATTAATCAAGATTAATTGATCATTGATGTACTCGTCAACTGATTCAGTAATTGATTAATAGTTAACTGGAGTATAGAGACACTAAAACATGCCTTTAGCTGATAGAGAAACTCAGAGGTGTAATTATACCAAAATGGTAAAAATATATTAATATTTTGCATTTAAGATGGAAAAAATGTTTTCTGTCAACATGCTCTATCCAGAATTCTTCAAGTGGAAAATTTTTAATTCAACTGGTTTATTTCTGTAAAAAATTCTTCACAGTGCCGTTTGCTATCAAATAATTAATCAAACGATTGGGAAAAATAATTGAAAGATGAATTGATTAGCAAAATAATTGTTAATTGCAGCCCTGGTATTTACAGGACAGTTCACACACAACCAAGAGCAGCCAGAACCGTTAAACAGAAACTTATCCAAAGAGGTTTCTGCTTTATGTTTTTAGAATTTACATTTCCAGCTACTGAGAGCTGTTTAATAATACAGGATAAAGGTCAGTGTAAATGTGCAAAAACCTCTAAAATGATTAATCACCGTCTTATAAAAAAAACTAAAGTATAGCTTCTACACCCACTGTAGAGACGTAGATGGGAAGTAAAGCTACATTTACTAGGTGTTACCATGAGTAATGTAGAAAAGTCTTGTAAAATCTCTGTGCATATGTCTGTTAAATGCATGCTCAGCATTTTTCCAGGGAATCACTTTTCACACCCCTTTCCAATCAATTTTTTTGCTGAAAGACTCTTGTAATCGTCACTTACAGACGAGGCGATCTTCTGTAGTGTTGTTATTGTGTTGATCGTGATTTATCCGCTTTCCTCACACAAACCTGCACTAAACCACCTCATTCATCCACTTTCTCTCCATCCAGTCCTCGCAGGTTCAGCATCAATCTGCCCCATATCAACATTTCCTCCGCTCCTTCAGCTCAGTTTGGCATCATCATCTGTTCCTTTCTTTCCCTCGCTCCTCTCAGAATCCACTTTCTGTCTTCATCCATCCTTTTGTGTGCTGATTTATTCTCTTTTCCTCTTAAACATTTTACACATCTTTACATTTCACTCCATACTCCCGGTCCATCATTCACCAGCTGCCACACCCCCATCCATCTCTCCCTATTTCTTTTGCGACTATGGCAGTGCACAGATCGCTGGGCAAAGCGTTTCTAAGAGCCAGCTGGCATCCAAACTCTCGATGGGGCCTTTTTTTTTCTCTTTGCTGTACAGTAAAAAAGAAACCCAACACAGGAAAGCTGTTGGCAACATAAATTTCCTTTAGATTTGAGCTCTGTGCAGAAAACCTCAGAGCTGAGTCAAAGTAATGAAATGAGAAATGCAAGATGCTCAAATAGGATTCTGTTGTAATAAAATTAAGTGCTTTGAAGTGATTATAAGTCTTCACGCAGGGAGTAAACACCCTGATTCAAAGTATTATGAATCTTTCTGACAGCTGTTTCTGCTTTAACATGTTCAAACAACACAAGCAAATCATTCCTACTTGTAATAATACAAGCAAAGATGCCACATTAAGATGTTATACAAGTTCTAAAACAAATTACTGTCTTTAAACTTCAGAATAAAATGTTTAATTTTCTAGGACTAAGTTACTTAATTAACACAATCAGCCAGACAATTTTTTTGTTTAAACAGGTAAATCATTATTAATAGTTCTTTATTTAATGTATACACTTAGTTCCGTAAGCAACATTATCTGGCTGGGCCCCATATGAAGTAGAACACGTGATAAAGGTTCAGGATAAGGCGATAGTTCCATAAATCGGCCAAGAAGATACAATTATGAAATTCTTAGTAGTATATGATCACACATTTTTTTTGGAATCCGCTCAAATACCTCTTTTTGGTATCCATCGTCGCTAACACATTGTACGTGACGGTTATGGTGTTAATCGACGCTCTGGGTTGCCCATAATTTCAAGCTGTAGTGTAAAAAATAAAATACTCAAATACATTGTTCTTTTAAGATCTTTACTGCGGTTTGAAACATATTGTATTATAGCAGGTGTCAGTGGCCCTAAGAGGTTGTGGGCCCGTAAGCAACTGTTGTCTCTGATTACCGATATTTACGCCATTGCTTAGTTCCCTTTTCATCCTATCGGCTCCATTGGAAAATATAAAACTTTCAAGTGTAAATTTTTCTTATTTCTGTTTATTTTTGTCTAATAGATCATAACTGCAGTTTTAGAATAGAATAGAGTTCAGCTTTATTGTCATTACTCTGTCACAAGTACAAAACAACCAAATGTAGT
This sequence comes from Cyprinodon diabolis, assembly GCA_030533445.1. NCBI lineage: Eukaryota > Metazoa > Chordata > Actinopteri > Cyprinodontiformes > Cyprinodontidae > Cyprinodon > Cyprinodon diabolis. The sequence continues at coordinate 22,957,504 of CM060078.1, forward strand.
TTGCAACTATCTAGAAGGACTATGTATGGGTTATCCAGGAGACTATGTATGTATTGACTATAAATCTTTTATATAAACAGGGTGCAATTGTAAGAGGATATAAGATGAATAAATACATGTGGGGTTATAATACAGGATAAATAGTGAAAGATAATAACAGATAAAAGATTTGCAGATTAAGTACAGCTAATATTGAGAAGTGCGTGTAAGTGGTGTTTGATCCGTGAGAGATGGATCTCTCAAGGTCCTAAGGAGTCCTAGTTCATGTCTTATGCTTTATTCCTCAGCCTTTCTATAAGAGTTATTTCTTTCTGGAAACAGAAAATAGAAGGTTTTCAAAAGAAAAAGATTGACATGTTTGCTTACTCATTATACTGGGTCTTTAAAAAAAAAAAAAAAAGAGGAAAAAGACCCACATGCTAGTTATTTCTTTGCCTTACTATTACTAAACCCTTTCCGTGTTGGTTTTTAAGAATTGCATACATTTTATGAGTTCCAAATGCAATTTTGTGTGTTTAAATGGACAACAAAGAAATGCAAAACTATAGATTTAATTCAAACACCATCATTAATTACTAGAGATTTTATCTTGATGGCTTTTTAAACCAATAACCTACTAGATTTACTTTTCTTTAAAATAATAGTTTGTCAGTTAATAATTTCCTCAGCAAGAAAAACATATAGCAAGTTTGGTTTGTGCTTGGCTTTCTAGTTGTGATCATGAAGTGGAAAATACACTTGAGATTGAGTTTCTCTCTCCTGATGTCCAAAAAGCATAACAGGAAAAGATGGATGGACGACAGGAAGCAACAGAAAGGTGTAAAAGATGTGCTCTGATTTTCTGTCTCACCCCCATCCATCTCATCCAATCTCTGACCTGTAGGGCATCCCAGGTCTAACAGGGACTGTCTGTTTGACTTTAACTCCTGGAGTCACACCAACATGCAACAACAAACTGCTGCTTTGATATGAGGACAGATAAACCTGGATAAAACTTGATCAAACAAGAACTAATAAACACTAACTTTCTAATCTATAAATAACTGGGCTTGCATTTATATCTAAAACTACATGAATACACTCTGCTTCCACCAATGCTCTGACTGTTAAGAGAGAGAAGACAATGCAGCAGAAATATGCAACAGGAAGCTGCAGCATCTTCAAAATACAAACAGAACTTTTGTGCATCGAGCCACAAACAATCTCCTATAATTTCCTTGAAAACACAAACACAGGCTTTATGCAAGAAAAAATTAGCTCCACTATATTTACTGAGACTATAATTTGATTGGAAAATAATGGATCAATGAAAAAATTACAAATTTGCTTAAAAGAACAACCCACCTAAGAGGTCTAATTAAACAAAACTTTTTTTCTTATTTCCGACTTAAAATGACAAATCTTTGTAAAACATTCTCTATCCAAAACTCCATCAGCTGTGGTGTTGTTTTATATAATGCTCATATATATATATATATATATATATATATATATATATATATATATATATATATATATATATATATATATATATATATATATATATATATATATATATATATATAAAAGCTACCAAGCAGCTTTTGCTGTACAATTAATAGTGTTGTGAACACTGAACTGACCTGTACATTCTTTGCTCCAACACCACAGTGCTTCAGCATTGAGATAACTCGTTCCAGTAGTGTCAGTTTTTCCACCACTGTTAATATTCGCATTTAGACCAAAAAGTTACATCTTGGTCTCAAATTATCAGACAACCTTCTTCCGTGTTTGCTGTATGCAGTAAACTGGACTGTTGATACAAATTGGATTGCTTATGGCATAAAGGTAGGAATCTGTGATGGAAGATATGGCCATGATTTTAAGAAATACAGCGTTAACTACAGAGTTAAACATAATTTTCCTGATCAGTAGAAGTTTTACAACCAAAACATCAGTTTTCAGAACCTTTTGCTCCTTCAGGGCACACAATCTCTGCAAAGAATCTCCTAAACACTCATTTAGCGGGCTCCCTTCTCTGTTCACCCTCATCCAATAAAAGGCTTTCTTTTCCGGTTTGTCAGGATTCTTTTTCGGCCATTGATGCTCCAGTTTAGCTCAAAAAAAGTCACAGCAGCAAAAAAGCATAGGAATACTTCTTGGTGCTTCGGTGTAACGGCGGACCGTACTGGGGGCACGAACGCAAAATGGTTGATTTACAAACAAGCAGCCAATCTACTTTCCACAGTAGGCGAAGTGGATTGGCTAATGCTTTGTTGGCCCCACAATGGCCAGAGTTTATGGATTTTATTTTTTCTTGGTGGGGAACCATAAGTGCAAGAAGGCCAAGCATCAATAAGTCATTTTAGATTAATGATGGCCCAGTGGGTAAATATGTGATAATCTTATGGAAATACATTTTCTCTTTTATAGTTCCATATTTTGATCAATAACCACTACAGTGTTGGTCTTCAGGTGGTCATATTACACATGAAAATATGGACTTAGTTATTTATTCTATTGATTGTTTTGCCACCAATTTAAAATGGCTGCACCAACTAGAATAATCTATCTAAAATAAAGAAAGATTCAGTTTTGCATGATCACAGGACGTTGAATTTCTCAGAAAAATCCTATTTCATACCTTAAAAAAAATGGCTTTGACACTTCAACATAAAATAAACAGTGAAAAAAATGTACATAAACATAAAGAGGCCAAGAAGCAGGTAGAAAATGTTTTCTACTGAAAATCTGCTGGTAAAAAACATTATATATCTGAAGCCTTTTTTTCCTCTTCAACTCTCTCAGGCGCTTTCATACTCGTGTTGCCTCTGACGTCAGCATGGCTTGCTCGCAGTACAGCGGATGATAGATTGCATCTCACACTCACAGAAACAGACAGACAAACAGAGTGGTCATTGTTCATCTGCAGTGATTTAGTGCTAGGACTAGCTTCTGCCAAGGAAGGAGTACGATGCACACGCAACAAAGAAATCCAAACTTGATTTATGGGAACGTTGAGGTGTCATTTGTACGCAGTGATGGCGTTTCTCCTGCAGCTTAACTTCTGATTATGTCGGAGTATCGGGTTTAGGAAAAGGGCCAGAAGGGAGGGCACAGAAAAGTAAGGGTGAAATAGTGGGGGAAAGCGTTTGTACATTCCACACATTCCTATAATTTTCCCTCCCATTCCTGGTTTCTCCACCTTTCTGCCCTAACCTTCTGTGATCAAAGAGGTGGAACAAACACATTCAGACCCAAGAAACAGAGTGAAGCACGGCAGCAGGGCGAAGGTGATAAATGGGACCGACCACACTCATCGTAACCAGCAGACTGAAAGCTGGATTTAGTCGGACGGCCGTGTGTCCAGTGTTTTATAATGAATTCTGGAACGAACCGAGCAGCTCCACGGGTCCAGATGGAGAGTGGGGCGTGTGGGGGGGGGGGCTGTGACAGGGAAGGAATGTGGTGGTGGGAGTGAAAGGACAGTGGAACAAAGAGCAGTTAGAAAAGAGATGGAGAGTTGCAATTAGTAGAAGGTGCAGCGAGGGAAAGTTTACCCACTGGGCATAAAATAAAGGCCAAAGATATAATGATATTTAGAAAGCACTGGGTTAGAACTGGTGGACTTTTTGCTCTTTTTTAGATTCGTTACAGTGCTGCCAGTCAGTGTGATATTCTCTAAGCAGCTGCTGTTTTTTTATTTTATTTTATTGGTACTTGTGAGTATTTTGTTTCTATATTAAGAACTGTGACACATTTTTGCCTGCATACTTTCCTTTTCCCTTCCACCCTTATGCAGACATTTGATAGAAAATATGTTGGGGAGTCAAGTAAAGCTTAATCTCAGTGAAACTTTCTGGGGGGAAAAACCCATTAGGATGCAGAGGGAAACCTTTACGCTTTAGGGTTAAACTAGCTGCTTCCTCTTTTTAAAGAAGGGGGGACCGAGTACTCTAGTGGGGACCATGGGTACAAATGTTTTTTGAGGCTTAGGTGTTAGACTTAGGACTAAGGTGTGAACTTAGTTAAAGGTAAGGATAAGGGTTAGATATGAAGCCGTAATGGCTTAAGGTTAGGATTAGGGTCACGGTTAGGCAGTAGAAAAAGGTTAGCAATGAATGGAAGTGAATAGAAAGTAGTGTTGCACCGATACCGATACCAGTATCGGACGGGGCCCCGATACTGCCCTAAAATGGCGGTATCGGCGAGTACCAACAAATAGGGCACCGATACCATTTTGAGAGCCATACGTTTATTCAACTATTGTCACCCACTCCTGTTAGGCAATAAAAGCTTTTTATTTTTATTATCCAGTAGAACTTTTTATTAAAAAGTTCTACTGGATTCACTTTGTATTAGATTTTTTCCTGCTTCACAAAGGTAGGCAGCAGCTTGACAAAGCCATGATGGCAATTATTTTACATTATTATGGTATCGGTATCGGCCGATACTGCACAGCCAGGTATCGGGTATCGGTATCGGGGCCAAAAAATGGCATCGGCGCAACACTAATAGAAAGTCCCACGACGATAGAGAAACATCCCTGCAGTGTATGTTCAGGTACACATGTGTTTAATGCTTTGTCTTTCTGTTTATGTTCAATCGAAGCTGACAATTAAGAAGCTTAACTGTATTATCATTATTTATATTATAAGCTATTATATCTATATAACTTCCTATTCTTTTCTCCAAACCTTATGAGTCTCAATGAAGATACCAACAATTAATGGAGAAGTATAAATGACTATTATATTTAACAAACTAGGTATTTTATGGTCTAACAGATCTTATTATGAATGATAAAGATTAATGCCAACACTGGATGTGTTCTTTTTTCTGTTTTTACATCAGTCAAAGGAACTAACAATGAGAACTAGCTGATTGGCAAACTTGCTAACTGTTTCACCGAGGTATGCCATTCATATTTAAATAAATAAAACCAAAAAAAGTGAAATCAGGAGGGATACCAGGACAACATCTGTCCTACCATCACATACATAAACATGTTGACATTGCTAAATTCTAGCAGTTCTATCTTTTAGGCCACTAACACTCATACATGACTAGCTTGAAACAAAGCACAGCTGTAAAAGCCCTGCTGTTTACTGTTAAGTATGGTGTAGGGTCTAGCAGGCTGTGGGTTGATCATCTTCTACAGCTCATAGGAAACTTGTAAGAGTGGCATTGTGTCCAGATACACCAGACATACCAGAATAGAATCTACTGGATCTTCCAGATAAACAATGATGAACAACTATGGACAGATGAAGATGAACACAGGCCTTCTTCTGCTGGAATCCCTAAAATGTCATCTTATATAAATCTGTGGGGCGAGCTAAAGAGCAGGGCATTGCAACCTGGTGAAATGTTATAGGAGAAGACAAAGTGCTGCTGGGAAAAAGTCTTTCCAGTAAAGGTATTAATTTGCAACAACATTAATTTTCATTAAAAAAATATGTTTAATACATTTCTTTAAATTAATAGTTAGATTTTTAATAAATATTTAGCTTAGGATTTACTTTTACAGCTTTTAGTCATTTGTACCAAAAAACGAAAAGGAAACTTTGACGTAATTAATCAGCATAGTTGAGTGTGAATATTTTACAGAATATTATAGAGACCAAGTAAATGTGAGATTAAAAATGTCCAGTCTGCTTTTTAAATGTATGCAGAAAAGGGTAAAAGAGAGAATTGATGCAAAAAGAAAAAGATAAAGAGAAGCTGGAGGAAAAGAGAAGAAGATAATGAGTCAGACATGAAGGAGGAGGTGGAAGTGGAGAAATGTGGAGGGAGGAAAAAAGGCAGAGGGTGGAGAAGAGAAGAGTCCCCCTCAGCGGGGGAGTAAGTTGGCTTTTATGTGTCTGGACTCATATTTATTAAAATTTCTGGAAGGTAATTTAATCCTATTTCTAACACCAAGATGACGGCAACGACTGAGTGGGGAGGACAGAGTAAGCAGAGCCGGCGCTAAACGAAGAGAAGGTTCAAGACTGGAAAGTGGAAATAATGAAGAAAAAGGTGAAAGCAAGAAATAGAAAACTCTCCAGAGAGAATATTTCTTAATTGTTGCAACATGTGTGATAATTCTTTGTTAAAGCACAGAATAAACATCCAGAGGGAAAAAGAGTCTGCATTTGAGGGCAGCACTATCAGCTCCTATGTGAGATTTAATTCATTAACGATTAGTGCTATGATCATCTTCACTGAAGGCTTCACTCTAACTCCATGCATTTGCAAGAAACATCTACAAATCAAAGAAATGGAAATGCATTCCTACTAGTACTATACATGAAATAAATGAACACCAATGTTAGATACACATGCCACTAAGCAAATAAAAAAGCAATATGTTGAAAGGTCTAAAGAAAGCTCTCTGAAGTGGATTCACAGTGATGATGTGAGAAACGAGGCGCTGTTGCTGCAGCGAGCGTGTGTGCATGTCATCTCTTGTATAATATTTCAGCCTGCTGCCAGACAAGCAGAGTCTCTGTCTCATCCAGATGGCATCAGCACCAACAGACAGCTGGGAGTCCCCAAACCAGGCCGCGCTGCCTCATCTGTGGCTCCTCACTCACAGCAGTGAGACAAATCCACCAACACCGTACATTAAAATAAACCCTGCCTGTAGCCGTGGCGGCAGGCTGACACAGGATCATGCTAAAGTCATTTTCAATCTGTTATCTCTAACTTTTATTTGTAGGGGGATAATCCTGACAAATTAATGCAACAATCCCACATCTTTTTGAACCTAAAGGAGTTGCATTCTATTTTTTCTTAAACTTGGAGAAGAAAGAAAAGAAAAAGCTCTGTTTGCTTTTAGACATATAGAGAAAGGAATCATTGAAGAAGATGAGCCCCGATGTGTTCAGAAACCAGTCTGAACTGAATGAATCAATTTATAGATCAATTTACCTTTTAGTTCGATTTACTTGTATTTCTAAATGATTGAATTTACAGCACCTATTCGTTTTTTCTTATTTAAGGCTGAAACAATTAAACGGATTAATCCGATTATTGAAATAATTGTCTACTAATTTAGTAATGGATTAATTAAACTGGAGTATAGAGACTGTAAAATATCCCTATAGCGGACAGAGTGACCCACTTAGAGCAGGAATTATACCAAAATTGTAAAAAAAAATATGTACAAATTTTGCATTAAAGATAAAATAAATGTTTTCCTCTATCAATATTCTCCTATCCACAGAAAAGATTTTGTTTCACATGGTTTAATTTAGTAAAACCTTTTAATCGATTAATTGAAAAAAATAATCAACAGATTAATCGATTTGCAAAATAATCATTAGTTGCACCCCTACTTTTATTGTTATAAAAAATAAGGGTTTAAGTCAAGCTGTCCTAATTAAAGGCAGATTTTTTTCCTCTGTTTATTGATGTATAATCTTTTTTTATAGTTACTATGATTTGTATTATTATCAGTCATCTTAATTTGAACCGTTTCTGTTTGGATTGTCCATCTCTCCTGCACATCCTAATCCTCAAATCCTTCCTGTCAACATTACATCTGTTAACCAGAGCTCTCAGGGCAGTGTTTTACTCTCCGTTCCAAATCCTGTTTACCTCATTATTCATCTCCTGTCTGCATCGTCATTGTTGCCTTGTTATCGTTTCCTGTTCAAGCAAAGAGCTTCATCTTTGTGTTCTCCTCATTACACTGAAAGTGACTTAACTTCAACTTTGTGCTGCAAAAATTCAAAATAAACAAAAATGCACACCACTTTGCAAACAATCCCTACACTGAAACATGGTAGTTGCAGTATCATGCTCTGTGGATTTTTTTTCTGTTGAAGAAATGGGAAGGCCAGGTAGAATCAAGGTGAGAAGCCGCGGCAATCTCTAGTGTTTAGAGCTGGTAGAAACATAAAAACCTGCTAGGTGTTCATTAAGGTGGGCTAAATGCATGCTGCACCTTTCAGATTTCCCTTCACAATTTGCACGACTTTCTGTTGGTCTTCTGCGGTAAAACATCACCAAAGGTATACTATGACTGAACTTTCTACAAACTCCAATCTGTTGTTGAGCAACAACGCAGGCAAAAAGCAAAGTCATCAAAACTTGAACCCTTTCAGAAAAAAGAAATTACAACCAGATAGGAACAATATAACTGATTAAAGGTGTAATATAAGGTTTAATAGCCACACATCTCTAATAAATCCATGTTGATGAGGTCAAATCACACCACTGACACAAAAAACTAGGGCTGAAACAATTAATCGGATTAACTGGTTATTGAAATAACTGTCAACTAATTTAGTAATAGATTAATCTTTAACTGGGGTATATAGTGTAGACTATAAAATAGGCCTTTAACTGACAAAGCAACCCACTTAGAGCAGTAATTATACCTAGATTGTACAAATTATATAAACATTTTGCATTCAAGATATTTGATCCATCAATATTCCCCCACCCAGAACTCCTCAAGTGGAAAGGTTTTAGTTTCATCTCGTTTAATTTAGTTAAAAAAAAATCTTCTTCAAGGAACCTTTTGTACCTTGTGTAAAAACACATTTGTTTAGGATTGCCTTCGACTATTCTAGTTAAACAGTTCAAATGAAAAATCATTACTTCAACTTTCTTATCTGTTTTTAATGTTATTTTTTGTTTCTGCATTTTTTATTTTATTTATTTATCTATTTATTTATTTTTAGTTTTTTCCTACTTGCTTTGATTAAGTTTTATTTTCCTATATTTTAATCATGTAAAGCACTTTGCATTGTCTTTGTACTGAATTGTGCTATACAAATCAATTTGCCTTGCCTTGCCTTGCCTTTTGCTATCAGAATAATAATCGACAGATAAATCGATTTGCAAAACAATCGTTAGTTGCAGCCCTAAAAAAAGACCTCATGCCTTTATTTTTACTTGTACATTACCTGAGAGCATGGATTCCAGTTAGGTTGGACATAATGAATTTCTATCCCATTTAATGGTTTTTCAGCTCATCAAATTAGTCTTTTAATTTCTGCCACCGTCTCCATCTTGTAGTTTAGGCTTATATCTGAAACGGTCCTACTCACTCATACAGGCTTGAATAAAGGTTTCCTATTGTTCTATATTCTCTGTTTAATATAATGCAAATGTCTGTATGTTATTAAGTAATGTGGCTTTTCCTTTATTTTTCTATAAAGACGGAAAACAGTCACACAAAAAGGTTTATATTCCTACCTGCGTCTCCTCCTGCACCACTCTGTACTGTTCCTTCCACACAGCCATCTTTGTTGCTTCATCTTTTCTCACCGCTCTCTCTTTCTTCAGCTCTGGACTCCAGAATGTCTTTATAGAGTTCATAGAGGAGCTCAATTTGGACTCTTTGGCCTCCAGCTGCATAAAAACAACAAAAAACATCTGTTAAATTAATCTGGGCGCTCATTTCCAACAAAAGATTTCAATAATAATCTCAGTTGTTATCTGATAAGACAATGGAATTTTCCACAGAAGGTGAATGTAAAGTGAAAAAAAAAAAAAAAAAGGAATAATTTTTATAAAATAAAAATAGAAATGCAGGCTTACTTCTCTGCGCAGCAGTTCGTTTTCTCTAAGAACTTCTCTCAACTGCGTTTGCAAGTCGGACATTGCCCCGTCTCTGACCTGGAAAAAAATAAACGTTTCGGGGGTTTTTTCTCAATTAAACAAATGTAATTGCTCTGCTAGAACATCTAATACAGTAGTATCTAAGTCCAGTCCTCGAGAGCAGCCATCCCTCCCATTTAAATGCATCTCTTTCCCAACACACCTGGATTTAATGAGCAACTCGTTACCAGGCCTCTGCTGACCTGAATGACATCATTTTTAGAGGGTTGCTTTTACTTAATTTTCCTCTGACTGATACTATGAACTATAGTTTAAACTAAGTTATGCAAATGATTAAAACAATAATAACCTTAGATTAATAACTCTAGGTTTACATGGTTCAGATTCACTATAATTAACGAAAACTCTAAATTGGGGAGGAAGCTGAAAGTGAATCAAAAGATGATTCAAAGGTAGGATGTAAAAATCCAATTGAAGAGATTTTTGTTTAAAACTTAATCCTAATCTATTAAAAGGAAACTTTCAACAGGCACCGGTTGCAGATGTTTTCTGCTCTGTTTGTAAAGTTAAAGTCCATTTATGGAGATAAAGCAGCTGAAACCTTGGCAAGTCGTGACTCAGCAAACATTTTTGATCAGTAGAGAAAGAATTAAAAGGTTTACTGCACAGCATATTTCAGTATTTATGAGGAAATGTTGAATTCTTTATCCATCCTGATGGGAACAACTTATTAAAGACTTAAAAATATCTTGGATTTATTTTTCATGAACAAACAAGAATCTACTCTGGCTCTGTTAAAATCCTGCCAGGTTCAAACTTTAATGAATGACACAAGTTAATGAAATGGTGGTTAATCAAAAGCTGTATTTTTGTTTTGCCTTGCAAGTTATCACATGCTAATAAAGGAGGAGAGCTACTTCTGGAGAGGATGAGCTTTCATGTTATGACTCATGGTGCAGAGGTAGTGCAAGGGCAGACCTTACATATGCTGTATGAATGCCCACACTGTTCTTGTTTTACTCAACTTAAAGGTGGTTTAATGAGACAATAACACCTATTAAAGTCAGACCTAAAATCAGTTCAAACATCCCACATCCTGGATTCAAGCAGGGAAAGTGCAAAATTTATCTGCATGACTAAATACCAAGTTGCGCAACCACAAAGGATTCCTTCTTTTATTTTTTATGAGCTGACTGAGGAGGCTTCTGTTGCAAAAGAAAAAGTCTAAATAAGGGTCATAGAAACCGTCTTTATCTGCTTAGATAGGGGATTGATGGCCTAGTGGGTTAGAGCTGTGCTCTTGTGCTCAAGTATCCAGTCGATCCCCACAGCCTCGACTCTGGGTCCCTGAGCAAAACTTTAACCCCTGATTGCTCCCCGGGCGCCGCACAATGGCAGCCCACTTTTCAAAATACAGAGAACAAATTTCCCCATTGTGGGACGATAAAGGGATTTTCTTTTTTCTTTTTTCTTTTCTTTTTTAGATGACATTTGAATTTAAATCTTTAAAAAGTGTTTAGCTTCAAGGATATTCTGGTTTCTGTCTGGGTGAGCAAACAAGCCCAGTTTACAGGGATTTATTTTTACAAACACAGCAGATATGTATGCATTCATTTACTTTTTATTTAGTTTTTTTTAGCACATGAGCACAGACAAATTATTGGTTTTCAAAATTCTAAATCAGGAACGACTTTGGAGAACAAACCTTTTCTGCAACTAAAACTCTAATAGACTGTTTCTCAAACCAGCTTCTCACATTCAAAAGCTAAAACTTATCAATAATTGTCTTGTCACACTCTCCTAACTAAGAGATAAGTTGTAGCTCTATGGATACATATAATTTGGATTTTTAATAATCGTGGTTTTAATCCCGTACTGCTCACTATAGGCTTCATTTATCTTCCAACTGGACCCATACCATGATGCTCCCACCAACATGTTGGCCTCCAAAGTGTTTCCTGATCAAAAGCTTTAATTTTTTTCTACCTTCACTCTGCGCTTCTTAAAGGTATAGAGGCCGACCTTTTATTTACAGGTGGATCATCTAAATAAGTGGTCCTCCTAATTGTCAATCATTCTGATGATATGTTTACGTAAGGAGTCCTACGTTCTCGTCCCGTTAGCTATCTTTATTTTCACATGCGTACTTTCACGCATACATCTGGGGTGAGCTACTGTTTCAGACAGTTTCCCACCACCCTTCTTTGAAAATGGCCGACGGTCGTAAGAGAAAACGTGTCTACGAAGTGCAAGAGAAGAAAAGAAAGGCCTCAGAAGGGCCTCAGGGCGGGTCTTTTAGGAAATTATCCACAATACCTTTAAGTAATAGCGTGTTCCTCTTGGCTATTTCATTGAATATTACTTTCACTGTCCACACAGATCTGAGGTTTTTGAACCAATGGATCTTAATCCACTTTAACCCCTCTTCAACTTTCCTTCTGTGCTCCTGATGCTCGTTGCTCAGTGATATTCCTTCACAAACCTCAATGCCTGCAGATGATTGATGCAGCCTATCATGCATCATTGAGATTTATTACTAATTGTAAAGCTCGCACCCATCACTGTGAGCTGTATTCTCGTGTAGGGTGGTCTGCCATGGCTACACAGAGGCTTTGTCATTGGTATATATTTATATATAAGGCTATTCTTGGTGCGCTTCCATCTTATTTATGTTCACTTCTTATGAAAAAAAGTACTGGTCATTACTCTCTCCGTTCTCAGGCTGTTGTCTTGTTTTCTGTCCCACGTGTCAGTACTGAGCTGGGTAAAAAGGCCTTTGCTTACTCTGCTCCCTTTACATGGAATTTGCTGCAAAATAACTTGAAACTTAGTGAATTGGTTCCTTTGAATACTTTTAAGCTGTGAATTAGATGTTTTGAGTTGGACTCCCTCACATGTCAATGTTTTAATTGAGATTTTATTGTAAGTGCATATTTGGCTTTTATGTGTGTGTCTTTGTACGTATGTAACGATGTGATGTAATTTTGATGCCTATCTTGGCCAGGTCTCCCTTGCTAAAGAGATGTTTAATCTCAATGGGTATTACCTGGTTAAATAAAGGATAAATAAAAAAAATAAAAAAAACCTTGAAGTTCCTCCATAGAGCAGCTGACTTAATTACAATTTTTTTATATTTAATTTTTGTAAAAAAAAAAAAAAAAAGAAATCCAGGTCTAAATTTTCTTCTATTCCATGTTATGCTCCATTATGCATTATTTTATGGAATAAATCTGATTGAAGGTTTAAACTGTGAAATCTCAGCAGTGTCCTACCTGTCTCATAGAGTGAGGAACAGTAGCTGCCTGTTGAGGCTGGTTTTGCAGCTCCCCCCCGAACGCTATGGCGTCACTGGGCATGATTGCCCCACTGCTCCCTGCTCCTCCACCTGTGTTTATGTTCGGGCTGCTCCCCATCACCACTGCCCTCACCCCATATGGCAGCCTGGCCCCAGCTCGGCCCAGAGTCATGGTGCTTTTAGGTGTGCCGGGATTCAGCCCGCTGCCCATGCTCCCGACCGGATCTTCAGCTGTGTCGGTGAAGTACATGGGTCCCCCGGTGGCGTAGGCAGCGTTTAGAGACTGAATATTCTCCATGGACAGAGTTTTCCCCGTGCCTGTGAGTCCTCCGCTGGAGCTGTTGCTGTTGTCCCACCGGTGTCCCAAACGAGGGGAGCGAGGGAGGCGTGGCGATCGGCCAGGACTCCCAGAGCTGCTACCGTTGGATCCCACAACGTCCAGCTTGGAGACGGACCTGGAGCTACCGTACATGGTAACAGAGGGACAGCTGGTTTCTATATGCAAGGTTGGAAAGGTGGAGGCCGACACAAGTCCCACTCAAACTGAAAGGTAAAAACAGAAGGCAGTAACTGAAGCTCAGTTCTCAGTGTCGACAGAGCTGTGATCAATGCCTTTCCAACACCCTCTGTAATCCATAAGCTTTGTTGTGAAGTAGCAATCAACAGGCTGATCTCTTTAGATAAAGACAGCAAGGCAATCCACAAAGCCTGGGATGATGGGATCAACTGAAAAGAAAGAGAGACACAAAGAGCCTTGGTTAGGAGAGTTTAGTGGATAAAACACACACAAAAAAATCCTCCCAGGTCTGGGTTTAATCTCTGAGCATGCATATTTCCTGCAAATTCTACCCCTCCTCACCACAAGAATGAATCAGTAAACATGAATGAAATCTAATCTAGCTGAGCTCTTCAAATAAATCAATCTGACTAACCTTAGCACTGCGAAACTGCTGAGGACGCCTGCTGTCCAACCATTCTGACCACATGATTAAAGATACTGTCCAGCAGCTGCTATACTCTGCAGTATTAGCATAAACATTTATGACTGATAATCAATGACTATTCATCTATTGTGTGTTTGGGTTTATAATCCTGTTAGAAAAGTTTATTATATCCAAGTTTCAACAGCTATCAATCTGTGGTGAAGAATGTGAACTCATTTCAATGATTAAGGTAACACAAACAACCCAACGTCAGCACAGCATGATGCAGCCACCACCATGCTCACCATGCACATCTGACCGTCTTTGCAGTTTTGGAAAGCTCCAATTTTAGTCACTGTTTTGATTTCTGAGAAGGTGGCTCTTTCTTTATCTCTTTGTTCTGAGTCCACATTTAAGTAAAGCTCAACAGCGTCTCTTCTCTGAGCAAAATAAAAAAGGTAAAACATTTATTCTAGACAAGACAATGTGTGAAAAGTGGAAAGCTGCAACATAAATATTTCTATAGATTAACATACTATCATACAGCAAGTTTTGATTGATGAAAAGGGCTCATCTAACACAAATTTCACAATTTTGTATTTGATAGAATAGAACTGGACATGGAGGCTCCAAAAGTCAATGCTTAATATAAATACCAGGGGGAAAAAGACCCTTAAATCCTGTTAAAGATATCCTCATTGTTTGGTGGCTGCTTTCAAATGGTTCCTAAAATCAAAACAATTTTCTTCTTATTTCAACTGATAATTTGGGTGAAAAAGATTAAATCTGTTCTCTGCCCAAATGTTATCCAGCAGGACTAACAAATCAAATTAATGGTAAATATCCAACCAGAATTGGGCTTCTATGTGGTTCCAAAAAGGGCTGGTCAAACTTGAAAATAATATAAAGGAAATCCCGGCCGTTACACAGTATAATGATAACCCAGTCTGTCTATCATTATGATGTTTAGGAGGATCAACTTTGGCTTCACCTACTACTCATTTGATACTGTGGTATACATAACCTGATCACCTTTTGAGCCAAACACGGAAAAATCCATTATTATAAGCCAAGCGTCCTCCAAGATTGATTTTAGCCACGCATGTGAGCCACTGCAGCAGAATGAATACAACTAAAACACAGATATCACAGTAATAATCAGGCAGTAGTATTACTTGATCCTAAACCTTGCCGTGTTTTCTGCACCAACAACTGACTATCTCAACTCGGCATGACGGAAGCTTGAAACTAAAGGTGAAACTGACATCTTGCACTCCAACAATTATCTGAAAACATGCAGGTCCTCCAAGAGTAGTGAAATAACGATTGATCCCTCAACATGGGAAAGAATAAAACAAGATGGTGACATCACGGTGAAAGTAGCCCTTCTCCCTAGACAAAAGGAAACTGCGACTTACATATCTTCATTTCAAATACAGATTCATAATAGGAAACATATTAAAAGCACCAATCTTAATTTATTCGCTGGATTGCTAATAGACCGGGAAAAAAGGAAGTCACCTGCCACCATCTTGGTACTCCCCACTTTTTTTGGACCATAAACATACCTGTAATGTAATTTAATTACCATAACAACGTAATCAGTACATGTATATTACTTGTACATCATCAATTTAGCACATTAGCCACATCAGTAGTGTGTGGTTGTGATATTCTTAATATCTGAATGCAGTATTATTATGCTCCATTAACACACTATTTTTGTTGTGATGAATTTATATATTTTTATATTACATGATTTATAGACTTCATAGACTTCATACTGACTAAGCAATGTAATGTGTCTAATTTTTACCTTGAATGACAGTAATCAACTGATGCTATGAAACAGCAAGTGTGTGTCAAAGTGATGAATTTATCTTTATTTTAAAAGCCTTAACCCCCCTGAAAATGAGAACATCCTCATTGTTCGATGCTGTCACAGACTTTAAGCTTACGTTCCGACCGGTCTAGGGAGTACCAATATGGCGGCTGGTGACTTCACAGCACCATGTACTACCAACGGCCTATCAGCAATCCAGTGAATAAATAGGGATCAGTGATTAAATAGAAGAAGTGACAGAATTTGAATGTTAAAACAATGTGTCTGCAGCTTATGTAGATGTTTTTAATTTAATTTAAATATAAAAAGGAAGTAAAAATATATGAAAATATATCTCTATATTTCCTTTAGTCATTAAAAAAATTCTGGAGCTGATAAAAAAAAAAAAAAAGAAAAAACTTAAATTTCATACAAACGCTTTAAACACCTGCGTTTGTTGGATAAACTAATAATCTAAGAAGTTACTGATTAAATCAATGACAATCCCCCTTATTTCCTCATCATTGAGAAAAATTAGACATGTCTTTTCTGCAGCAGGACGATTAGATTAACACTCTTTTGCCCTTTAGTACAAAGTCTTCTGCCTGGGTTGATGGGTTTTCTGATAATACTTTCTGACAGGAAATTCCAAACAAAAGATCATGTGAATGCTCTAATTTCCCAGGTTTCCCAAAGCGTCCGATTTGTGCAGGCTTGAGGTTCGAAATGTGTTCAGATCAACAGTAGAGCAACTGTTCTTTTTGTCTGAAGTGAATAAACAATCAAGCCCTTGATGTATCCTTGAAGAAAACGATCAGTGAACATGTGAGCCATCGGACACACAAACTGGTGATCCGTACCCTGATTCTCCACTTGTGAAGCATCTTATTTAGCAGAGCTAAACAAGGCTACTTTTAAAGGGATAAATAATCAGTGGAAAAATTCAGCTCTTTAACATTTAAAACCCACAGATCTTTTCTATTTTTTCCAACCAAGGTGATCTGTGAGCAGCGAGACATTAAAGCCAAACACACCCTCTAACTTGGACGCCACGTAAACAGGGACCATCTGCTCCATCTCTCCTCAGGCCAAAAAACACACACCTGGAAAGAAGGAGGCCAGGACCCTGCGTCCAACACACAGTTACACTCAGAGAAAAGGATTTTCAGGATTATATTTTCAGATCCACACGGTCAGGGGAAAGAAATAGGATATGTAGAAATATGTACAGAAGAAATAAATAACATAAAAACACATGGTCTAGTTGGAAAATTGAGATTTCCAACAAGATGTGTTTTTATGTTATTTATTTCTAGACTTCTGTGATTCTAAATCACCTTAAGCCCTTTAGACAAGTATAAATGCAAAGATTCATAATTAATTGGCCACTTAAATTATGGCAAACCATATGGAATAAAAAATAAACTATCAACTGGATGGGTGGAAAAGCAGACAGGTGGAAATTTAAAATGTTTTCCATACCTTTATACACTAAATTATACATTGAATAGGAATTTATTGCGTATTTACATAAAAAGAGCAGCATGTATTGTTTGGGGGTTTGCTTTCCCTCCTCCCCTTAGGACCCACTGACCTGTAGATAACATAAACGCTCACGTCCTAATTTTTTTTATAGCGCCTAAAGATGCAAAGTGTTGGGCCCCCCACCCCCAGCAAGTCACATTTTTACCACATGCTTATACACAACATACAATCGTCTTTTCATTTTCCCTGACTGGAGGAAATCACAGTAACCACAAGTGGCTGCTTGAAGTTTGAGAGTCACATGAAGAAACCCGGAGCGTGTAAAACAGGTGGAGGATTTTTATCTACGGTTTTAGAAGCTGACTGGACCCTGGGGTGGTCAGCAGTCCGATCAATAAAGGGGAAAACGGTCCAAAGACAGAGAAACTACTTATGACGCAAGTAGAATCATGAGATCCAACACCAATGTTGGTGAAAGGTTTACTCACAACTTACTTCTTTTACACCAATTTTTGAGATAAAAACAGCTGTTCATGTCTAGCTACGGTTAGCTCCAAAGTTGTGCTTCTTGACATTAAAAGTTTCTGTATCCAAAGGTACTCCTGAGCCTTTACAAACTGACATTAACTACTTGCTAATAGCAGCACTATTTGCTCAGGCAGATAGCTCGCAAACAGATGTTTTACATGTATGGTGAGGAAATTAAGTATTTGAATTTATCTCTCTTAGAAATCATGGAGGGGTCTGAAATTATCATCGTTGGTGCATGTCTACTGTCAGAGACATAATCTAAAAAAATCCAGAAATCACAATATATGATTTTCAAGTATCAGCTGCAAAGTATTTGAACACCTGTCTATCAGCTAGAATTTTTACCTTCAAAATCCTGTTAGTCTGCCTTCAAAATATCCACCTCCACACCATTTATTATTCTAAATTAGATGCACCTGTTGGAGGTCGTTAGCTGCATAAAGGCACCTGTCCACCCCATACAATCAGTAAGAATCCAACTGCCAGTGTTGGGCACGTTACTTTGAAAAAATAATTAGTTACTTGTCCCAAAAAGTAACTGAGTTTCTCCACAATAAAAGTAACTAGTTACTAGTAAAAGTAACTATTGCGTTACTTTTGCATTTCTCGCCCCCGTAACCCTCACCACCTGGCCCCCACATTCTTGCCGTGTGTTTCAAAAGCCAGCTGAATAGAGCGGATGACAAAGACAAGTACCTGCAGAGAGTTTTGCATTTATTGTGACTCAAAGTGAATGACATCAGGGGGGAACGCTGTTTGATGGGCCTATGGCTTCTAAACCCCATCAGTTCCCTCTGCTTAACCTGGGGGGAACGGTATGCGATGCGGTGTAAATATCATCAGGCTGCATTTCCACTATCTATCTATCTATCTATCTATCTATCTATCTATCTATCTATCTATCTATCTATCTATCTATCTATCTATCTATCTATCTATTTATACAATATGGACACTAGCAATTCAAACTGAAACTGTGAAACACGAAGAGGAAAGACAATCAGGAGAAATTTTTTGATACAATAACTTTGTCTTTGGCACTTAGACCTCGGCAGGAAACATAGCGCTTAATTTTGATAGATATGCATGAACAGGAGCAAAGAATGCCCCCCCCCCGGGCCTGAAACTGGTGGTGGAGTGGAGATAGATGAAGTTGGTCAGTCTGTAGACTGCTGGTTAGCGAGACGGTGTGCTGAGCTTTATGGAGAGATCCAGTGGACTACGTGAGCTGATACTAGAGCTTCACTCAGGGACCTGGAAGATGGAACTCCAGTTGGATAACACAGGTTGAGAGAACCTGTCCATGATGAGCAAGCATGAAGCGACAGTGGAGAGGAAAAACTCCCCATTGGGAAGAAACCTCTGGCAGAACCAGGCTCAGGTTGAGATGAGACACGGAACACAGTGAGAGTCCGGGAGGAATGACACTCTGATGAAGCTTTAGCTACGATGGTGGAGGAGGGGCTGGAGGTGGGTTGAAACGGGGTCATCTGAATGAAGTCACACAGCGCATCTACCACCTGCCCACAGGAGCAGACAGGTGCGTATTGGAGGCCTTTTAAGATGAAATTTGGATGCCGATTGGCTTTTGTGGAGGTGTGGTTCAAAGGTGACTGGCTGTGTTGCAAGAGGATGAAGGAAAGCAATGAGTTCCTTCAGTTGAACTTCCGCCTAGGCTCCATTATGACTGATATTTTCCTGTTTTTAAACGAACTTTGTTGAACCCAGCTTTATTATACCATTAATACCCATAATAATAATAATAGTCTGAAAAGTAAAAACCCCATCTTTGTTAAGCAGACTCCTTCATCTGCTCATATCAGCATTTTAGACTGGGGATAATGAACAGAAATAAGAAAAAAAATATATTAATTAATGGAATCCAAACATAAATATTAATACCTGTATTTCAGCAGCAGTCATTGCTTCTGTTTTAACTGACAGTTTTTAATCACTTTCATTTATTTTTAAAGCTTGAAGTTAAAACTACTTTCAAACTAGTTTGTAGAAGAAACGCTTCCAGTCCAAATTGTTGCTGTGTTAACACTGGGGAACCTACGCAGTGTAAAGGTGCAGCAGGGTAAAGAAGAGAAACCTTGACCTTTGAAAGAGCAAAATTCTAATCCTTATTTTAAAAAGCAGGAAACAGTTATTTTTATGATATTAAGCTATAGAGACAATATCTTTGATAAAAAACCTACAATATATACTTTTTTTTCATTTTGGTAAACCTCCAGTTCCCCTTTCTCATTTCTGACAGTCTTCTTGATGCTTTTTCTTCCTCTCACGACCTCTCCCTTCCACCGTCAGCATTCCTGAATGTGTTCAGCACGATCTATTTGTGTGACAACCACACATGCGTCTATCGCAGGCCCACAGCGCGGCACAGAAACACACACGGCTCAGCCTAAACTTAGCTGGCTGCTACCCAGGCAATTTTGTCAAAGTTCGTGTCTCGCCTGGGGATCAGCGCTCATGAAGACATATTTTTATTCATGTTGGATATTTCCGTTCTCCTGTCAGGCTGGTGAGATTTGATGTGGCTTGAAAGGACTCACTGGTGCTGTCTGGAGATGTACGTCTCACTGAGTCATCCCGACTCGCCTCGCTGGCAGAGGAAGTTGTGCTCCTCCTGAACCTAATCTGTCTGATGATTTAAGGAGATTAGCTTCCGTTCACCTGAACCTGCTTTAACTTTCACTCTTCCTTTATTTGCAACAACAACAGCAGTGCAGACAGTTCCTATATATATTGCTTCCTCTATTACAGACATACAAAAAATCATTATTAACTCTGTATTTTTACACAAGCTTTATCTCAATGGTCTTTTTTATTAGACTGTTTTTACTAGTTGTTCAAATAAAGGGTCGATGCTATGTTAACCACAGATTTCCTTTTTCCGTGGGGTACAAATATGATGTTGCACAATTTAATTTCCTTGTAATTGCCTCAAAATGAGCAAAACAGCAATTTTTTTTAAGGGTTACATAACAGATTACAATAACCTGAGACTTTAACTGTGACGGTAAGCGGGAATTAAACTGAACATTTTGGTCAATAAATACTCCAGGTGGCTCTAGCAATGCATAAAGGATGAATAAATAGTAAACATCTCATCCCCAGTGGTAAAGCATGGTTGGGGAACAGTCATGCTCAGGGCTTGGAAAGCTCAGGCTAAACCCACACAAGAGAAAGTCTCATACAGAGATTATACTTCTGCTCTTGCATCAATTTACTTAAAGCTACACGGTGAATTGGTTTGGCAGTTTGTTATAGTTCAGGTTTCTATGATCTCGATGAGCATTTCCAGTATAGGCTCTAGTTCCTCAGATGCTAAATTATCTTTAGAAAGAAGTATTTTAAACCAAAACCCTTTGCAGCAATTTAAAGAAACACTGCTTTAAACCTCTTTAGTGATTATTATTATTATTATTATTATATATTTTCTACACATTTTTATGGCAGTTCATTCAATATTTTCGATTTTTCTTTTTATCAAACATCTAAAAAGGCCAGCTAGGGCTGTCCCGATCTTGAATTGATATAAAAAATGTGTCCAATTTCAGTTAAAAAAACAGGATAATGTAATTGTGTAAATCAGCCTGCATTTAAAATCTCAGACATTAGAAAGCTCATAGAAACATTTAGCATCTATCCGCCTTTGTTGAAAGTTTATGTAACTCTATGGTGAAAAGAAAAATCGGTCAGTTCTCATACTTGATGTTGTGAAATATCACTTATTCAAGCCTTTTTTTATCTTTCCACATTGTAAAGGTATGAATGAATCATCCTGATATTGCATTTGAGTCAATATAAATATTAGAAATGAAAAAGTTTTATCAGGTCACCTCTACTTACGGAAGAGGATTAGGGCCACTAAAAAATGCTTTAAAAAGTTAACTCATTTCCTTTCAGCTTAATATGTGAAAAAAGTCAAAATTCTGACTTTAATCTTAGAATTTTGGATCCAAACGTAGATGGGCACCAGGAAGAAAGAGATGTGGGAGAGAGATTAAAGTCAAATTTCTGAGATTAAAGTCAGAATTCTGAGATTAAAGTCAGAATTCTGACTTTTTTCCCATATTAAACTGAAATAAAATGTAAAAATCAGTTAACTTCTTTTTTTCAGGGGCCATAATCTTCTTCAGTACCTATTATTTACCTTTGGAAATTCAATATCTCTCCATAGTCTTTTCCTACCAGTATATGGTAAGTAGCAGTAGAGAGGAAGGGGCTAATTAAATGGTACACATTAACTGGAACTCCACAACACAGCAAATTAAAACAGAAACCACAAATCTACCAGCGATAAATCAAACAGCCATGTTATTTGCTGTAATTGAAGATTCATCAAACAGTGAAGTAGAATACACCCCTGTGGCACCGTCAGTCCTGAAGCTGCTCCTTATAGTGATCTACACTCTGTCAGTCTCATAACGATGCCTGTTTTGCTTTTCAGAGGATAAAACATCAAACCACAAGTGATTTATTACGGCCCTGTCATGGTTTAACAAATTCTGCAATTTCACAGCAATAAAGAAAAATCTGTGGAGTTATTGTTAGAGCAACTGTTTGTTTTTTTTTCACTGTTGGAGTGAACATTTGCAATTAAAAATGTAAACAAAAGTAGGAGTTATAGATATTCTTTCTATTTTTATATTTAGATTCACAATGTTTGGTTAAACTCAGGCTTTTTAGTGGATATCCAACAGCAGAACCACACGCAGATGTTAAAGGTGAACAATGGAGTCGATTCATGAGGGGAAAAAAACAGTAGAAAAAATAAACCAATGCTGCTGTTCTGCACGCTGCTCTGTGCACAATTAATCACTGCCTCTTATCAGTTTAACTCTATCTGTGGGGTGTATTTCTAATTCAAACAGGTCACATGACATTTTGTCCAAAATGTTGACATTTATTCAAGTATTGTTGATCGACTTAGACCGTAAAATAGGAATGTAACCATTTTATCTCCAACCCCACACCTCTCATGATGCTGAAGGTCATATGGTGTTCAGACTGACTCAAACCAGAAAGGAAGATCATTTACCATGCAAGTAATATGCTATTTTTTTAATATATGTCCCAGTTATCATTAATAGGACCCAAAGTTAAAGAAATTAAATATCAATTCAATAAAACATCTGGAATAGCTCTGTTTGCCTTAAGGAGAAAACTCTCTGCTCCTCTCTGCCTATCAATGTTTTGGCAGCTTTAAGAAAAAAAAAAGAAGCTGCAAACCTCAAGTTTGACCAGAAGTTATTCACTCCCACAGCATGCACTCCTCCTGACCGACCCGCAATACGCCTCTCATGCTCTCGTGGTTTCCAACATTTTCCCTAAAGTCATGGCAGTCGGCTCACTTTGCCGCCTCAAGAGGGAGACTTCTGGGTGAAACCCAAGCAGTTGTGCAAGGTAGCTCACAAGCAAACGCTTAAAAATGTGAGTATTGTTGTGCAATATGTTGTGCATATCTCATTGTCCAAATATATCTGTATGTGCAAAATCTACATAACAAAGAACTGCACATATTTTAAACAGATTTCTTCCTTGTGTGTGTATATGTATATATACATGTTTTTACAATAGAGGAAGACATGCTTGGACTGGTGCAAATATGCATGGTATCAGCTCTGGCTGTTAATTGTTCATCAGAGAAAAGAGTGTCTTATATAGACCTGGCTTTAGCCCATAGAGCTCTAAACAGCAGCCTGACAGTAAAGGGCTGAACAGTTTGTGTCCAGGATGTCTGTAGAGATGCTAGATGGCCTTCTCCTGACCAGAAAAACCTGAACCCTGATGATTCTCTCTGTACACCTGATGCTTGATTATAGTCTGGATTCTGGATCAACCAATGTATATTTTTGGTTCCTTTGAAATAATGTTAATTAAAAAAAAATTTAATATTTACCCGCACTATTACATGTGGCAGAAAACATTCTATGCAGGTTTATTTTTGTACCATCAAAATATCCGTTTCTGGCTTAATGTGCACTCATTTCACGATCAAAAAACAGAGGATTTTATAAAGTATTTGGACTCTGGACCACTCTGTGTTTGCATCCATATATTTTGTATTTTAGCAGTTATATTTCCAGTTTAGAGTGATGTTTTTATATGCTTTCTTCCATGTTTTAATTCTTTAAAGCCAAGCCAGGAGCAGATCTGAGCAGTAAGCTTCAGGTAAAAGCTTGTATTTATTATATTTCCTTTATATAGACTAATGTTTATTGTGTTTGCGTAGTTTGAGATAAACAGACAGAATGGGAATCCAATTAGACTCAGATCATCTTCAGTGGTTCAAAGAATGTATTTGGTGAACGACTTTCCAGTCCAGACTGAACTTATTTAACACATATAATTGAAAGGTGCAGTTTGTTTAACCTTTTGTACTCACATTTTTTAATCGTCAAAATATATCAAGGTAAATATGAGGACAGTACTATCTTATAAATCCTGCAATAAGGGGCAGTGCAGTAAGTAAAACCTGCAGGGTTACAACTAAAGAAAAAATACACTGCAAAACATCTAAATCTAGATAAGTCGGTTTTTATTTTAAATAAGTTCGTGAATTGAGAAGGTAAAAATGCCAATGGAACAAAACAATTGACATTAAAAATAAGAAAACGCATTTGCATTGTCTTATTTTAAGTGCATTTTATCTAAATGTCTTATTTTAAGAGTAAAAATACTCATTCCATTGGCAAATCATTCAATTTTCCTACTCGAAATAAGGGTAAATACCTAATTTAAGAAATTTCTACTTATTATTAGATCGTTTTTCCACTGTAAGTGATATAAATTATGTTAAATAGGGATAAAAAAAAAAGTTTCTTAAAATCTGTAGAGCTCCTTCAGCTTTAAACAGTTTTTTATATCTTTCAGCTTAATTGCTTCTATTCATACTTTTACAATGATGTCTGTTTTTTTGGTTGTTTTTTCATTAGACCGCCTTGTCTTCTTCTCCCACTGTCTCACAGTGTTTGGGCAGACTGAGTTTATTTAGCACAGCTGTAAAGTGAAGTGAAGTGAAGAGAAGAGAGATTTTGCTGTTTGGCTTTAAGCGTTTGTGATCGGGCGTCATCCCAGGCCTGTCTCTGTGTGGCTCTACACTGAAAACAAATCATTATGACGGTTTGCTGCTGATTTATGCACCAAACCCTAAACTCATCAAACTTTATGTCAGCATTTGTGTCATAAAAAAAAATGCATAAAAATGCTTCAACTAAATATACTTTGTAATATAGCAGCATTATACTAAAACAAAGAAAAGAAATGTGTGTTTATCTGCTTTAAATAAAAAAAACAGAGAATATATGCCATAGATTCCTATTAAAATAACCTTTATAAATACACAATTATCTCTTTAAAATTATAAGATTGATAAAAAAATGTTGCATA
This sequence comes from Cyprinodon diabolis, assembly GCA_030533445.1. NCBI lineage: Eukaryota > Metazoa > Chordata > Actinopteri > Cyprinodontiformes > Cyprinodontidae > Cyprinodon > Cyprinodon diabolis. Next base: position 22,982,498 of record CM060078.1, read on the forward strand.
ATCATCCTTGGCTTCCTGTTCTCCTTGTATGGAAATATAACTAAATTATCTTTTCCACTCCTTAAAACAGGAAAAAAAAGAGAACATGCACTAATTTAATTAGAGAAATAAATAGATAAAAGGAAATAACTGTATTTGGCCAATTGGTTCAATTTCATAAAAACTCTTTTTTTAAGGAACCTTTGGCTATAAAAAATAATTGACAGATTAATCGATTTGTAAAAAAGTTTTATTTGGAGCACTACACATAATACTTTAAAAAATTTTAAACTAAAAGATCGACAATAAAGATTTGGTGACGAAGAAGTAAAGAAGCCAAGGATTGCAACAGAGAGATAAAAACTGTATGTGCCTCATGTTAAGTACGGTGGAGGATAAATGATGCTGCGGGCCTTATTAGGAGAGCATGAGAACCTTGTTAGAAGTTGCTCTTTTTAATGTATCTCCAGTAAAAATATTTTTGAATCTATTGTCAGAATAATCAATGAAAAAAACAAAGTTATTTTATTCATGTCCTCCATGTTTAGAAAAATTGCAATAACCATGAAACCAAACAGTTTTTACAGTTGAACACCTTTTTTTTTCTCATCTGCAAAGTTCAGTCAACTTGCATGATCTATGATTAGAAGATATAAACAAAGGCTGCCCTGCTGCCGAACAGATAGGATCTGTTCCAGGCTACTGTGGGCTACAGGAAATGAAGCCACGTTGCAAAAGAAACCCACATAACCCAAGGTTCACAAGTTATGTCACCCACTGTACGTCACATCTGTGCACAGACACACATTTTGGGCTTATCTAATCCTGGCTGCTGTTTTCCTGACAAAAAGAAAGCCTTAAATGCACCGCTGGGACTTTAAGACTACCACAAAGGCAGGGAAGTGGAAAACTAATCCGGAAGAGATTGAGAGGGAGAGGTGAGCTCCCTCTGGTTTATCATGGGGACAGGAATTAGTTTATTTAGTCAACTTGTCAGGTTAAACAAAAGGGAACTGAGCGTTGAGGGTGACCCAGTCCTTTTTGGGGGCAGCTACCATCAAATTAAGGAAAACAAAATGAACTAAAGTAAAGAAATTCTCCCTGACGCCCTGAAGGGAGCAGAAATCTCACATCTGACTAGTAGAAATACAATTTTTGGATTCTGTTTGACTCTATTTCAGGTCCTTCATGTTAATATAAAACCATGAAAGCCTTGAGGGATTTCAGTTAACCTTTGATGTGAAAACTTCATCCTCGGCAGGTTGTGCATAAGTATTTCAGTCGGTGGAAGTTTACACTCCTACTTTCCTCCCAATGAACTTCATAACATTTGATCGTCCTAAAACTATAAACTTTAATGTTTCTAATGCCTTTTTGTCGCATTTAGAATAGAATAGAATAGACAATCCCTTTATTTCCCCACAATGGGGAAGTTCTGCTGTTTACAGCAGCAAAAACATAAAAAAAAATTTAAAACAAATGTGGACCTTAGAAATAATATAAAACTGTGCATCTGGTGAATAAAATAACCAATATACAGCTATGGATATTTTTATAATAATGGATATTTGAAAATAGCAGCAACTTCAGAGATGTACAAAATGACTAAGAAAGACTAAGATAGAAAGTGTGCAAAATCAGCATGAATGTAACAACGTATTGAGTTTGTTGGGAACAGTGGTGCTTATAAAGTCTTCCAGCTGCTAGGAGGAAGGATGTGTGATAACACTCCCTGGTGCATTTAAGATGCAGCAGTCTGTCACTGAAGCAGCTCTCCAGTTCTGCAACAGCTTCATGCATAAGGGGGAGACTTTATCTGACAGAGATGTTAATTTAGTTAGGGTCGTTTTGTTTAATTTGGAAATAGAAGAAAATCAAGCACTTATTGGGTTAAAACTCAGCTTAAAGGAAAGGTCTGGTCAGCAAGGACTAATTAATAAATCATTATTTATACCTAAAACTAATATGTTTGCAGTGATTTAATTAATTTAGCGTTAATCAGTAAAAAAAAATTTAAAAATAATTTCCGTTGCGATCACTGAGTTTGGGACTCTAAGTTGGGCCATTTTTGCCCAAATATAGTAACATCTCACTCCTGACAGCAGTGACGTCACGGTGCGGTAAGCCTAGCGCCATTCTCCCCGCTTTACAAGCAAAATCAATGGGAACTACTAAACACATCTGCAATAAACAACAATTATTGAAGATTTCCAGAGGACTTCACCATTGAAAATCAACAGAGCTATAGTGAAACTGACAATGCCCAAATGCTTGGCAGCTGCCTGTTCTAATTTTATCTTTTATCTTTACCCCAAATAATTCAAAATTTAGTTCTAAAAAGAGCATGAATCCTGTTATCTATCATCTTTAATGTTTGTATATCGATATGTATAATTAACCGCAGCGTTTCTGTTGTCAAGTAGTTGTTAATATATGAAAAATTTTAATGTTTAATAAGTTTGAAGATTCCCCTTCAAAGTATTACTGCTGCCACAGTCTATATAAGAGGCAAAAAATGGTAGGGGTGGCCAATGATTGGGTAAGGGTGGCCATGGCCACCCCTGGCACACAATCTAGCTCCACCCCTGCACCCTAGGGGTTGCGGACCCCCTGTTGAAGACCTCTGCTGTAAGACATGCAGCTGGAACATCTGGCTCTACAGCAGATCAGCAGGTTTTAGATGCCTTCATACTAGAACAGATCTGGAGTTTCACCCACTGTAAGAAAATATAGAAACCTCAGTGGAAGGAAGCAGCTCAGTTCCCTGCCTGGATGTTGCAGGGGTGGTGCCCTGAAATGTAGCTGTGGGTGGGTGGAACCAGTAGGAAACAACAACACCAAGCCCAGATCAACACAGTACTATCAGATCTCAGATGTGCACAAGCTGACTTGCAGATGCATTCACCACTGGAAGCTGATTGCTGTGCATCTGGATCTTCCTGCAGATGCAACTTGTTATTGGTAAACAAAGTGACAGCAAATGCAGCTTCATGTGCAGCCTGCAGATAGATAATCGCCTTTAGTGGCACAGACGAGGTGTTATTGGCTTGTTATACCAGGGTGGAGCCTGTAAGCTGAATGCACTATATGAGTTGCATGAATCCAAACACAGTAAAGAAGCTTCTCATCTCAGCTGACCCGAGAATGTTTATCCAGGCGTCCCCGTTATAAAGGAGGCAGCCTGACCCACAGTAACCCAGCAAACAGTCACACATGTCGGCTTGTGTAATGAAACCTCTGCCCCAGACTGCCAGCTCTAAGTTTCAGTACTCACTGCGGCTGTGTTGACCCCCTCGTAGTGAAAGAAGAAGGGAAAAAAGGCCAGTCACAGCTCTTCTCCAGTTTCCCTGCTGCTGTCAGCCATTAAAGTGGCGCCTTAAAGCGTTACGGACTCACAGATAGGATTCAGAGCTGTGTTTAAGGGGTGTCTCCCTGGTTTTCAGGCTCTGTTTCCTTGTCTCCGTCCGTATCTCCTGTCTATCTTTCCCTCTTTTCCGTCTTTGCCAGCTCTTCCACTGGCGACTTCCCCGCTAGTGGTGTGCCGCTCGCGCCTGAGCCGGCTACGTTTGCTTGCTCTTTTTGTGGGAACGCTTTGACCGCAGGAATAAATACTGCTAGGATTGATTTTGAAACGCAATGTGTATAAGCATATCAAGTGCTATTTTCATGTTAAATCCTGAAACGTACAATTTTGCACGAATTTACTCAAATATTGCATATTATTTACCCAGACAGTTAAAGATTTTTGCTTAATTCACTAGGGCTTTTTACAGTACGTGCCTTTAACTGCCAATGTTTTGTTGAAGTGTGCAATGCCACATATATAATCATATGCATATATGTATTAATTAGAATATTATTTCAGAAATACACAATATGATAGCTTAAGCCCCTTGATGAAAACAAAAGAATTTTCTAAAATCTGTTCCATATCAAATGTTTAACACAGTTACACTTTAAGTCACATTAAAAAATAAATAAATATATATATATATATATATATGTATATATATATGTATATATATATATATATATATATATATATATATATATATATATATATATGTATATATATATATATATATATATATATATATATATATATATATATATATATATATATATGTATATATATATATATATATATATATATATATATATATATATATATATATATATATATATATATATATCTCATTAAGACTATATAGTGTTGAAATAGGTAGTTATAGGATATTCTGCAGACATTGATTTGATTTTTGCTTTTTTTCAACCACTTTAACAGTGATTTGTCTAAATGTTTATCATAGAGTTTATCATAGGAAGAATCTCACATACAAAGTGGCAGAGTGGTGCTATAAGCAGATAAAAAGGAACACAGAATTAGGCAGGAATTGGGACACATGTAGATTTAAAGCCTTCAATCTTCACTTCTTGTAATGTCAAAAACAAAACAAAAAAGCTTCATTATTTTTGTTTTGTACAAGATTAGGCATAATCTGTTTTATTTTACGGATATTTTTTCATTCTGCATTAATTTAGTATCAAACCTTGATTTGATCTTTTTGCCCGTTCATTCTTATCTAAGCCAAATGATGCGAATCCCGGTAAAGAGGTGGAATGCCCATTATGTTCCCTGATGCTTTCCTGCTCTGGCACTCCCGTGACGTCACGGAGACGGAGCGCGCGCCTCCGACAAGACCCCATCTCCACGCGTGCCAGTCCTATTATAAAAGAAGTACAGTTCATCAGTAAAACGTAAAAAAAAATAGCTGAAATGTGTGTCCTTCTTTAGATATAATGCTCTGATTGTCTTTAAGATAAAAAAAAAAGCTAGACTCAATCTTTACATCCAAAAAAAGTTCATTGCTAGGGAGATCTATTTTAAGGTAGATTTAAATAAAGTTAGTTAATGTTTACATTTTATATAATATTATTCATCATGGTCATCTTTAAATATACAGAAAATTAAGAGAAATAAACTATAAAATATTATCTGTGTTGGGATCTGGAGTTCTGCCACCTGTCTCCAGCAGAGAGCGCTGTGGGTCTCCTGGACTGGAGCCTCCAGCACACCTGGGGATCATCAGCCCATCAGGAGACCTCCTACATAAGCAGCAGCCAGACCTGACTTCTTCGCCGGAGTGTTGACCAGTTTTGGTTAGCGGAACCTGAGCCTCTGATCTCCTGACGAGTCTGTCTGCTCTTGAGAGTAAACGTGATTCTAACCAGCCTTTGTCTTCTCTGCTCACAGGAAAGTCTGACTGAAGCCCTTAGCTCTGGAGGAGCTAGCCAAGAAACCTGCCTGCCTGCCCTTGGAAGCCAAACCTGAAGATAATCAGTCTGGATCCTTCAGCCAACTCTCAAGGGAGAGCTAGAGCATCAAATCAAGGTCTGAACACCTCTAGCCTGAAGCTAGACGCTGCTGCCGCTGCTGTTGTGCTCTGTGCTGAATCTACTGACTCTGGACCCAACCGGTTCCCCCTCTCCAAGGATCTGTCTGAACATCATCAAGGTATAAACCTGAATCAACATCAAATAATTCATCATCGCTGTCAAGCTAACCAAACAATCCATGTCTGCAGATACTCTGTGATTCCAGTCCTGGACCAGTACCTGAATCTGCCCTTTAATATTCTGTGTGTTATCATCATTCAATAAACTGAACTTTTTTATTAGACTCCTGTGGTGTTCTGCATGTGGGTTAAGTCACTTAGACCCATCATGACAATCTGACTCAGTCATAAAGCATTTAGACATAAAAAAGATTGTGGGTCACATTTCTAAATTTCAACTCATAAGCTCTGCTTTTAAAACAACTTTTGAAACAGCATCAAATAAGCAGCAGAAGAACAGAAGCAAACATCACGGTTCGTTGGTGACAGATATTATTTGTGACATTGTGCCCAGAAAGTAGCACCAGTGGCATTAAAGTTAACCTTCAGCTTCTGATGACTGTTAGTATCTCCATCCCATACCCAGAAATAAATGCATTTCTCCTGCCCTCATCCAGCTTACATTGGATAAGCTGAGTTACCAGATCAAAAAGAATGCTTCATATAGATTTGATCAACTGTTGAATTTTTCCCTTCAACTTTATTTAATTGATGCTGTGTTTGAGGAACAAACATACTTTGACATTTTGGGCTAATGCAAACAATTACCAACAAAAATCCTCCAAAAGAAACCCAAATGATGACCTTCATCAGAGAAACACAGAGTCATACATTTAGTGTCCCACTTCCCAGGGGCCCAGTCAGTCAGAGAGCTGAGGTAAAAATAACCCAGTGGCGTAATTCCCCCTGAGAGAAACACATCACTGGAGCTTGACCACTGCAACCTTCTATGTCCACTGATTTAAATGAGAATTATGCACCCCGGTTTCCCCATGGACAGTGGGTCTTTGTCAGGAAGACTTGTCCTAATTAATCGTATTGATTCAGTGTTTTGCAAAAGTATTCGCCCCCCTTGAACTTTTCAAACTTATGGCACATTTCAGGCTTCAAACATAAAGATATAAAATTGTATTTTGTTTTGAAGAATCAACAAGTAGGACACAATCATGAAGTGGAACCAAAATTACTCGACATTTTAAACTTTTTTTTTAAATAAAAAACTGAAAAACTGGGTGTGCAAAATCATTCGCCCCCTTGAATTAATAATTTGTAGCGCCACCTTTTACCACAATTTCAGCTGCAAGTCTCTAGGGGTAAGTCTCTATAGGTTTGCTCATGCTTCTTTGCAAAACAGCTGAAGCTCAGTAAGGTTGGAAGGAGAATGTTTGTGAACAGCAGTTTTCAGTTCTTTCCACAGATTCTTGTTTGGACTTTGCCATTCTAACTCCTCCATATGTTTATTTGTGAACCACTCCATTGTAGATTTAGCTTCATGTTTTGGGTCATTGTCTTGGTGGTAGAGAAATCTCAGTCTCAGTCTCAGGTCTTTTGCCAACTCCAACAGGTTTTCTTCCAAAATGCTCCTGTATTTGGCTCCATCCATCTTCCCATCAATTTTCACCACCTTGATTGCCCCTGCTTAAGAAAAGCAGGCCCAAACCATGATGCTGCCACCACCATATTTGACAGTGGGGATGGTGTGTTCAGGGTGATAAGCTGTGTTGCTTTTATACCAAAAATAATGTTTTTGCATTGCTGCCAAATAGTTTTAGTTTGGGTTCATCTAACCAGAATGCCTTCTTTTACGTTTGCTGTGTCTCCCAGGCCAAAACTTTTTTTTGTCTCCAAAGTTTATTTATGCTTTAACATGTGGTACAATATAAAGGCATAAAAAAGTTATATAGATAACAATGTACCTTTAACATATAAAAATAACTGGGCTAGAACAAACCCCAATATACCCGCATATATACTCCCATACAGAATACAAAAAACTAAAATAACCAAAATAAAATAAAATAATAATAATAAAAATAAATAAATAAATAAAATAAAAAATAAATACATAGTAATAATAATAAAATAAATGAATACAAAAAGCAGGTGAGCATAAAGAGAAGTGGAAAGAAACTGATATATCAAAAGACAAATAATTAAAGTAAAAAGAACCACAGTATTAAAATCATGTTATCTTTTCCCCCCTTCCTTTCCACACAGTCCATACGGGCACTCAAAAAAAAAAAAGAAAATAAAAGATTTGTCCTTCGCTGTTGATGTGTCAGACAAACAACTCAAATCAAAACAGAAGATAAAAGAGAGGAGGAAAAAAAGATATTGATAAGAATAATGCCTAACAGCTACATACATTTCACCTCATCAGTTCTTGTTCCAAAACTTTAAATAAGAGTTTTTTTGTATTTCTTTGAGAAATGAATCTCTTCCAAAAGGTCCACATTTGTGCACTATACAACTTTCTGTTGTTCTTTGGACAGAGTCTCCCACCTCAGCTATAGATCTCTGGATCATCCACAGTGATCATGGGCCTCTTGTCTGCATCTCAGATCAGCCTTCTCTATGTTTGAGCTGAAAGTTTAGAGGGACGGTGGGTCTTCGTAGATTTGCAGTGGTCTGATACTCCTTCCATTTCAATATCATCGCTTCTACGGTGCTCCTTGGGATGTTTAAAGCTTGGGAAATCTTTTTGCATCTAAATCCGGCTTCAGACTTCTCCACAACAGCATACCAGACCTGCCTGATGTGTTCCTTGTTCTACATGATGCTCTGATTTGAACAGGCGTCTGAGACGATCACAGAGCAGGTGCATTTATACAGAGACTTGTCATCATCAGTCATTTAGGTCAATATCGGATCATTCAGAGACCCTCTCTGAACTTCTAGAGAGAGTTTGCTGCACTGAAAGTAACGGGACCGATAGATCATTTTGCAAACCCTGCTTTTCAATTTTTTTATTTGTTAAAAAAGTTTAAAATATCCAATAGATTTCTTTCCACCTCACGATTGTGTCCTAATTGTAGATTCTTCACAAAAATAAAAATTCTATATTTTCATGCGTGACGTCTGACATGTGGCAAAAGGTTCTAAAAGTTCAAGGGGGCGGAATACTAACATCTGAATCAGTTATCAACTGATCATGTTGTGCAACCATGTTTTTTAAAGATGCCCTCACTCTATGAGTGCCTTTTGGTTAATCACCAGTTTCCTGATCCTGCAGCTTTGGGACACTCTAAGCTCCATCCTTGGGCTAATCATTGGAGTAGGGTTAAAGACTGGCTTTATTGTCTATCTAATGAGATATAAGCTTGATGAATGATATAAATAGAGCTTGGATTGTGAAAATGCCGTTAAGGCCTTATAAGATACTTCTAGATGTGTATATTTGTAAGCGACATTCCCTTACAGCTTTGAAGCTTTATTTGCATAGTGATTTTGTCTCAATGCAAAATGTATACCCAACTTGTTGAATTAATTTTTATTAAATTCCTATACTTTCTTCAATTGTTTTTTTATTTATTTTTTTTATTTTATGTTGTTCAATAAATCTTAATAAAATCCATGAAAGTTTTTGTCTGCATCTTAAAAATGGAGTGTTGCAATTTTTATTCTGGTTAAACTAAGAAAAAAAATGTCCACCTGTCTGATCACCAATAGCCATGGGGAGCCTGATTCAGCAACCTGCTGCTGTCCTGGTTTTGGTCTTAGATATTTATAAAACAATAGTGACACTTAGTGGTCACATTTTAATATTGCAGAAAAAAAAATCCATTTTTTTTTTTTTTTTCTTTTAGGAAAAACTGAAAGTATTACACTGGCCTGAATTTTTTTAAAATCATTTTATGCTATGCCTCCGGGCTGTTTAACACAAATGTACACAACATTATCAGATAAACAGAGGTCTCAGTCTACAGAGAGGTTCCTTCAGGTTTGCCTGATTATCTCCACAGGCATGCATTCCAAAAACAGGGTATAGTTCTGGTGAATTGAAGAAACACCAAAGGTCTGGGTAAAGGATCGAAAAGAGAGCCAATGTTGCTATAAGTGTCAGTCTTGTGAAGGAGCACACCAGACACCTGGGTTCCATGTCATGATCCTGAATTTGGTTCAAGATCATGACAAATTTTGAGGAGGAAAAAATCCTGCATCATCCCTGCTTGTTATGGTGAAGTTAATCTCTCTGTTAATGGATTCTCAGACCTCTTCCAGGAGCCAGCTGCTGCTGACCAGTAGAACCTTTACCAGTGCAAGAGGCTGGCAAAGGAAGAGGGGAAGATCTGCTAGGTCAGTTTCTTTCCATTCTCAGAGAGGGGTGGAGCTAGATAGGGGAACAAGGATGGCCATGGCCACCCTTACCCAATCATTGGCCACCCCTAGTGCCACCCCTACCATTTTTTCCCTCTAATACAGACGGCGGCAGCACTAATACTCTCAAGTGGAATGTTTTAACGTATTTAACATTTTAATTTTCTATATGTAAACAATTACCTGACAAAAAAAAACCCTGTGGTTACAGTAATTATGCACATCAATATACTAACATTAAAGATCATAAATACAGAATGCATGCTCTTTTCAGAACTAGATTTTGTCTTTGCTTTGATAATGTCTTTGCAAGTCATCTAGGACTCTTCACTGAAATCAGAGATAAATAACTACTTTAACAAGTAATCCATTTAATGTCGATATTAGTACATCTAAAAAGTATTTTCATGCAGAATGATTAGATTGACCCTTTTGCCCCCCCCCCGTTGCTGTACAAAAACAGACGCAGGCATTCAGTTAGTTTAGATAGTATTTATTCAAAGGGCCGTACAAGTAGATGAAAAAAGAAGTGATATAAGGCATATTTCTTCGATATTTCAAGATCAAAGTGATCAAAGATTTTAAAATTTAAGATGTTTGGATTTAAAGAAAAAAATAATTTTAATTAGTTCAGAAACTTTGAACAAAAACTACATTCCCCAGATATAACCATCTAACAATGAAAGTCTATTATTTTTTGTTTTGCAAATAGTCAAAATGATCAAGTTTTGTACAAAAAAAAAAAAAAAGTAATGTCAGAGCTTTTAAGCCACACAGCCAACCTAAATCAACTTTCTAATGATGGTTAAATGTAGAGCCTCATTAATCCCTTTCATTTAACAGTATATAATAAGAATTTGTAATAAACCTAATGAACAATAACAGCAGAGATGGCAAAAGTACTCACTTTCCGTACTTGAGTAAAAGTACAGATACTTGTGTTAAAAAATACTCTGGTAAAAGTAGAAGTAGTGATTAAGCTTCTTTACTCAAGTAAAAGTAACAAAGTACAGGCTTATAAATTTACTTAAAGTATAAAAGTAAAAGTAGAAACCACTTTTTTCATGCCGTTGCCTACATTTTAAATGGATGTCTGCCAATAGGACTAGATCTCCGTTGTGTTCATTTTCATTCATCTCGTCGTCCATACTACTATGCTTACGCCACCGCCACCAAGCTGCAATGATTTGCAGCGAATGAATACCGCCGAATCAGTTGATTCATCTTGTAGTAGTGCGTCAAAAGCAACGTAGATTCCCATCCTATTAGATTGAATTTGGTATTGATGACGTGAAAAATAATAACGGTAACTCCATTGAAATGATTCTAAACTAAAGTAACGAGCCAATTTTTTAAATTGTAAGGAGTAGAAAGTACAGATATTTGTGTAAAAATGTAAGGAGTAGAAGTAAAAAGTCGCCATAAAAATAAGTAGTAAAGTAAAGTAAAAATATCAGAAAAATCTACTTGAGTACAGTAACGAAGTATTTGTACTTCGTTACTTCCCATCTCTGATTAACAGTGATTATTCATCAAGTTGATATACATTTTTTTGCATCAGATCATTCTTTTCCCAGGTATCTTAGGATTATCTTAGCATGTGCATTCGACAGGAGTGATAGTAAAACTATCAGGTGCATAAATGATATGATAAAGAAAGAAGGGGTAGATCTTTGGTCTGTATACAGGTGAACGTCCTATAAGAGAGTAAAGCAAACCTTGCACTCCTGTTTTTGTCTCCGTAAAGCAGCATTCTGTTAAGGAGTGTAACAGGGTCCTGGAATTGGTGTCATAGAAGGAAACTTCTCCCTTCTCGTAATCTACAAACACACCAATTTTTTCAATGTTCTCTTGAAACAATGACCCAAACCATAGACAGGCTCCATGATCAGGTGAGAAAGGAATGTCTCTGTTAACTGATTCTTTAACTACTCCCAAGATCAAGTGTTGACTGCTGGTGACTACCACTTCATAGTAGAACCGTCCTGAATTAAAACCTTCATTTGCCAATACAGCGCAACATCTTTTAAATTGCGATGGCAAAACAGGGAACCATTGCTCACACCGTCTAAAGCTCAGTGTCTTCCCATCTGCAGATACAGTAAAAGCAGGGTGTGCGCTATAGGAGTTTAACGTCACATTAACTGCATTGCATTGCTGAATCATCATGAGCCTGTCCTTCGGTGGACGCCACACGTCTTGGACAGAATTTCCCATCCTTATGTTTTCATCCTCATCTGACTGTTCAGGTAAGTCACTGAAATCAGATGACCTTACCTTATTAATCAGCATATCTACCTCCTTAATGACTCTCTCTTTAATCTGAGCCACTGACTGTTTCACTATCTTTACATTGGTGGGCTGTTCAGTAAGTTGATCAATCTGATAAGTGTTCTCGGGTATTTGTTTGAACTGACAGCTCTGCAGCAGGTAGAGGTAGTCTTCTGACTGTCATAGGTGGATTAATGACCGGGCCTACCGGGCCCAGGCCCAGGGGGCCAGAGGCCCCAAGGGGCCAGGCCAACTTGGCCCCGCGGCCACGATCCATAGAGGGTAAGAGGCCCCAAGGGGCCATGATCCATAGAGGGTAAGAGGCCCCAAGGGGCCAGGTCAACTTGGCCCCGCGGCCACGACCCACAGAGGGCCTGAGGTCGTAAGGGGTCAGGCCAACTTGGCCCCGCGGCCATGATCCATAGAGGGTAAGAGGCCCCAAGGGGTCAGGCCAACATGGCCCCGCGGCCATTATCCATAGACAGTCAGAGGCCCCAAGGGGCCAGGCCAACTTGGCCCAGCGGCCACGATCCATAGAGGGTCAGAGGCCCCAGGGGGCCAGGTCAACTTGGCCCCGCGGCCACGATCCATAGACGGTCAGAGGCCCCAAGGGGCCAGGCCAACTTGGCCCCGCGGCCACGACCCACAGAAGGCCAGAGGCCCCAAAGGGCCAGGCCAACTTGGCCCCGCGGCCGCAAGCCACAGAAGGCCAGAGGCCCCAAGGGGCCAGGTCAACTTGGCCCCGCTGCCACGACCCACAGAGGGCCTGAGGTCCTAAGGGGTCAGGCCAACTTGGCCCCGCGGCCATGATCCATAGAGGGTAAGAGGCCCCAAGGGGTCAGGCCAACATGGCCCCGCGGCCACGATCCATAGACGGTCAGAGGCCCCAAGGGGCCAGGCCAACTTGGCCCCGCGGCCACGACCCACAGAAGGCCAGAGGCCCCATAGGGCCAGGCCAACTTGGCCCCGTGGCCGCAAGCCACAGAAGGCCAGAGGCCCCAAGGGGCCAGGTCAACTTGGCCCCGCGGCCACGACCCACAGAGGGCCTGAGGTCCTAAGGGGTCAGGCCAACTTGGCCCCGCGGCCATGATCCATAGAGGGCCAGAGGCCCCGAGGGGTCAGGCCAACTTGGCCCCGATCCATAGAGGGTCAGAGGCCCCAAGGGGCCAGGCCAACTTGGCCCCGCGGCCACGACCCACAGAGGCCCCAAGGGGCCAGGCAAAATTGGCCCCGCGGCCATGATCCACAGAGGGCCAGAGGCTCTCAATCATTATTATCAAAGCTAATTCTCAAATTGGATGGATCACACAACCTCACTCACATATTCTTTATCAATTATTAAAGGTTGTTTCTGAATTTTGATCACAGAACTTAATGCAAATATTCTTGATTGATTGACAAAGCTCATTCTCAAATTTTGATTACACAACCTTACTCTGACAAATAATCATTATCAAAAAGCTCTATCTCGAATTTGGATCACAGAATCTCACTCAAGTATTCTTAGCTGTGCCCCTCCCCCATCGAGTCTTTCATAAACCGGTCTGTTCTTTTAGAATCTCCTCATTTGGTATTTTGAACTCGTGAGAGACTGCTCAAAGTTTGGTTTCCTTTCCCTCAGTTCAGACTCAGAGATAATTTGAAATCATTCAACAAGAAGTTTAACGTGCGCACACACACACACACACACACACTTGAGTTGAGCATTACTTGGAAATTCTTATATTTTCCATTTTGCTGTTACTATCAGCATCTTCCCATTTTGTCCTTTTCTTTCGAAAAAGTTTACAGTCTGACATTTGTCACTGCTGTCAGTTAATAACTTTTTGGTCTTTGACCCATTTTGTCATTTTCTCGATTCGATCGTCACTGACCACTCTCTCCTGTCTGGCAGACATCGTTGCTGCCATCATAGCTAGCAAGCTGCCTGCAGATAGCAACATTTTGGTGTCCTTTGTGAAAATATTTAGATAGAAGAAAAAAGTGCACAAAGTTGTACAATTATTATCTTTTCAAAATATTTGTTTCACTGTCAGTGTGATTGACCGACTTTGCCGCTAGATTTCGTGTCTTTTGGCCATACCTGGCTAGCGACTAAAAACATCATTTAGCGACTTTTTGGTTGTGAAGATAAGTGGTAAAAGCAGATCTGCCTGTTGGTCTTCCCACATTTTGCCATTTGGTACTTTGCACTCTTGTTGGTCACTCCAAGGCATTTGTCCCTGCCTTCAGCTAGTCACTTGGCTCTTTTGGAATATATTTCACTGTAATTGGCTCTCTCTCTCTTTCTCCTCAGTACAAATCAGTCTGTTCCCTTGCCATTTAGACATTTTCTTGATTCGATCATCACTGACCACTCTGCTCTCCTGCTGTCTATCAGACGAATCAGTTGATTCTCTGCTCTCAATTGTCTATGCTAGTAAGCTGTTATTCTCTGCTTTGGAGTGTTGATGCTGGGTTGCTAGTTTTCTAAATCACCTCACACACTTGAAGGAAGCAGCACCGATCATAAACACACAAACAAACTCACACACACACACACACACACACACACACACACACACACACACACACACACACACACACACACACACACACACATAGTTGGTTTATCTGTTGTGATAGGCAAAGAGCCAATGTGCAAAGAAAGAAGGGAAATATGGATCATAAACGTTTAAGTGGAGGAGCTAGAAAAAAATTCAGCAAGAAAAGAAAAAAAAGGAATCAGTTTTACTTGAGAGTGTTCCAAATATCTCCAGCTTCTTCAGTACAAAGACATCTGCTGAAAGCAATTCTATAAATGCTACTGCAAATTCAGCTAAGGTTAGCAATGCACCTGAGCTAGCATGTAGCTCCCAAGATCCTGAGACCACTACAAGTGTAGACACTGAACCAAATGCTTCTGATGCTTATGATTCAACCAATTCAGCAGTAGCCAGTTGCTCGGATGAATGTGAGGTCACTGCACCTCTGGACAGCATAGAAAATGAGCTGAATCTTTCTTCAACACCATCTACAGTGACAACTCTACCTAGTGATCCCGCTAAATGGGCTGAGACCCTCACTGAGTCAATGACGGAAGTTCTTATTCAAAGAGGTGCAAAATCATTTCACAACCGTCACAGCCATTATCCAGCTTCTGTGAGGAACAGTGGGCTAGGAGGCAAAACCCGATGCCTAAACAATGAACATTTTACTTCACACTTGCCCAATGGACAACGAGTACAAAGAGAGTGGCTGATGTACTCTCCCTCTACTGGTAATGTTTACTGCTTTGCATGCAAACTGTTTTCCCCAAAAACGCATTCTTTTGTGACAGGCTATTGTGATTGGAAACACTCAGAAAGATTTGGTGAACATGAGCGAAGTGCTGAGCACATAACCTGCATGCAAGCAGTCTTGAACCGCGCCAAAGGTGCCACAGTTGATGCAGACCTGTTCAAACAGTTTCAGGCAGAGAGCAGCTATTGGAGGCAGGTGTTACAAAGAGTTGTTGCAGTCATTAAATTCCTTGCAGAAAGGGGCCTTGCATTTAGGGGTAAAAATGAATCGTTAGGGTCTCCTCTCAATGGGAACTACCTTGGTATTCTGGAGGTCCTGGCTGAATTTGATCCCTTTCTAAAGGATCACATCAGAAAGTTTGGGCAGATGGGTCGAGGTAATACCTCATATCTGTCCTCCACCATTTGTGAGGAATTCATTGAATTGATGGGTGCAAAAACCAAACAGGCTATAGCAGATGAACTGCAAGCAAGTAAATACTACTCTATCATTGTGGATTCAACCCCAGATTTATCTCATGTGGACCAATTGACCTTCATATTCCGTTTTGTTAGCAAAGAGGGCAGTGTTGTTGAACGCTTTGTGGGTTTTGAGCCCATTACTAGCCATACAGGTGAAAGTTTGGCTAACTGTGTCATGTCTGTGTTGGAAAATCTAGGGTTAGAGCTGTCAAATTGCAGGGGGCAGGCTTATGATAATGCCAGCAACATGGCAGGGAGGTATAATGGGTTGCAGGCTCACTTAAAGAAAAGCAACCCATTAATACACTATATTCCATGTGCAGCTCACTCTTTGAATTTGGTGGGAGTCAACAGCATTGACAGATGTGGAAATGAAGTCTCTAAGTATTTTGACTTGATTCAGTCTATTTACAACTTCACAACTGCATCCACACACCGATGGGACAGGGCATTTGGCAATTCCAACATAGATCTCACACTTAAAGCTTTATCCAACACGCGTTGGAGTTGCTGTGCAGAATCTACCAAAGCACTGTGGCAGAACTACAGTAAAATAAAAGCAGCATTACAGGTTATTTCCACTGATGACACACAGAAACGAGACACACAAACTGAAGCTGACAGTCTAGTGCGGAAGCTGGATTCACTTGAGATGGCCTTCATGGCAGGCTTTTGGGACACTGTTCTGTCCAGATTTCAGGCCACAAGTCTGCAACTTCAAAAAGCAGACATGGACCTTGGTACAGCAGTTAGATTGCTGCAATCTCTGCGCACCTTTGTTCTCTCCCAAAGAGATCTATTTAATCATTTTGAGCAGAAAGCCTTAAACATGTTGGGTGGCACCCCATCTTACAGGGCTGAACGGATGAGGAAACGTAAAAAGTTTGCTGATGAATCAGCATCCCCAGATGTTGTGCTTGAGGGAAGGCAACTGTTTCAAATAGAGACATTTATTGCCTCTATTGATCAACTGAGTTCAAGCCTTAATCACCGTCTGGAGGCCTACAAACATCTGAACAATTTGTTCAGTGTCCTTTTCTCTTTGGATACAGAGTCCAATGCTTCAGTCCTTCACAAGGCCAAGATTATCACTGAATCATACCCATCTGACCTCAATGAAAGTCTTGGACAGGAGCTTATACAGTTCAAATCTTTTATACAGCTCAACAACACTGATGAGGAGAGGACCCCTTCAGGACTGCTCAAAACAATAATACATTTTGGACTACAACCTACGTTTCCTAATACATACATTGCGCTACAGATTTTTCTCACTCTACCGGTCAGTAACTGTGAGGGAGAACGCTCATTCTCTCTTTTGTCAAGAGTAAAAAATGAGCTGCGCACAAGAATGACTCAGAAAAGATTAAATGCGTTATCTCTAATGGCAATTGAGAGTGAGCTGACAAGAGAGTTGGACTTCAATGATGTGGTGGATGATTTTGCAAAATTGAAAGCACGAAAGAAACCCCTTGCTTAAAGGTGCACTGTGTAAGATTTTTAGGTTATTTCCAGAATTCACCCATTCACTAATGTTAGGCTACCTGTTTTCATGAATACTTACCACCACCATAAAATTCTAAGTATCCATTATGACTTGGAGAATTGCACTTTCGCCATTTCTGGGAAGTGTCACCTGGATTGTGAAGATAGGATTGACTTTAGGCAGAAGCTTGGTGCTTTCTCTGGCAAACCGAACCTCAAGCTTCATTCTCTGCAGCTTTGCATTCTTGTGCAGACTTTCATCCACAAGGAACTTTTCAACTTCCCCACTATCGTGAAGGGGCCATAAAAAGATTTCAGTGTGTCCAGCATGTCTAGTCTCTTACTCTCCTTTCTTTGAGCCATCTCTTGTTTCTCATCTGCCCTAGTCTCGAATTTTGCCTTCATGAATTTACTTCAGTTGAGTTCAACCTCCCTTTTTGCTTGTGCTGCTGCCTTGAAACCTCTGAAGCTCCTGGCACTTCTGTAAAATTATTGACCTATTGACTGCGTTCAGTGTGCCCAACTTCTTCAGTTTGTAGTCCACCTTGCCACATTGTCTCTCCATCCCAATGTTGTGCACAGGGGTGCCATCAATGTTACTAGCCTGTTCACTGACAGGGTCCATTGGGAAGGTCTCCTCATCCATCCTCTGCCTGGCCAGGACAGTCTTCAGATGGGGCAGCATGAGATCTGTCAGCTGCTTCACTTCATCCAAGTATTCGGCAGCCACGTCTGACACTGAGTTCAGGACATGTCCAGTGCCTGTCCAGCCACTATAGCATTCTTGGAAATGGGCTATCTTGACCTGCATGCAGCCCTTGTACCATGAACTGGCCTACACCTTTCTTTGTGGTGCTCTCCGATGCATGTTATCATTTTACCTTTCTCCTTCTCCTCAAGCTTAACCACAAATAGATACAGACCTTGAGCCTCAATTTGCTGCACAGCTGCCGTTATGCCAAAGTGTTTTCCTAAGATATTATTTTATTTTTAATGATAGAAGGGAGGAAAAGGGGGCAAAAATCATGTCCGATTTAGTTTTTTGGGTGGGGTGGGGGGTTTATTTCATGATAGCTACCAACTTCCAATACATAATATCTCTCAAATGACCCAATGCACCATCACTGAAGTGGGCATAATCATTTTCCAAAATGTTTATTTTTAGGCCATTTATCCCCTCCCCCTGTGTCTGTGTGAAACCTGTGCTTGTCAGTGTCTGTGTGGTATACCTAATATTGTGTGTGCAGTATGTGCACTCTTCTGTACAGGACAGTGTGCATGTCTGTTCACAGTATACAGTATTTCTTGCATAGTGCGTGCGTGTGTGCGCCCGCACGCGCGGGGGGTTGAGGGGCCAAGACCATGTCAGGCCCAGGGGGCCAAAATTTCTTAATCCGCCCCTGTGCACAACACTGTACCTGCTCACGAGAGGGAACGCCTATTAAACGTGAGTGAGAGCATGCACAAGCCCATTTCTCCTCTTCCACGTGCTGTTTACAAGTTGCTGTTTGCATCGCTCATACAAGCTTACTTTCCAAAGGAAGATTTGCAATTTTTCCACTATGTCAGACTCACCAAGGGTAAGTGAAAATGGGAACAAGCACGTAAGACGGCCTAACGTAAATATATCACCAATGATTGACAATTAGGAGGACCAATTATTTTAATGATCCACATGGAAAAAGAACATCCTCTAATAGCAGAATGAAATCATTCAAAAGCAGAGCCTGTCTGCTCTTCCAAAAAGAGAAATCCCTGTATTTGATGGCAACCCACTAAGGTACCACACCTTTATCAGAGCATTTGAAAATGGAGTAGAATGTTACGGGAATAACTATGATTAATTGTACTTCGTTGAGCAATATACTATGGGTAATACAAAGTAGCTTGTGAGAAGCTGTCAATATATTGATGCATATTTTAAAGCAAAGGCTTTAGTAAAGTAGCATTATGGAAATGTTATCAGCCTATATTGTTAGAGCGCTGTCATTGCCACAGGAATGCAATATTTTTCTTCACAGCTGTGTGGAAAAAATATAGTACCTACAAGACTTTGACACACCCTCTAGCATGCTGGAAGTCATAAGGAAGTTACCTTGCAAATGAAAGACCATTGGAGGAGCTGTGTCTGAGATTTGCATGAAAAATATTTATTGACATCACAGACTTTGTTGAAACGAAAGTTATGATACTTTCTGATCCAGCGACGCAGGCGTAGGTGTTAAATTTAGAGCCAAGGTGTGAATTGAGCTTGAGTTAGGTTCATGCATTTACCCGTAACGGTTAGTTTACATGTGGTGTCAGGGTTAGGCTGTCCTAATGACCCAATGCACCATCACTGAAGTGGGCATAATCATTTTCCAAAATGTTTATTTTTAGGCCATTTATCCCCTCCCCCTGTGTCTGTGTGAAACCTGTGCTTGTCAGTGTCTGTGTGGTATACCTAATATTGTGTGTGCAGTATGTGCACTCTTCTGTACAGGACAGTGTGCATGTCTGTTCACAGTATACAGTATTTCTTGCATAGTGCGTGCGTGTGTGTGCGCCCGCACGCGCGGGGGGTTGAGGGGCCAAGACCATGTCAGGCCCAGGGGGCCAAAATTTCTTAATCCGCCCCTGATCTGAATGATAGGTTAATAATCTATTGTTTATTATTTAACTGTCTAAATCACCCTTAAACCAGACACTGAAAAAAGCCCTAACCAAATACTCAAAAAAAAAAAAAATTAGAAATGTATTTGTTTGATCAGCATTGACATAGTCTCACACAGGAGAAACCAACTGAATGCTGTTGTAAGAATGACATTCTGCGGGCAGTTAACTATAAAAACAATTTAGATTTAAATTTTTCCAGGAAATAAGTAAAGAATAAAAAATAATCAGTCCATGACATCAACTACAATAAATGCCACAGGAAGTCATCATATTAGAAGGATTATTTTTGGTATAAATCATTTTGATAACTTAAAAGTAATGACACATGTGTATAGTAAAAAAAAAACTTTATTTTGGCAATATTGCACTCATTGCATGATTTAAAAAAAATATGAGGGCTGTCATAGTGCCTGTGCTGCTGAATAGTGAGCAATGAATGAAGCATCAATTAAAGAACCTTTAGGCAAAGCAGGGGGTTGGAAAGCTTCATTGCTTTGTGAGGGTTAATGTTTGGCCATCACTAGAACAGAATCTGGATATAGATGCAGGAATACTGAGGTGATTGGTACTGGAATGTAGAAAATAATGAAAATAAAGTAATAACACTAAATAAAAAGTTTGGCTACCCCTTTCCTCCCCCAAGTCAGGTTAATGTGTACTTTTCAAAACTCTCACACATGCGTGAACGCTGGCACCCAGCGCCCATGCATCAAGCTCTGCTCTCCACACTAAGGGCAGCAGACATACAGAGACTCTGCTCACCATCACCAAGTTACATCTCTAATAACATGTAGTTTGATACGGCTCTGGGATGGTTTTAGTTTCCTCACACATTATTTTGGTCCTCACACAAAACATTTCTTATTGATAAATTCTTAAGAACAATCATCAATAAATTTTTCATTTGTTGAGTATTACATTATATATCATATTTGCACAGTACCCTTTGAATGTTTGATATTACACCACACATTTTCTGGATGTGGTTTTAAACCTTGTTTGGACTTTAATGAAATATATAAAATCAAAATACTTCTGATTGATTTGTGCAGATACATGAGATTTATTGGATTTCTGATTTCTGTTCAGAAGACAATAACTATAATCTAGAAAGCTGGTGCTAAATCATCCACTATCAGGCTGGTAATCCAGGCTGGTAATCATACAGAGAGCTGACCCTCTGTGTAAAACACAGAGAAAAATAATGCCACATATTTATTTGACTTTTATTTTTATCAACTATTGTAAACAAATATATTATAAATTTTATAAATTATATAATATATTATAAATAAATAATATAATAAATAAATATGATATATAATGTTTTTGAAAAATAAAAATGAATAACGGGGGTTTTATTATTGCAAAGCTGCACAGCACAGTTAATAATATGGAGAAAAAAAAGGATTTCAAAAACTGCTGCACATCTGACATTTGAATCAATGTATGCGCATCATCAGCCATGGGAAGTATCCAGTCCGCTGCATGCCAAACGTGCTGATGAAGCAGTTGAGAACCGTTGTGATGAAGACTATGATGGTTGTTACATTGTTAAGGTAGTCCAGACGCCTTTGGAGAGTGGAGTTGTTCAGATCTCGACGGCCTACATGCAAATGCACAGTGCACAACAGACAAACACACAAACAAAGGCTGTATCATATTTTCCTTCATAAATCAATAATGACCAAAAATATTAAAGAGAAAAACACACTTTATTTAATCCTTTTCACATGCAAATTGCAGTTTAAGGACAAATCAGGTTCTTTTTCAAACTATTTGCTTTATTCAGGATCCTGGAGGTAAAAGTTTAAAGATATTAACTGTGATTTCTCACTAATGCAGAACCCAATAAAGCATTGCTTTTGAATTTAATCTTATTTTTAAGTTAGCTTATATTTAAGTAAAGGCATTTATTAAAACATTATAATCAAAAGATAATAGATGCAACCTTTGTATAAAAGTCTAAAAACTATGAAAGTCACACATTTTTTATATTTAAGCAAAGCAGAGAACCACAAATGCATTTGTAAAAATATAAATGTTTTAGATGGATTACAGTTTTCATTTACAAAGCTTGATAAAAAGAAAGATTCAATAAATAGAATTGTCCATGTATTTGCCTGAACTTCGTCCCAACTCGCCAATCAAGGTGTTCATTTAATATAAAACATCAATGCTGGAGAGAAGTTTTCTTGATGGCTGAACTATCAGCGAACATAAGATTGAGTTTGCAGCCTTGTTCGAGTCAGAAGTGGAGTCTAGCCAGCAGCCAGCGGAAGAAGCCCGTCCTCTTGGATCCGAAGAAACTAACAAAGAAGTTGACCATAGTTGTGGCAAAGATGACGCCTGTGGTGAGGTTATTCAGGTAGTCGAGTCGCTTCTGATTGGACACCACATTCAGGTCCCTGCGGGCTACAACATGCACGCACACACATGCAGACACAGCAAACAATTTCCCACATTACCATCAAACACACACACGCATACAGTTGATGCTTACATCCACGCTATCAGCTTTTCCATACAATCATACAATTCACTCACACACCCCTCAAGCCTGCTTTGTCAAATTGATATTTAAACAGGACAGAATAAACTCTATTGTTTCCCAGTGGTATACTGTGGAGGAGTATGGTGTCTTAAGATCCTGTGCAGAAATTCAACAATTAAAATTAAAATTAAAATAGTGGTGCTAATTGATATTAATGTGATTAAAGATATAGAACTTTGAATCAGACAATCCCTTGAACATTAAACCTACGGCTAATTGATTTTGTTGACATTTTTGCATGTTCAACTAATTGCTCGGCTCGTTAGTCAATTCTGGTACTATTTTCTTGGTTAGAAGCTGAAAAGCTAGAAGCTGACTGGACACACAACACTGAGGCTATGTATAAGAAAGGTCGGAGCAGACGCTTCCTGCCAGAGATGGGAAATGTCGTGTCAACAAGTCATCTCCATGTCGTGTATTTAATCTACCCAACCAATTAACCAGGTGAGTCCAATCTGCACAGGTTGATTCACAGTAAAGATTAGACTTACCTGCTTCAGTGGGTGGATAGAACAAATACATGAAATGGAGATAACTTGTTAACTCCACATTTCCCATCTCTGCTTCCTACTGAGGGGACTGTGTCTTTTGCAGACGGGGCTCCTAAAGATCTTCTATGACTGTTGTAGCATCAGCCATCTTCTATGGAGTTGTCTGTTGGAACGGTTACTTATCTATAGCTATATTAACATCTCTGTTGGATAATGTCACCCACCCCATGCATGAAGCTTTTGCAGAACTGGAGAGCTCCTTCAGTGACAGACTGCTGCACCCTAAATGCACCAGGGAGCGTTATCACAGATCCTTCCTCCCAGCAGCTGGAAGACTTTATAACCAACAACGTAAATATGTTGTTACATTCATGCTGATTTTGCACAGTTTCTATCTTAGTCAGGTAAATAACATGCTGCTCATCTCTGGTGATGCTACTATTTTTTAAATATTCATTACTGTAAAAATTTCCATAGCTGTATATTGGTTATTTATACTCCAGGTGCAGTTTTTACATTGTTAAAAAACTTTATAGTACAGTGTTTTATTTGTTTATTTTTAACTCTTTACTATTATGTTCTAAGGTCCATATTTGTGTGACAATTTTTTCTATAATCTTTTTGCAGCTGTAAACACCAGAATTTCCCCATTGTGGGACAATAAAGGGAATACCTTGGTGTAATGAGGCACAATCCTGCTTTTGTGTGGAAAAGTTGAATAATTAATATTTCAAAATATCAAATTCCTGGATCTATTACATTTATGTGCAAGGACTTAAACTGCATTGAAAATAAAAATAAAAAACAAGCATCCTTTGTATAAAGTTATCTCAATTGTATTGTTCAGATTTATATGAGTGTGGCCGTGAGATGTTTTTATAAGATGTGCAGTTTAGCAAATGCATTTGAAAAAGAATCACTTAGCTTTGAATTTAGAATATTGAGGAGGTTATTTTAAATAAAATACTTAAAATTGTTAGAAAGTGAGCCAAACTCTAGCACTGAACCCTTTTATTTTTTTGAACAAAAAGAAGAAAAATAACCCTAAATGAATGTTTTATATCACATCTATATCAATAAGAGTGAAATCTGTACCTCAAATGTAGTCTTTAAGAAACACTGTCATTTTGTATTACCTGTTTACTGGTAGTTTAATTTTAATATTCCTATAGATTAATAAGCATACTGCATGTCAGCTAAGTTATGCAATAAAGCGGTGAAACAGCCACCGCAGAAGGCAGCTGCGTTGTGTTCCGAATGCAGCTTTGATGATGTTTATAAGGAGAGTGAGGAAGATGATGCCGGTGATCAGATTGTTCAGGAAGTTCAAACATCGGCGGCAGGAGGGAAGGGGTCTCAGCTCAAAACGAGCTGTTCAGACACACACATTCATATTCACACACATCAATAACACACGCAGGCAACAGACACACACATCCAGATGAGCATAACACAAGCACACAGACAACAGGATGGAGACAGACACATAGCCAGTTGGTCCTTTGCCCCAGTCCACTCACCCATAATGAAATAAAACGTGTTATTAGGTGATTAGAAATGTAAGTTATACTCATTTATGTGTCTGATCAGATGTATTAAATGAGATCTGTTGGCATAAAACTGAAAGTCAGAAGTGCATCCTGGCAAAGAGGCCGGTGCGTTCCATCCCAAGTACAGAAATAAAGATGTTGGTGATGAAGATGAGGAAGATAGCGAGGGTTGCTTTGTTGTTCAAGCTGTCCAGGGGCTTCTGGTTGGCTTCTTCATTCAAATCCCGCTGGGCTGCAACACATTGATCAATGCACACACAAAAAAATAACACAATGCAAGAGAAAAACATACATTTTTTACCAAGAATTGACAAAAAGCCTATGTGTGAATGGGTTAATGTGTTAATATGGTTAATAAAACAAAGAGATCTAAAAAGAAGGTCAAAATGAAGTATTTTGCTAAATGCTCACCAATTATAATAATCAGGACACCGGCGATGATCTGAAGAGCCAGGGAGAAGGAGATGAGCGTCAGCACAGCTGCATAGTACCTGAGAACCAAAACATTACAAATCTGTGAAAAATCACTACTGATGCAAAAAAAAAGATCCTTTTGCAGGAAACTCATCTGTAAGCACAGAATTTCCTAAGCAACACTTAAAAAATTTTAATGTTTTGTAACTTTTCTGCAGCATACCGATATCCAGCTCCTTGTTCAATAACAGTCTTCATGTGTGTGATATTTGCCAGGAATAGAGCGATGTCCAGCATCCCTTCAGCTGCTGTCTTTTTGGTGGCGTAAAGGTTCATATTGACATTAGGGATGGAACCTCCCTGAAACACAAACAAGTGGAAGAACAATTATTTATTAAGGGTACAAAGTAGGGCAAAAGACAAAGTAAGAAAAAAAGGTATGAAATTAATAGGAAAACAAAAGAATATATAAAAATACATATATTTATAGATGATAATAAATACATAAATATATCAAATGCTAACCCAGATAGTATTAAAACAAACTTAAGGAAAACTTAACTTTTGAACTCAAGGAAAAGATTAATACAACCAGGAGAGGGCAGCAAAGACCTGAGATACTGCTGCAGTCTGGAAGAAAACAATCATGTGAGGGTTTTGGGGCAGTGCTTACTATGTTATTCATCATCATGTCAGTAGCCAGTGCTACTGATATGAAAGAATCACAAAGATTTTGCAGTGTTTTTTTTGGTTTTGTTTTTTTTTTTTACCTGGAAACGTACCAGTGCATGCAATATTTTCATTACACAAAGTAGTGGTGTCTTTGTCATAGGAAAAAAAATATATAAATATTGTTCAATCCAAAAGTGCACTTGGTTGAAAAAGGTGATACAGATTATTTTTTTGTCACATTTTCTTCAAATAGAGTTGGATGCATTTAGTCAAAAATTAATCAAAAGCAGTTTTGAGTCAACCTAAATCTGTAACTGAGCACAAATGAGTGGATGGGTGTAGTCTTATCCTCCGAAAAACTAAAAATAATGCAAAAAGGGTCATTAGTCAAATATTAAATCTTTGTTTTGAACATTCATGATTGTAAGAATTTATTATCACATAATTTTTCTCTGATTAAAATAAGAATACCTTCTCTGCATCATCAACATGTATTCCTGAAATGCACAAGACAGGTTCATGGGCTGCAGTTGGCGGCCAGGCAGCAGTTAAACTGAGTTTGGAAATTAGTATTTTTAATTGTTTTTGTGTGTCTACGCGTCGTAGTGAGATGAAAGAAAGAAAAAACATCAAACATGGCCTAATGACACACAGCATGTGTTCATGGGGAAACCTTTATATGTTCTCTATTTACTGACTCCTCTCAGACTATGAGCTCTAGATGCACTTAACATGTTAGAGGAGATTTAGCTGCAGATCTAAGCCAGGAACGGATTTTTTCACCAAAGGTAGAGTAAGTGCAGAATAAATCATAGGTCTGTTTTTCTTCAGGCTGCAGAGACAGAGGCTAACAGAAGGAAGACATGGATCACATACATTATGAAGATTATATACAGACTCAGGACACACTGTACTTTATGACCTCATTGTGCTGTAATGTACATTGTTGTGCCAAAATAAACGGAAGGCTGACACCGTGTAATGTATTGTAGTTGTTTAACACATTTAAACCCCCTTTACTTTCGTGTTGGTGGTTTATGGTGAAAGAAAACTGGCATCCCTGA
The DNA here is from genome assembly GCA_030533445.1 of Cyprinodon diabolis. Classification (NCBI taxonomy): domain Eukaryota; kingdom Metazoa; phylum Chordata; class Actinopteri; order Cyprinodontiformes; family Cyprinodontidae; genus Cyprinodon; species Cyprinodon diabolis. The sequence continues at coordinate 23,009,089 of CM060078.1, forward strand.
ATATTCCTGAGAAAAAAAAACCAAAGGCTTAAATTTCTGCAGCAGCATCAAATGTTATTTTTCTTTCTTTTTAGTTGCGGTGGTGTTTTATTCCTCCTAGCACATGTGTTTTAAAGGAAGCCATAACTTGGTACTGAGATTTTTTTTTTTTATCTGAAATGTGTGTTTTAATGTTATCAAAGTTTCATCGCTTTTAATCCGTCAAGAAAAGGCATACTTTTTCTTTTCTCTATTGTGGTTTTGAGGGTGCTAAAATTGATTTATGTGATGCCGTAATTTGTCTTTTGTGGGACAGAATATTTTATTTCATACCTTTCTGTAAAGTTTCCAAGGCCTTTTTAAGGGAAACGGCGACCTCCACTTTTCAGAATGGCTAACTTGAGATGTTTTTCCTTATATTAATCTATTTATTCTACTCTGTGAACAACAATATTATATCAGAAGGTACAACGGGCTTGCATGCAGAGTAAAAAGCTCCAAAAAATCATTATGGAGCGCTATGTGACCTCAAGATGCAATTATTTTCTTTTCCTAAAGGTTTATCAAATTTGACAAATATTTTCTCTTGTCTTTGACATTTCGAAAATCTGTTAATGAAAATGGATTTCTAGTTATGCCATGTTTAATATGCTCACTTAAGTTTATGATACTGGATTTAAAAAAAAAAAATTATTTAATTTAGCCAGTGTTTACAGTCGCTTAGCAGATTGGATTCAATGGACAGGGGGATAATCTACAGATAATTTTGTTACAAATCTTCTCCATAATATTAATGATTTACTCTACTTCAGATTATCTCACATAAACATAAATGTTCTTGGTATGACAAAGAAAATGTCAATTTAAGAAGATTCCAAAGGAAATAAGCATAAACCACAACAAAAAACAGATTTTAGTTTGAACAAAAAAATTAAAACCCACTTAGTCCTAAACCCTTTATTAATTTAATAGTCTATTTTCTTTCAATGCATGATTTTAGGATAAAAAAAAATCCTCTAGCTTTTTCTTTTTGATGCTTTAACAGGACAGCCTTCCAGTAAATGCAAACAAAGCAGCATGCAGGATGTAAACAGTTGGCTTTTGCCAACTAAGATCATGTGATTTGATTGCGACATCACAGCTACAACCCTTACTTTCACTCTTGGCACGCTTCCTGCTGCGTTAAAGCAGTGATTTTCCAGGTGCACTTTGACATCAAATAGTTCACTGAGATGAATAATTGGACATTCTGTGGCTCATCATAACTGTGGTCAAACCTCATGAGCAGACTTTAGGTTTTGCATCACTGGAATACCACAGGGGAAAACACACAAAAAAAGCATCATATTTGAATGTATTTCACTAAGAGGTTAAGTGTTTGTTTATAGTTTCAAACTCTTGGTTTTGCTCTAGAAGTTTTGATTTCATTCCCCACACAGCCTGCATTACAGCACAGGTTGGATCCAGCCAGGGTAAATCTCCAAGAAACTATTCAGCAGTTCCAAGAAAAAGTTCTGTCAAAACAATATAAATGCAAGCTCTACGGTTTTCAGTTCTTTCTTTTTTCTAAATCTATGAGAGAAAGAACTGCTTTTGGAGAAAAGAATCGAGAAAGGGATTTTAAAAAAAAAGAGAAAACCTAGAACAGAAATAGCAATTTTTCAGAAAATGGCACTCATGCATACTGGCATGCATTCATCTGTTTCCCCGCTTTGGGATGTGTGGTCACACTTGATCAACATCAGCCATAGGCGTGTTGCCAAAATACACACATACTACAACCAAAACACTGCCCTTTTACAGGCCATGTGTGTTGTTTTATTGTAGGGCATGTGAGGATGCTTTTATGATGCTTAATCTGTACTTCATTTAAAACAGTTGCCCATAAATAAGTAGTTTAGCTTTTGCTTCTCTTGACAGGATAGTTGGAAATAGAGAGCTACTTACATGCATTCTGTCAGTATGTTACTAAAGGATTCATGACAAATGCATGAGTTATAATAATCAATATTTGTCTCGGTTGCATCTCTGCACCTTAAAATGATATAAAATTGGTTATTTTTCTCTTTTCACAAGAAATAAAAAACATATTTTTCTTGTGCACTGCTTTGATTACTGCTGCTATTATCATTTCTCCTCACTTGTCACATCCTGCGAGAGATGGAAAAATACTAAATGGATCCTTTCCACACAGAAGAAAAACTTTATGGATCAGAACATGCATCATTAGACTGACCGTCAGGATCTCACGTTTACTTCAGCCTGAGGAGTGGAATGCGACTTGGCTTTGGGAGAGGATTTCCATCACCCAAGCTTCTCAAAGGAACATTTATCATGTCATTCTCTCTGCTGAAACCCATATGATGAAGGAATGCATAATGTGGATCAGAACAAGTATTGTTTCAGCCGGTATTAGTCTTTAAAAGATCAACATGAGGTTGTGCCATAAAACATGTTGACCTGGATTCCTACAGCTTATAATCTTCAAGGTGAATTACTGTTAGAAAACTTACACGTGCAGGAAAAACAAGCAGAGGCCACACAGAAAGGCTAATGACCTTACAGCAGAGCTCGGCAACAGTCTACTGTGCTCAAATTAAAAATGTGTGTTTATAATCTAACATACTTTTTTAAAATATATTATACCTTATACCAAGGTTGATGAGAAATCTATCACAAATCTATGAAATAATCCTTTATTTTTTACAATTCTATTTGTTTTACATTACATAAAAACTGGAACAATCAAAGTTCTGGTGTAGTTATGTCCCAAAGGGTTTTTAAAACACTATTTCAGGCCTTTTTGAGTCTTGGAATACATATATAAAATTATATATATGGCCAATTGACACATATTTATTGGTCTCATAGGGATTTTGGTACATAGGTACTAATGGGGGCTGGGTTTTTACAATAATCTAATTAAAGTATATGGGACCCTTCTCGTTAACTACATTGGGGCAATTTCACCAAAAACTGGTTTAGCATCCTGATTAGATTTTAACCAAAAAAGATAATAATGATAATCTTAGCTATATGGTCCCTATTCTATGACAGTTATCCTACATCCAAACTATACTCCGCTCAACTCAAATTTATTTATAGAGCCCTTTAAAACGGCCACAGCTGCCACTAAAGGCAGTACATATTAAGGAAATAAAACTGTATAAAAAGAATGAATGTTAAAAAGAATAAAAGAAGTAAAAAAAAAGAAATAAAACCGGGGAATGAATACATTACAGAAAAATAACCAAAGCCCAATCAATATTTGAAGCCTATATACTGAATAGATATGTTCTGTATTTAAATGCTTCCTGATGTTGAATCAGATCCTTTACACAAATTACTGGTAAGATTTAATTAAAAGATCCACTAAATAGGGGGAACTACTAAGTGTGATAATGGCTAATAAATGGAGATTGTGATCATATTTGATGAAGAGTTCCTACTGTAAGTGACAGCAAATCAAAAGGAACATCAGAGACTTGAGAAATTGCAGGGGCGTGAAGAGGAAATGGAGACATTTTAAAAAATTGAAACCACTGTGATCCAGGAGTAGGGGGGGGGTATCCTGTGGATTCCAGGAGCTATGTTGGAGATCTCTTTCCAGATAGAAGTGCTCCAAGTAATAGACCTCTGGTAGCTAACCAAAGTTTAAAAGGTGACCACTGACACCGAGGAGCGTGTGGAGTTACGCAAACAAGTACATGTTAGTGTTTGTAACTGAGAGTAAACTGCACTCTGGCACACTGAGCTGCTGTGTCTCTGTTTACTTTATGAGGTTACTATTTATGCATTAAAAAGGCTGTTTTTTCAGTAAGCTAAAGACTCCCTCCTCCCCAACCATTGACTCAGGCTTATATCACATAATGTGCACATCTGTGCCTAAAGCCAACTTTTATGTGCACATAAACCCTGCATGCTTGCTGTGTACCTGAATGAGGCACACATAAAAATACACACAGATGCAAACGGCAGCTGGCCCCCTGCCGCTCTCTGCAAGATTGGACAGGAAGTGGTACTCCCCTGGACTCTAATTGGACAGTGTGACAGCCAATGGGAACGGGAATTCGGTTAGGAGTGGATCTCTGATTCTCTGGAGCACTTTATGTACTGTATCTCATTTTCACTAAGCCTTTCCTTCCTGCCACTATACTTGACTATGTTTAAAATTTTTTCCCTTTTGCTCATTTTTTCCTGAAGGTTCAGGCTTTCTTCAGCACTTTTTGTCAGGAAGACAGATGACAAGAAACAGACAGTAATAGAATGAGAAAAATAATAAAGGGAAGCATAGAGGCAGCTTCAGGTTTCAGGGATCGGAGGAAGTTACAGAATAATTCCTGAAGAAAACAATCAAAACCAATCATTCAGAAAATTGCAACATTTGTTGTATTAATATGAATAAAAAGAAAAAGTGATTTCTACCTCAAATAATTCCACCCCAACCAATTCTTTTCCCTTATTTGGGGTATCCATCCTATGTTTTGATAACCTTTAGCCTCCTTAGAAAGAGACAGGGGGCAGGCCTCATTTTTACTGTAGCACTAGGGCTGCAAACATATTTACGACCCCTTGCACACATGCAGGAGGCTAAGTGCTTTTCACCCCGACCTTTGGCCTGTAGCCAAAGTATGGCTCTGCTTGCTGCCTTTTAATTAGCCAAACTGGAGACAGTCTTCAAATGCTGGGTGCATTGAGGGAAAAAAGCAAAAAAAACATTAGTTTCGTGTGGGTGGCAGAGTGTTTACAGCCAAACTTTTTTTAATGAAGATGATTATTGTCATTGCTAAAAAAGTGTAAATAGTACCCTGAGTTCAGGCCACAAAATCTCTCCAAGATCAAAGCTCAGACTTTCACTAGACCAGCTAGGAATCCTGATATGTTTTGGTCAGGTATGGCGTGCTTTAAATTGTTGTTTTTTGAAGTATAGCCCAAGTGTGTTTGAGCTGAAGGTGCATGAGAGCAAATCGACTCTATGCACAACTCCACTACGTCCTGAACTTAAGCCAGCTCTTCTGTTTCCTGTCCTGTTCTACTGGATGAACAGATTAATCCAGGTGTCTGTGGCCATGGTTACTGAGGTCAGGCACAAATGGATTAATTAATCATTTAATCACATTTACCTCTTCTCATTCACTAGATTGCTGATAGGCCGAAAAAATGGAAGTCAGCTGCCGCCATCTTGGTAGTCCCCAATCTCACGGAATTGCGCCATTAAAATGCCTACATGTGTAGCATTTGGCTGCAAAAACAAGCACTTTTCTGGCTTTGGGAATATGTCTCACAGTTAATTTTACAGTCAGTGGTTGCAATGCACAGACACTGCATAAAAATATATGGTACCATGCATGCATAATATACAAATAAAAAAATACTATAGCTTTAATACACATGTACTTGTAATTCAGTTTTTTATGTAAAACCCCAAGTAATTAAGCTCCTCTATGCTTAACTCTTGATAAAATGTACCTTTGGTCTAGAATGTGTGGGAGGAACATCTTTCAGGATTCTTCACTTTTGTTTTATCAAAAGAACATTTTATGAAAACTATTGTGGATTATAATTTCTTTTATAAATGTGAAATTAGCTTTTGTTTTTTGTTCAGCAGTGGTCCGGGCTTTAGATCTCTCCTATGGGTGCTACTTTTTCATCACCTCTTCCTAATAGGTGAATCACAGACACGGACTAATAATCAAACCAAGTCAGGCCTGCAGTGCTTTAGAAGTTCTGCAGTTTTTGCGACTTTCTGGGTATTTCTGAGTATTTGATGCTTTCCTGGAACCATTCTGGTAGGCCAGACTCTATTTCAATGTTTCCTTGATTTGTAAATATCTTTGCTTAACTGTTTTTCATACTCGTACTAAGAGATTGATTTGTAAACCTTTACAAATGCAAATGTATTCTTCTACAAGGTAAGAATACCACAAATAACTCACAACATCTGCTTCATTAAACTATCATATTAACCTTAAATCAGAATCTTCTCCTGACTGCGTTTAACAGCTACACATTTTTTTTATGAATGATAGAGTGCTACATGGCAGAGAAGTAGTCAGCCTTTCTGTGTGACCTCTGTCTTTTCTTTAGATGCATTTCAGCTTTGTGCAGTTTGCATTGCCCCGAGATGAATGTATGAGGCAGGGTACAACATGGTTGATTAATTGGGAAAATTGTTGCTTTAAGCTCTGAGACTTATTTGTGTCCTACTGTATGTGTCATAAAACGGGACAGATTGACCCAGTATTCAAGGTGAGACAGCCAGTAGGAAAGTTCAAAACGTTTATTAAATAGAAACATTGACAGAACTGAAGCACACTGCTGAGGAACTGTGATCGCAGCAACTGCAGGAGCAGGACGCAACCCATCACTGATTCTGTAGAGAGAAACGCAGGTAAGTGATCACGATCATCGGAAGAGAAGATGATTATTAGAGTGAGTCACTTACCTGGTTTAACAGTACAGTCCACTCAGGAAAGGACGGATCAGGGTTCCAGGAATCCATCAGAGTGCAAAGGCAGACAGAAACGCACAGACAGCCAGAATCCAGCAGGAGCCCATAGTTTCAGGCGAGCAGATCAGGCACGGACAGACAGGGCCAGTGGATGAGAGGGAACGGAATCAGCTATCAGAGCAGATCATGACAGTATGTGCATTGAGATTTAGACACTTATGTTAGCATGAGGCCCTTTCCTCTTCGTTTGCAGATCCTTTATATTTTTTGTGACCTGTACCTCATTAAACTGTTATAAATGGAGTTCAGCTCTCGCTGTAATCTCTGTATTAATTGGTGACCTTTCATCAGCATTCTAGCGCCCTGCCTTCTCCAGCTGTTCCTCATCTGCTAATTAACTCACCTGTCTAGCATTTCAGTGGTCTAACTCTCAGTAAACACAGTTCCTGATTATAGACAGAGTCACACCCTTCATTATCCCTGTGGCGCTTCTGTGATTATTTTTTTTTTTTAGCTTTACACTTGTCAGGATTTGGTTGTGGTTTGAGGACCCAAATGCAGAGGCAGGGAGGCAGAGGTGAGTTTCTTGTGCATTTAATTAAGTGTTAGACGAGGAACCAGCACTGAGGAACTGCACAAGGAGTGCATTTATGGGAGACAGAACAAAGAGAGGACTAAAGAGCAGATTTGGAGCAGGTGTGAACAGAGCAGATTGGAAGGGAGCAAGGGAATAAGCTGAACACAAGAGGGCAGCAGAGGGCAACGAATAAAAACCTGAAAAATAACCAGAAAACACAATAAAATAAGAATTAAACCACTAAAACTAAATCACACGGAGCAAAGTAAAACTTAATACTCAAAAGAAAAGATAACAGAACCAAGACTTTGACAACACTGGGATATTATTTTACTTTCCTCAAAAGCTCTTTACTTCTTATCGGCCTATCCCATGTATGTTTGTACCCTCGGTTCACTATTATATTCAGGTTGGTTTGGATAGTGTTTTTTGTTTAATAAATGATTCTGCATTCTGCATTTTATTGTATTGTCTAACATTAAGAAAATAAATCTCTTAAGGCAAAGTTTCAACAAAGTTATGTGCCCATAACTTTGGTTCTATTATCTTTGAAGTTTGAATGAAGAGGAATCAGCATTAGGCGTATAATACATTATGCATGAAATCTTGTGATTTTTTTATTTTCTTATTTTTTTAAGGACTGCAATATTTCTTAAAGTTAAATCTGTCTTGTGATGTCCTATCCAATAGTTGTCAACATGTTGTCTTGTGTTGTTAGCTTTAGATTATCATAATAAGCCCAAAATATAACATTGAGGGTTATATTTGTACTTTGACTCCACAAAGTGCACAGAGAACCTGCTTCAAACTAGGGGGTTGTGCTCAAACCCCAACATGCTGGCATTTGCCAGAGAATGCCAGGATTGGCAAATTCTCAACTGGTGCCCTTTGCTCTTCAGAGATGGAAGCAGTTTCACAATGAGCACATGTGACAGAGTCTGGAGACACCATGGAGAGCGATCTGCTGCCTGCAACATCCTGCACTCAGCATAACCAGTTTGGCAGTGGGGGCCATTAGGTACCGAGATGAGATCCTCAGATCCCTTGAGTGTATAAGCTGTTCCTGCAAGATGAAGGCATTGAAGCTGTAGACTGACCAACGTCACATTGCATCTCAGATTGTCCAGGAGTTGGCGGATGCTTTAGTCCAGGTGGGCGGAGTTCCATCAGGAGACCATCCACCACCTCCTCAGCAGCATGCCCAGGGATTGTAGGGAGGTCAAACATGGAGGCTACATACAATACTGAGCCTCATTTTGACCTGTTTTAAACAGATTACATCAAAGATGGATCAGCCTGTAGTTTGTTTTTGTGCTCCAGCATTAAGCAGCCCGTAACTCCAAGCAGCCACACCTTGTGTCACTAAGTTGTCATCGAAAAGTAAGATACGAGAAGGATGTTGCGTAATTTAGAGAAAAAAATGTTAATAAAATTGGCTTAATGAGTGGGTTTGTGTTATTTGGAGGAACTCTTTTTTTTTTTTTCTTACTCTTTCTGTCTGTATAAAAAAACAGAATTCAATCTGATCTTTTAAAAACTTTTTTGGCCTTGTTTCTTGGACCTAGTTTTGATTGCTTACACTCTGAAACTGGAACCTATAATGGAATCCACAGTTTTATGCCATTTAAAGTCCTGGTGTTTTGCTTTTTATGTCCTTATAAGTCAAATGCATTAGGTTTATTTTTTAGCATTAAATTTTGGGCTTTTAACCTCAAGAGAGTGTGTGTGTGTGTGTGTGTGTGTGTGTGTGTGTGTGTGTGTGTGTATGTGTGGAGACGAGTCCATAAACACCTGGTTCTTCTCTATCAATCATGTTGTAGGAGCATGTTGGGTAAGAGGCTGACGTATTTTAGATACTGTAACATGATCATGATACCTCTTGGCAAATGTCAGACATGCTCATGTGTTTGTAGATGACACTTCTTGTGAGTTTGAGGAGAGGTGGCTCCTGATATCTGTCATATACCAGCAGTGTTTGCACTTAGTACTCTCAGTTCACCGTCATGGCAACTTCATAAACATCAACCTAAACACTATTAATTTCATTTCATCATGCTGGTTTTTGTTGTTTAACAAACTGGAACATTTCACTGCCTAATACTTCAAGGATAACGACGATTTCAGAAACCCAGCCCTATTGATCTACATTTAATATTAAAAAATATATATAAACAGGTTTCACTTACATAGGCATTTTATGTAGCCTTTAGGTTTTTAACCATTTTATAATACTAATCCTTGTAGTGGTATTTCCCTTTTATAAATGCATGTCTGAATAGTTCTCATGAGTTTTGCCCTCTACAGCAGCCCCATCCTGAAAAAAAACACTGACCATCATCAGATCAGTTATTGATAATATAGTGATTCTTTATATTATTAGGAACAAACCTGCCTTGACCAGCAGACGACACTCCTACTTGCTATGATCAGCTAGAAGTGATGTGTGTGAACTGTGAACCTTTTTGCTCAAAATTGAGACAAAAAGTATTTTAACAGGTAATCTGCACAATGTCTACAACTGTTATTTCTTGTAGATAATGTCAAATCTATGGTTATTTTATGGCTTATTTAAAACTAATGCACTAACATTAAATCTCCAATTGATCAAATCATTCAAAGTAGATAAAAAAATATTACTGTGTATAAAAGTGGAAGCTTACCTCCTTAAATTGTCATTTAGCTAAATAACACTAGCAGGAGTGTTCAGGCAGAGTATGTATCTGTCCTGGACTAATATAGCATATCATTACAGTAAATGTTGGGTAATTTATATATTTAACACACTTTATCACAATTTGGTCCATTGTGACAGGTATATAGTGAAGATTGTTGCTTTAAAAGAAATAAAATCTGATTTTAAAAGACAAAATGAATATCTTAGTGGAAGTTTTTTCTATATTATCTGTGGTTTTAAGTTTTATTTTGAATTCAAATTAAAAAGGAAAATAAAATGTTCTACTTTTATCTATTCACCTATTTGTTTTCATTCATATAATCCTTTCTTCCACCCTGTGTTCTTCTTTTCCCTCCTCCTCCTCCTACTACTCTTAATCTAGCTTTAATTTCCCCATTGATCTATTTCCTGTATCCTTCTATTTTCCTCTCTTTGCTTTAAGCTTTTTTTTTATGTGTCCTTCTGTTCTCCCTCCACATACATATACATTTTCTTGCATTTTTTATACCTCCATATATCTTTCCGTATTTTTTCTGCACTTTGCTCCCAGTTACTGGATGTTCTTTGCATCTTTCTTCTTGCATCTTTACGTCGTCTCCATTGTCAGCGGAAGGCATTTTGATTTCCTTCCTCCCTTTCTTCCTTTGGTACATTCCTGATATCTTCTTGTATGCTCTCTGCTTCCCTTCCTACATTCCTTGGTTCCTTCCTTCTTAGTGTTCTCCTTTCCTTTTCCAGGGTTTTACAGACTACAAACTAAAACCTTATCTACTGTACAAATTTCTGCTATGAATTTCGTGTTAATCTTCTCTTTTTTTATTTTAATGTAGCCTAAAGAACAATTCAAGTCTAGTAATTATGTGGACATTTCTGGCTACCATAGTGGTTTACACATACCCTTTAAACACATATCAACCTACAGTCTTTGTTTCATTAGTATTCTATAGGATAAAGTATTTCAAAATATTTTTTACTGTTTAGCAAATGAAAATAAACATTTTTTTAAAAGGAAACAGAGATTTTTTTTAACCTTTGAATATTACGGTCTACATGGTTAAAAACCCCAACAATCAAAAATATTGTAGTGTTAATTGTTATTAACTTAAGTTCTTTTACAAAGGTAAACAAAATTTTTATACAGGATTATTTTGTGTGTAATTTCACTTATTTTAATTATGTAAAGATATGCAAGCAAATCTGCAGGCTAAATTTGATCTATTGCAATTAACACTGATTCTGGACATTATATTTAATTAATGAGCAATGGTTTCCCTTTTTTTTCACCATTACAATCGGAAAAACTCACATGGAAAGAAAAAGACAATTAGAAGAAATGTATTGATACAATTACTTTCGTCTGGGCACACAGACCTCGGCAGGAAACAATAGCACTGAATTTTGTTTGATCTGCATGAACAGGAGTAAATAATAGGGAGTGGAGATAGATGAAGTTGGTCAGTCTGCAGACTGCTGGTTAACGAGACGGTATGCTGAGCTTTATGGGGAGATCCAATGGACTGCGTGAGCTGAAACTAAAGCTTCACTCAGGGACCTGAAAGATGGAAGTCCAGTTGGATAACACAGGTTGAGAGAACCTGTCCATGATGAGCAAGCATAGAGCGAAAGCGGAGAGGAAAAACTCCCCGTTGGGAAGAACCTCTGGCAGAACCAGGCTCAACATGGCGTCTTCCGCTGGACCAGTTAAGATGACACAGGGAACGCAGTAAGAGTCCAGGAGGAATGACACGCTGATTAAGCTTTAGCTACAATGATGGAGGAGGGGCTGGAAGTGGGTTGAATCCGGGTCATCTGAATCGAAGTCAGGGTGAGGGTAAGTAATCAATTTATTCAGTTGAACTTCCACCTAGATTCCATTAAACTAGGCTTTGACTTAAAGCTAAATAACTTGAAAATGTACTTATTTCTCTCTCCAGCAGTTTTCATCCATAAGGGGGCTGTTAGGACCTCTAGATCTAAAGCGTTTTCCTCAGCAGATAGGTTAACTTTAAACTAGGAAAACTAGCTCTCTATTATAAAACTGAAGTCATCAACAACAGAGAAGAAGAGCCAAAACCTGAGCTTTGCTCTGTTGTAAACTTTAAACAGCAGAGATAACATATATTCCATAAATTTCAGTTCTGTTTAATGTTTTTTAAACACAAGATGCTTCCAGGTGTATCCCTCAAAAATTTTTATTATCTGGATATTTAGCTAAATGTATTCTCCCCGTCATGGGCTTTATTTGTAAACATTGTCAGGTGATTTAATATCTCCATCTGGTGTTTGTAGAACCAGCTTGAAGCTGTGTATATTTTTTTAAATCCGCAATGTAACAGTGTTTTTCCTTGTTTTTTTTTTTCTTCAAAAATCCTCTATAAACTTAGCTGTTGATAAAGACATGTCAGTTTGCACAAACTGAACATTGTAGATGAGAAAAATGCAACAGAGCGGGGTTCAAATATGTACTGGATGCTTTTAGGAAGGAATTATGGCTCTGTCATGGAACTCTAGTTATTAATCCTGTTCTGAGCAAGTTTTATACATAAACTTACAGTGAGCCATTACAACTGTGTTTGACATAGTATCAGCTGTGAGGCGAATACAGATTAGCTTTTAGGGACAGAAGGGAGATCTACTGCAGTATCAGACTGATAAAAACATGAGTAGCACACTTGAGTGTGTAATTAAATTGATTCTTTTTATTATGGAGAATAATTGTTTCATTTGGTGAACTAAGAAGTCCATTTATAGTGCCTTGCAAAAGCATTTACATTTTTTAAAACCGCATACTTATGTTTTATATGATTTTATATGTATGCTTATAAAAGTTGGCAAATTTTTATGTTTTTTTTTTTTAGAGTTTATGCAGCACTAGTGTCCCGTTTTTTCGACAGCAGGCTGACAGGAAAGGGGGTGTGAGAGAGGGGGGGAGACATGCGTCACAGGACCACTGGTTGGATTCAAACCTGGGTCCGCTGCGTCGAGGACTAAGGCCTCCATACATGGGTTGTGCGCACTAACCGTTACCCACCTGCACACTCAAAGTTGGCACTTTTTGTTCCTGGAGTTTTGCTGCACACCTGAGAACATTTCTCAATCAAGATGAGTAGTGTATATGTAAGGAGAAGGATTATCTCTCCTTGCTGAATGATTACCCCTGATGGCATACCAGCCAAAGAATTAAACCAGGTATTCCCTTCTTGTTGAAATGTGTCTTCTAATTAATCTTTTAATGTGGTCTCTGCCAGGGAACCTCGGTCCATCTCTGATGTTCGTGCACACAGATAAGTTCTTCGTCTTACCTGTGTGCAGCAGTTCTCAGTTTTCACTTGACTGCCTGCTCTCCAGCACAATGTCTCTTTTAAGTACCAACACTCACAGGTCTCACTCACATTCTCCTGGATCTCTGGGGTTCAGTCTGCAAAGCCCACTGAATCAAACCCCTACAGATCCATGCTACCTTCCATTCATCTATCAAGAAAGCAACTCAGTCATACATCAGTTGTCATCAACCAACTCCTTCCTGATCAGTCTGCTTTCTCTCCTCAGACCAACCAGAAAGTTCAACTAACTTCCTGTAATGCTCTGCTTTCAAATTCTTGTTGAACTGTAAATAAAATGTTAAAACTCACCGATTCTCTCTTTGATTCTGCATGTGGGTGAAAAAACTATAAACCAACATGACACATTTATTTATAAGGATTCATGGTTTTCATTTTTCTTAACTTCAATGCAACCAAATGCCTGCAGAGGTCCCCATATTAGTTTATTTATAAGTCCACTTATGTGTGATGGAATCTCAGCAAAAATCCAGCTAGTCTATGAATGCCTCAGAAGATTGTTGTAGAAGATGAATGATTAAATAGTATTAAAACCAAGGAACACACTATATAGGTAAGGAAGAAAAATCTGGTAAAGTTTACAGCACGGTTGAGTTAAAAGCCTTTTTATTCCCAGATGCCCTTTCATCCGAACATAAAGAAACACAAAACAAGTATGATCCCTCCCAAGATATGGCCAATGTCTTTAAAATGACACCTCGAGCAAGAGAATCTGCACAGATTAAATTAGACAGGAAGTCAGCAAATCTGGCCTTTGTGAAAGTAACAGTAAAAGAGAGGATCCTTTTTAAAGTCATGGGGCACAGCAGCATGTGGTCAGATGAGGATAACAAAACTTTTTTTGTGCTGCAAAATAACTGTCAGTGAGCCTTGGCTCAGTTTGTAGACCAGGAACACAGTGCAATAAGGCCACAGACCTTGACATAGTCGTCCCAGATTTTATTCCCAATTTCAGGAGTATTAGTCTTTACTGTTTTTTTTCTTTGACCACTTTCCTGTCAACTAACGGCAAGAAGGCCAATAGTCATATTAAATATTTAAGAAATAATATAACTCTAAACATTTCTCTGAAAATGATTCTATCATGATCTTGGCACGGATGATTGGCTTGATTGTTCGTTCCATTCACCTGCCTAGCTCCGCTCATCACTGTTCATCTGTGTCAACTGCTCCAGTCTCTATTTAACCTGCTTGCTCCCAGTCATCAGTGCCAGATTATTCAAGCCTTTGGTGAGAGTTCTCTAGTGTTCCTGTTTGTGTCCTGGATCTTCCTCCCGACTCTGAACTGGATTTCCCTTCAGTACCTCTTTGGATCTATTCTCATCTGGCCCTGACTCCTGAGCACCTCTATGACACCGGCTTTGGCTTCGCCATCTGGATAGTCCTGCCTTCCTTCATCTGCTTAGATCTGATCTCCTGCCCGTTCTGTGGTCTTTAAGGCTTCATCGTCTGGAACCCTCTGGGCAATGTTCGCTGACTGGTGTTGGCAGCCGTTTAGCTGGTATCCACTCCTTCCTCTGGGCACAGAGTGAACTATAAGACTGGGTTAGTTACTCAAGCATTCGTAATCATCCTCCCTCAGATTTATGCAGTCACAAACCTGAGTTTTCCCTCTGCAGAGGTTCCTTTCTCAGACATCCTTGCTGTCACTGTAAGGGAATTTTTTGAGAAATCTGTCTGTCTGCATTGATCACTGCGTCATCTGTTCTGAGCACTGACAGTTTCTATGATAAGACTTTGATGTTGACTTAAAAGAGGCCAAAAAAAAAAAAAAAACACAGACTTTCACTGATCTGCACCTTTTTAGGTCCAGATTAAAGACTAACTTTTTTAACTGGCTTTTAATACTAAGGACACATTGTTTTATGCTTCTGATTTATTATTTTTTTGGTAATGTTTTTATCTTTCTGTGAAACTCTTTGGTCTTCCTGGTGTTGTTGTAAAGTGCTATATAAATAAAAGTTGATTTTATATGAATTCAATTACTGTTTTTGATATTCTGATGATTTTGGTTTTAACATGAGCAAAATCTTGACAATGGTGGTGGAAGCTTTGCAATCGACTCTCCATGCACAGGTGGAAAACATGTAAGCCGTATAAACAGAGGATGCATGCTCTGGAGGCGTGTGGTAGGTGTGGGGGTAAAATCATTAGTGGATTAAATAGAGTTGTTATATGTCATCAGTATAGGTTGTGTAAGCTTTTGAGTTCAGTAGAAAACATGGTGGTTAGAAAACAAGTTCCAACAACTTTGGAGGTTTAAACTGATAATAATTCACTGTCCTTTGAAAGGGCAAATTGCCATGCTTTAATCTCAATATACAGTTACCTGTATCCAAAGCAAACAAGGGAAGTAGATTTAAGGACTGACGGTCTAATTGAGGACCTGTGTTTGGGTATGCATATAATATACTATAAACAACGACACTGAATATTTGGATATGTTTTGGATAGACCCCTCAGGAAATAAACTATTGTGTAAGCAGTTGCTGTGAGAAGAGTGGAAAATCCCAAAATGGGAGAGTGGCACTTCAAAATGTGTCTCTATTTTTTGGTGTCAGTCTTTCCACAGATATGCGTTTTCCCACAGATGTTACAGTAGGACTTTGAACCACCCTTAGACCTTCAAACACGTGTGACGTTGCAGGACATTCTTCTCAGCAGCTTCCTGGCTTTTATGGCCCCGGCCTTCGTCACTATCCGCAGCATTCACTTCCCTTGAGTGAGAGTTATCCCACTTCCTGAGTTCCAAGAGTCATGCATCGATCGCTGCATGACAACACATGACTCAAATAAACAAGTAGATTTACTCGAGTTTTAAAATAAATCAGTCAAATGGCACACCTCTGACTGCAAATCAAGATCAGATTGTAAACACCAAGCAGAGGAACAGAATGTCTCAGTTATTATGGCGCTACTTAAAAACACATCTGTCTTTCATTAGTTAACGAAAAGCATCACCACACCTCTGATATGTAAATCAGTTGTCTTTGAGAGGAGACATACCTGAAGCTTAAGGGAAACTGCTGCCTCTCTGCTACCATTTTATTATATTATATACCTTGTCTTAAATAGTTTTTAATTTATCCTCTCTTCTTTTTTATCACGGGGAGGTTTTGCTTGTGCAAATGGGGACACAGTCATGATGAAACCAAATCTAAAAATAAAACAAAAAGAAAAACACCCAGTAATCGAGTGTAATTATGCAATATAAGATGTTTTACTGATTTAGTGAAAATGAAGATTTTATTGATTACCTTATATTATCTCAGGCTACCTTTACTACCCTATAGCCCAGATAAATAAAGAAAGCAGAAGTTTTTTTAGTTAATTTAATGCATCGTTTGAAAATCCTGTAGCTCCATTAGTGTTGCTGCAGGCATTTTGGGTCAATTTTCTTCTCTTCTTTTCATCAGTTTTGGCGGGACACCCCATTCTTCAGGATTTCTCACTATTGTACCCTATTTTCTACTCAAGATATCTGTCTTCACTATGTTCCAAGGTCAGTACCCTTCTCCTATTCAATTAGAGTATGGGAATTTATAAACAAGCTTTCTACCATAAATCTACTGTGTCATGAAAAAATAAACAGCTTTTTAAATGATGACAGGCCTGTAATTCATGTTTAACTGCACTAAATAAACTTGAATTAATGTTGGGGGTTTTTCATTGAATTACACAGATAATTTCTCACATTAAAGGTGGCAAACCCACTTAGATAAGTTACCAAGGCCTTACAGTACTTAAGTTACAGTTTAGTTTCATAGATTACCATCTGCTTTTTTCCTTACATCCGTTGTGAGCGTTGGTAACAAAATGAAGACAAAGGCTTTACAAGAGTAACCCGTTCCTGTTCAACCAGTCTGACATAACCAGCTGCACAACAACATCTAACTCTGTTTTTTCCTATTATATCTGCATATCATACAGGCTGATTTTATCTTATGAGCTTAAAGAATTACAAAAAATGCAAAGAAAATGCTATATTTTATATATACTTCTCCTTTTATTGATCCATATTTTTAAAATATTCTTTACAAATACAAATCCAGAGCCACAAGTACAATATTTACCAGTGAACATTGCTTTAGATAGAGTTGTGATTATCTGTTTGCATGCAAAAGTTTTCTCTAATGTGCAGAACTTTGCTCATCCATGCATGCACACACATGCTGCTGCACTTTAAAACATAATTTGTACACATATTGCTAAGCACAGATCCACACAGTCAAGATAATTCCTATAATTTCCTCTGGTAAAGGACCATTCTATACACATTAGGAGAAACACTCCTCTGAGACACTAAAAGATGCTAAAACATGCCTGAAGATCTAAAGAGAAGAGGAAAAACAAAACAATAGAGACTTCAATAAGCGTTCGGTTATCCTCTTTTATATTGTACAGTATTCCTCTTAACCCACACAGAACAATACAATCAACATATCAAGACCATATTTAAGTTGATTTACTTTTTCCAAATATCCTGCTTCATTGCACTGAGGTATCCGAGGGGCTTGGTATAGATCAAGTTTCTTTTATATTTACCTAAATATCCTAAAGATCAGGGATTTTGCAAAAACCTCCAACAGTCAAACTTCGACATGAAAAAGCTCTGCAGTACTGAATTATTCATACCAGTTCGTTAATAGCATTCCTGCATTGTAGCGGTCTGGGGTTGAGCTCCAGTAATCACATGTCTAATGGAGGCCTGCTGCTAAGTGGCTCCTGTTGCTTAATATGCCTGATCAACACTTTTGTATAACTTTTTTTAACTCAGTGGGGGGGGGGGAGTAGAGCTATTTAACCAACAGCGGTTGAGGATGTTTGTTTTTACTGTAAAGTTCACACACCAATACACTCATACAGCTATAGAGGTGACTATACGTCAGTCTGGCTATTCATTCCTGCCCACAGTGGCTCATAAATAAGATGTATATGTTTGCACAGGACTGTGTTATGCACACAGAAGAGAGAGAGAAAAAATCCAGCAATGCATAGTTTGGTTTTGGTCATGGGGAAATGTACAGATGGAAATAGAAGATTGAGGCTGTATGATTCTACTAACATAGAGAAAAATATGTTCCACTCTTTTATTTTTGTTTTTATCTGTCTTTATATAATAATAATAATAATAATGATTTAAATAATCAGAGTGAGGGACTATTTTTGCTTTTGCTCATTTTTAAATCAACATAATGCAATACTTTATAAAGGCATGAATGTTTGAATAAATAATGACTGTGGACCAAGTGTAAAAAAGACCTGGTGACATTTCTAAGTCTATTATGGTTTCACACGGAGAAAAAATAATAATATAATGTCTTTCTTTCACATTTGGCCCGATGTCACTGTGATGGAGTCAACAGTGTTTCCATCAGAGCCACAGATACCAAGAGGGGCTTCATTGTCAAAAGGCTAAATGATGTCAGCTGCAGCCTCTGCCTTAAATAATCAAAAAGATTCCCTCCTGCTTTCCCCAATTTTAAATCTGTAAACATTTGGAAAGTTTCACATTATGTCACTGGATCAGTTCAAATCCAATTATAGAGACAGGTCTCAAAAGCTTCTCAGTAAATTCCCCTAATTTTCCTGTTTCTGTCTTACTATTAATGAAAGTGTTTAAAAGCTGTTGCATTTTTAGGAATTTTCTCCAAACGCAAGTGGAAAGCAGGATGAGTTATGTTAAAGCAATTTAATGAAAAAGTAAACCTATGAAAAACACAGAAAGATGCAATGAAGGTTTGCTGAACAAAGGAGGGTCTGACAAAGGAGCCACTAAATACAGTATAAATGCTTGACTGCTGGGGAGGTTGATTATTCAAATGCAATAGAGGTTAGTGTCTCTGCTAAATGCACAGCAGCTGTACAGGGAGATGACGTTGATGAGGGGAAATTATTCACAGACACAGAACTAAGTAATCACAACCAAAGAAAAACACCAAATAAGAAATAACTTCACAGGACATTACTATGGAGTAAGACTGAACTCAGAGACAGGAAGTATTTGCAAAACGCAGCCAGTAGAAGTATTCAAATATATATATAAAAAAATAAGAAAAAACACATTATATTGGGGTATAAAATATAACATAGACTATTCCTTGTATTTGTTGTGTCTGTTTATACATCTCAAATATTAATTTCTCTTTCCCCACAATCCTTTAAACTCTAGCTCTACATGGTTTTATCCAGTCCATACTTTTTGGTCACAATAGGGTGTGGGCTATAAATACCCTTTTTGAACAGAGATACTGTTTACTAAAGGAGTCTAAAAAGAAAAACATATTCTAAATCTCTTTTATCCATTAAGCTTATCCCAAGTGGGGTCATGAGGGGTGCTGGAACCTATCTCCAGCTATCTATGGGTGAGAGTTGGGGTACAACCTGGGCAGGTCAGCAGTCCCTTGCAGGGCAACACAGAGACAAACAACCATTCATGCACACACTCACAACTAAGGAAATTTGAGAGAAGCCAATTAGCCTAACAGTCAAATTTTTGGACTGTGGGAGGAAGTACCCAGAGAAAACCCATGCATGCACAGGGAGAACATGCAAACTCTGGGAATCGACCCCAGAACCTTCTTGCTGCAGGGCAGCAGTGCTACCCACTGCACAATTTTGCAGCCACATTTGTACAACATATATGGTAAAAACGTATTTAACCACATTAGTTACAGCTGTACCCCAAACTTTTCCCAGTAAAATCCTGCAATACTAAATATTGTTGATGCCAACATCAATAAAATAAGTTTTACCCTCCCGCTGGAATTAGACAAGCCAGTTTCGCCCAAACACCTTTGAAGCTGTTGTTTAGAGCAAATTTTAATTTGGAGCTCTTTGTATTTTCCACTTTTCAACCACATTTAAAGCCTCTTGATATTCCCCCTAAACAAACAGCTGTAAACGACCTTTAACACAAAATCTTTCCTAGGAAGAAGGAGGGGTCACAAGGGAGTTGTTGTATTGCTTTTTTTGTTCACATTGTATTTCAATGTGGCAACTTTTAGCGAATATTTATCTTATTGTGTGGTTTTCACTATTGGTTTTGCTAAGGAAGCTGCTTTAAATGCCGAGGACAGTAACCTTCATTATCAAAGTTGAGTCAGCCATGAGCAGAGGACTAGTTAGTAAAACGGTTAACAACTGAGAAACAAAGAAATGCAGTTTTTATGTTAGTTTAGGATTATTGCTGATTGCCCAAAAACAACCAAACTCAAATACCTTGTGTTTAGAAAGATCAACTATTCTTCTGATTATCTTTCCTATGATGAAAAAAAATACTTATCTACAATTTCGGACAATTTCCATTATTCGATTATAGCAGTTCTCTGGCTGTATATACCAACAGGTGGAGGGTTTTGTTTCTATTTATGCTCAGATAAATGTAGTTTGTTTGAAAATTGGTGTTTGGTTTGGTTGATGTTAATTAGTCTCTTTTCTGTGTATTTGGTTGATTGATTGATTGTTGTTTGTCAAATTGTCTGAAATAAATTCCTATTAATTCATTCGTAAAAGATAAAATAAATGTATATGCCTTATTTTAAGTTTTATTGTATGTAGCAGTTTACAGTTGGCAGGAAGTAAGTTTAAAATAAAAAGATACAAGATCTAAGATTATTGCACACAAATGGAAAATCAGGTTAAATAACTTTAGTCAATAGAACATAGCTGCAACAGCAGAGATAGTGTTGTTAGTTGCATTAACTTAGATTTTTTTTTTCTTTTCAGGAAATGGGCAATAATAGAACTTAAACAAACTGTATATCAGGTCAGTTATTTCAAGGCAATCATAGAAAAATCGACTTTAAGCATCAACTCTTTTAAAACCAGAGGAAGAACGATGTATTAGAAAGTCATGCTGAAAGGAGAACTGTGTTAGAAGACTTACATCACAGAGTCTACTCAATGCTTTGAGTTAAACTGGTGTCGTTTAAACAGATCGTAGCAAACAAATGCTAAACTTGCGCAATCACAAGTTACAACATATATCTTCGTAAGAAACAAAGCAAACTGGCTGTCAGTATCAACTTTTGCATTTACCATTGAGCGCACATTGTGATCATGCCAAAAAAAATGGAGGATTTGCATGCAGTTACCTTTGTACAGATAACCTCGAGGTAGTTCACATAGATCACTGTTCAGCTGTAGTTGCTCAGAGGTCTCTGTCAGTCTTTTATGTTTAACAAAACTCCTCTCAGATCTATGGAAATAACAAATCATATTCCATCTTCTGAACGCTGAGAGGAATGGTTTCTGAATTACAAGTTCCTTTCTATAAAAGTTTTGGGATTATTTTTGTAATGCATTTTCTGATTTCAAAATCTTATCGTAATTATGTGATGAAAATGGGGATTTGGTTCCTGTAAGTAAGGGACATTTCCTTTTTGGGACAAATTACGATGGCTGATTTGCCAGTTGCTGAAAATTTCCTGGATTAACTGAAAGGTTGCTTCATGTCAGTTTCCTTTAAAAACATTCAATCTTTAGCTTCTCATTAGAAAAGTCTAATCTTCAAGTGGGCAGAATTGCTTTCCAGGAAATCATTCAGCTGCATTTTAAATGTTCTTTTCTGATATATTAGAACCATAGAAATTAGTTGCTTTGTATAAATGATGTCATTCCCACCTCTAATGAGACATAAAACATGCACTGAAAGACTGTTATCTAATTCTGCACCCCTTCTAACACACTTATGTATACGTCTGCACACACAAGCTGCCAAATACATATGCAAGACCTAGAAGAAAACTTCAGGTCTGGGTTCGTTCCCACAGACACCCACTTTGTCTTATCCGGTGACCTAAGCGCCTGGCTGAAGGGCAGTGAAACACAGATAGAAAGATGTCTGTGTTTACTTCTGAGTGACCTCAGTCTTAACACAAAGCCTGCAAGCTTCATACAAGCCAATAACCTGGCGGATAGCAGCACATTCTATAGAGAAAGTCAAGGTCAATTTTTTTACTATGCATGTTTGCAGACCAGCTATAAGAAATTGCACTTCTCTTTTTAATGCCTCTTCTTTATAAAGCAAGTTTACAAAGGAAAAAAAAGACTTTGGCAAGTATATGGTCCATTTGTCTGTAGAAAAAGAAAATATTCTGAAAGAAATGTATTGAACAACATGCTTTTTAATGAGAACGGTACATACTTTGAGTCCCATAAAATATCTCAGCAGTGTGTTTGTGATTTACCTTCATCTGTGCAGCAGTTTGCATGTATGTTGGGGATTTATGGTTATAGGGTCCCATTGAGTAAGCCAGGGCGTTACATAGAGAGATTTCCTGCTGCTTCTTGGCTAGAACCACTAGAAAAAGTGGCCCAAGATAAAGCATCTCAGCCCAAACCCTGCTCATAGTGATTTATTTCAATGCTCTGAGGAGCCACTTAACTTAATTTGACATCACTGTCATCATAAACTATATCATGCTGAGAGCAGAATGAGTTTGTCACTAACTGAAAACAAGAGGGCAGAGATTGCAAGTCCAACCCAAGTGCAATCTGAAGAGAGGTTGCAGTGACAAAACCGGTGCCAGATAAATGCTCTTTTTCACCCTGACAATATGATTATGAGTTTACGCGAAAGAAGATGAGGAGGACGGGGACATGGTGGTCAGGGTTTCATGGTTTAATCTCACAGTATTCCAGTTACATTTACTACAGGTCATCTAAGCGTTATTGGGCTCCTAAAAACTTTAATCACAGAATTAGAAAAATCTTATCTTTTTACAAGAGTAATTTGACAAAATGTTTTCTAAGCCTCTATGTAAAAATTTGACTTGGTGTGGTTGACAAAAAACACTTTGTAATTGGAAAGTCTACTTTTAAGAGTAGGCTTAAAACGCTCCTTTTTGATAAAGCTTATAGTTAGAGTGGCTCAGGTTATCCTGAGCTATTTCTATAGTTATGCTTCTATAGGCTTAGACTGCTGGAGGATATAGGGTCCCCTTTTTCATCATTCTGCTTCATTCTATCTCTATTCTCCCACTCTGCAGAATTTGTTAGTTCAGTTTCTAATGTTATGCTCTCTCTGCTTTTCTCATCATAGTAGCTTCATCTGGTCTGTTCCTGTTTGGCTGTGACTCCATCCTGGAGAGAACTATCAGCTGTGCTGTTGCCATCAACACCTTTGTTTATAGATGTTCAAGCTTGGCCTGTTTTTCAGTGTAGCCCTATTTCTCGGACTTTGTCTAACTGGATGTGCTCTCTTCATCCTCTGACATGGGAACTGGCTCGGAGCTTGTCTGCCTGGCTTTGTTTTTCCTGGACAGGGCCACCTGTGGAGCTGGTTGACAGTTGCCTTTTGCATCTCTGCTTCTTTTTCTGTGTCTGCTTCTGCTCCTTGAACCCCAGTCGGCCTTGGCAGATGGCCGCTCACACTGAGCCTGGTTCTGTTGGAGGTTTCTTCCTGTTAAAAGGGAGTTTTTCCTCTCCACTATGCCTACAAACATGTTTAGTGTGAAGGATTCATCAATGAATCAATGCAATCAACTGGTTTTCCTTAGATAGAAAACTTTGAATCAGTCTGACTGTATGATTTGGTTGAATTGTCTCTGTAAAGTGCCTTGAGATTACATGTGTTGTGAATTGGTACGAAATAAATAAATGGAACATGAAAGGAAATACTCTCATGCTCTCTAGAGATATTTCTCTGTCATGCGTATTCCTGCTGGGGTTGCGAGGGGTGCTGCTGCCTATCTCCTGCTGTCAATGGGTCAGGGGGGGTACACCCTGGACAGGTCGCCGGGCCTTTTTCGGGCAACACAGAGACACAGAACCATTCACAAAAACACTCAAGCCTAAGGAGAATTTAGAGAAGCCAATTAACCCAACATTTTTCTGGACTGTGGGAGGAATCCGGGGTACCTGGAGAGAACCCAGGCAAACTGCTGCATGAAAACACCCTAAAGACCCCTAACCGAGATCTGAACCAGGAAACTTCTTGATTCAACACAGCAGTGTTACCCACTACTCCACTGTGGAGCCTTCTCTGAAAATAATAAACAGTAATATACAGTATAGAAACATGTCAATATAAACCACATAAAGTGAGGAAAATCAAGAGGCACCGTATAAAAATGGATAATGGAAGAAAATCTAGGGATCAGAAGCATGCCAGATAAACAGAAATGACTTTATCATTCTTTAACTCCTCATCAGCCTTTCTTGATTGATATCAGTTTTTATATCACCGCAGAGAGAATAAGTTAAAAAACGAAAACATGATAAAAAAAAACAAAAGAAAATAAAAGCTTGTGTCACTGGGTGTGTCTTTACTCTTCCCAGATGGCGGGAGGGAATTTAACCACATTCTAAACCATTTATGGTTTTTGATGGTGCCTATCAGCATTATGTATACCCGCTAAAGGTTTTCGTACTTAATACATTTCAATAGATTTTATTAATTGTGCTATTGATGTAAAAGAAGTAAAGGGGCATTATTATTAGGTCTTGCCATAATTGCATTTAAGTTTGGATTTTAATGCAGTCTAAGCCATTCTATCCAATTTAGAGGCTTTGAACATGGACTCTCATGTTTTTTCTTCCTCTCACAGCTTTGTCTGTTGGATTGGACCATGACATGATGTTTGCCACCAACATGTGTCACCGTGGTAATGAAATGGTTCAAGTGTTAATGAAGTTTTACACGCTGGCCAAGAAGTTAAAGACTGTTTCCTAAAAGAACACTGTCTCCTATTTATACCTTTTCTTTCTGGTTAAGCAGTGGTTGCAATAAAAGGGTGTGATGAACAATTATACACTGCTATGTGTTATGTTTTAGTTCTAACATACCAAAAGAAAAAGAAAAAAGTTTTCAATGGTATGACTCATTTTTCCAGGGCTTGTTATAAAACAATAAAATTCCAGCTGTCTGTGAACATCAGTCACTACAACAGTCTGAAAACTCTCGTGTCTTTTAGAGATTACACTCGTTTGGTCTCGGATAAAAGTTCTCAGAATCACAAAGACAATCACACACCTTCATGTACTTCGCACCCGGTGCCAGAATCTAACACTTGCTGAGGCAAAAAAGGGGGGTTACACCAACAAACACACACCTACAATACATAAAGCTCTGTCACATATTTTAGGGATGGAAGAAGGAGGAAAATGAGAGTGATAAAGTAGAACGGCTAATTATTAAATTGCACAGACCTGCCCTACAGTGGCCCCTCTTCTTCAACCATCTGACAAAGTCCCTTAAGACGCAGTTCAGACTTGTTTAAATTGAAGAAAACTGACTCTGATTGACACAAGGGTGGGGCTGCCGAGATTTTAACTTTCAAAGTTACCTTTAATCCTTGACAGTAGTACGGGGATTATACATCCACACTGATTTATAACGGACCTCAGCTTTTTAAGGGGTGAAAAAAAGTTCAGGGGAATACCTTAGGGGGCTGCCTGACAAAAAGTATTAGGTGAATAAAGATGTTTCATAGGGTGTTTTTAGATTTTCCCATAGATCAAGAGAATTATCTGTGGGGTGACAGGATGGTGATGAATGGAACAGTCTGTTATATGTGACAAGTAAAAAACTACTTCCTTTGCCGCAAATGTAGAGTCATTCTGACTCTTTTAGCTTTAAATGTTGTTGCAGGTCATTGTTTGACATATATGGATAATTATTAGCCAGATCCACAATGGTAGTAATTCTAAACCAAAACATAGTTCAAACAGCATCAGACCGAGATTAGGTTTGTTAGCCACACTCTCTAAAAAAGGATCATTCTAATATTGAGCAGTTATCAAAACAGTAGTTTTTGCTTTAGTACATTGTTTTTCAGTTAATAGTGAAGATTCAACTATTTTTTTAAAGATGAAAAACACATGTGGAATACAAAACTTCATCAAAACAAAAAATGATCAAAGTACAATAAACAACACAACCTTGCAGACTCACACCTAATTAGAATTTAGAGAAGCCAATTAACCTAACAATCATGTTTTTGGAATGTGGGAGGAAGCTGGAGTACCCGGAGAGAACCCAACATGCACGGGGAGAACATATAGACCAGGGCAGAAAATCGAACCCAGAACTTTCTTGCTGCAAGGAAGCAGTCCTACCCACTGCCCCACCATGCAGCCCGGGATGGATAGATTTAGAAATTAAAATCATGTATCCCGGCATGAAGCTGCACTCAGTACTTAAGCTTCCTGCGGGTCAAAAACATTGGCCAATAAAGTTGCTCTTTGCAACATTGCAAACTTCTTTCAAACAAAAATACACAGAATAATTTAACAGGAGCAGTGACAAGTGCTGACAAATTCTGGCATTGACGATAATCGGTATAGTATTGAATCAACTGAGTAGATGAAAGCTAAAATGTTCCACATCCTTCCTTTAAAAATGTCTGCTGTTTTTACTTATATTACTTAGTTAGCTTTTGTCTTGCTGTTTTTCTTAGTATCTCCAGGGAATTTGGCCTGAAAGCCGACAGGAAAAGGGATGATCTAAAAATGTTTTTTCTTTCTAATTACTTTAAAGGCCTTAAACATCTGCACTCTTAATATAAAAAAAATAACTATGGCTAAAAGGTTATCAAGAAAAGGTAGAAAATATGGTATCAGGAATAGCAGAGTACAGCTAATTAACATACAGTAAATGCATTCTCAGTGTGTCTTTTTACCAACGTTGAAGCCTGACTGTCATGCTTTGAGGAGCCGTGTTAGTCTGTATCAGCGCTCCACACCCTGCTGCTGCGCTCTATACATAGAGAGTGACTTAGAGGTGCTAAGCCTTCACACCATAGAAATAGATTCATCATGAAAGCTGCATAAAGACAGATGAAAATTCAAGTCGAATCAACATCATAGATCCCAACCAAACATAGTTTAAGGTTAAGTGTAAAGGCTTAAGAACTGCAGCACAGCATTACTTACCACACAACAACCAAGACAGTCTGGGTCTAAATATTTTTGTCATTACAAAAGCATACAGAGCAACAATGACAATAAATATTTCAGTTATCATGTAGCATCAGCACAGGCTGCACATCTGATCTCTATATATTTAGTCTAAAGTATTATAATTAAAATGCTTTGCACGTTGTCACTGGAATTTACAGATTCAGTAACGTCACAAACACAACATATTTAAAGATACATTAGCTCCCATTTGGTTGTTGAAATAGAATATCTTGACTGAGGTATTAAACAGTCTCAGTTTTTTTACAGGATGTATATTGTGCGATGCCACAAACGCTTACTACCACATTACACTTTTACTCCTTTCAGCGTCAGCATTAATTATAACATCATATCTGTAAGCAGCCACCAGGAATGAATCGTTGTGGTAAAGACTTGGCCACACATCTTTACACAAAGCCATATGTTATTAAAGCCATAAGTGGTGGCAGATTGTGACCAAATGCTGCAGCAGGTTCTCAACTTATCTGTGCTTTTTGAGGTGTTGGGCTTCTGTTTTCTGCAAGAAATAGTTGCTTACTAATGCAACATAAGGCGGCGTTACACTTCCTTATCCAGGTTAAATAAGCAGATGTGGTATATTTCCACAAATATTCATATTAGGAATTAGGAGTTTATTGTGCTACTAAGTGTTCCACCAAGCAGGCCAACAGTCTATCTTAGTAGAAGAAATCCTTAATCCAATTAGAATTATGATTTAGGGTTATATTTTTAGCTTGAACTGTTTTTAAGTTTTTGGTGATAATCATCATCAGAGCAATAGATTTCACAACTGAAAATAGTTTTATTTCAGTAGTAAGGTCAAATGTATCTTGTACTTGTTTTATTGTATAAAATATGCATTAGGGAATTTACTAATAATGCTGCCAAATGTGGCCAAAACACAGAACTGCAGCACTCTTCTACTAGTGCTCCTACTTACGTTTTATTTTTTAAAAGTTTTTACACTTTACATGGAGTTGCCATTGGTGTCTGAGTTGAGCTGGCAGCCAAATATCCACAAAATTCCTCCTGCATATGACAACTGTTTGCTAGATTTGGACTCGATTAACATTGACGTCACATCCGCCAAACAGCGCGGAAACTTCTGACCCAAATAACATTCAGGAAAATACGCTACAAGCTTATTGATGCATTGGAGCTGAACAACTGAGGTACCTGTCTGCTCATCAAATAATGTTTGAGTTGTAAAGGGTCAAATAAAATGCTATTTTAAAGACAATCTTCAGTAAAAGCACAAAATGTCTCTTTAAGTATGACTCATTAAAGAAGGAGAGTAAATGTGGTTGTATAGGTATAGATTGTTATTAATTGTGCAGGTATAGGTATTATTAAAGTATGTCTGAGAACATAGGCAACTATTAAATGAGGTGAAGAACTTAGAAGAACCAATATTCACAACATATTCTAGTTTTTTTTTTTACAGCCTATTTGGAACAGCTCATATTTCTTAAATGAATAAACATAAACTCACTATATTTAACTTGATTCACTGCATCAAATAATAATAAGGTAATCAATATAAAAAGAGAACTTTTTGCTGCATGAAAACACCTTATCCTGAACATTTTAACCAAATTACCTTTTGCTACCTGTAATACGTAGCTTAACTTCACTAGGTGGCCTAAATCAAACATTATACCTTACAAGAGGTTTTTAAGGAAAGTACTAACTTAGTTAAAGGGCGACAATAGAAGTTCCTGTATTAATAAAATAATACATTTTGCTTTTATGATGCTTTATCCTCCTTTTTTTTTAGATTTCCAACACATCAGTGACCTTCTTTTCCCCTGCTCCTAGAACCTTTAATGGTTACATTAGAAGCCATTATTAGCCTTAGCACCCTAGTCCTAATTGATATTTGATGGATGTTGTGATCATGTCATTGTGTTGGAATAGTGTCCAGAAACTGAACCTAAACCCTGGAGAGCCAAACAGCAACCCTCTGATCCTCAGCTCTCACTCATGCAGCACATACCACAGCTTTGTGGCATAGCCAAGACAGGAGCAGTGATGCAGAGGAACAGATATGCCAGGAAGGACATTAAATGGAGAAAAAAAAGAAAACAGAGTGCAAACACAGACACTACAGAGATTATTCTATCTGTGTCTTTCTCCATCTAGTGGGACACCCCTACCTGCAGAGGGCCGCTGGCTGGCATGGTTGACCTCATTGATGCCAAGTCGATGTCGCGGCCCTGCTCTCCTCTCTCCGTCTTCCCCAGTCCCTGCATCATCAGGCCTGCAGCGAGCGGTCACAAATTCGAATAAAATATTGTGTTGCTCACACAGTAGCCGTAGTGGTTATGTGAAGATGGTGGTGGCAGTTATGAAAAGGCGACGCACTGGATGCTAGGCACTGAGCATCAAGTAAAACCAAAGAGGACAACAGAGGGACAAACAAATGGCTTATTCAGCCCGTCCTGGTCTCCTCCTCTCATGGAGTCACCCTACTTGTTCCGCACTCTGTCATCCACCATGTTCTAGATATAATGTAGGTTTGAAAACTTTAAGAACAAAAAAAAAGTTTTTCAAAGAATGGACATTCAAAATTACCAACACTGAATGAAAGATTTTATATTATAAAGCTAGTGTGAAGCTGCTGAGAGAAAGTGAGCAGAACTTTAAAGCCTCATGCATTTAATAACATACATTTGAAATAAAAAGTCCAATAATAGCATGTTTCAAATAGATACAGAAAACCGAATAGGGCAGTGCAGATATTCTAAGATTAAAAAACGGAAGCTGCAAAAAGGACACAAAAATACATGATCTTTTGCTCTAACTGCATAGAAAAGACTTGTTAGAAAATAGGAGGTAATTAAGTGGTAAATGTATTGGTTGCAGGAGAGTCAGTATTAATCATTGCTCAGCAACGTCTGTCCATCACCCTGGGACTGGGGATCTCCATAGAAACCACCAGTTGTCCTATGCTTATTCTAATTTTTTTTTCCAAACTCATGCCAACTTCTTGGTCATTGACTTGGCAACAACTATTAAAGGTATAGTGGAGGATGTTCTTTTATGAGCAATGCAAACAGTAACTCTTAAACAGAGCGTGCACGAGGAGAAATGGGCTTGTGCATGCTCTCACATGCTTTAAAAGGCGTTTTCTCTCGTTAGTAGTTACAGGGTTATATGCATGTGAATTTTTCTTTAAAGGTGGAGAAGGTGGGACTTTTCAAAAATTCACAAAAATCCTCCACGATACCTTTAAGGAAACAATGCAATGGCTGCTTGTTAGATACCAGACAACATTAATCTATATTGCTGATAATTAGATATGCTGTAAAGTTTAGCAGCATCCATTAACTTGGGTAATAAATGAATTGCTATTTGAATGTTCTTATTGCTACAAATAATATTGATACAACATCCACTATTGGTCTGGATGTCATTAGGTCAGATACTGCCTTCCATTACTCTCACAGTAGCCGTAGTGGTTATGTGAAGATGGTGGTGGCAGTTATGAAAAGGCGACGCACTGGATGCTAGGCACTGAGCATCAAGTAAAACCAAAGAGGACAACAGAGGGACAAACAAATGGCTTATTCAGCCCGTCCTGGTCTCCTCCTCTCATGGAGTCACCCTACTTGTTCCGCACTCTGTCATCCACCATGTTCTAGATATAATGTAGGTTTGAAAACTTTAAGAACAAAAAAAAAGTTTTTCAAAGAATGGACATTCAAAATTACCAACACTGAATGAAAGATTTTATATTATAAAGCTAGTGTGAAGCTGCTGAGAGAAAGTGAGCAGAACTTTAAAGCCTCATGCATTTAATAACATACATTTGAAATAAAAAGTCCAATAATAGCATGTTTCAAATAGATACAGAAAACCGAATAGGGCAGTGCAGATATTCTAAGATTAAAAAACGGAAGCTGCAAAAAGGACACAAAAATACATGATCTTTTGCTCTAACTGCATAGAAAAGACTTGTTAGAAAATAGGAGGTAATTAAGTGGTAAATGTATTGGTTGCAGGAGAGTCAGTATTAATCATTGCTCAGCAACGTCTGTCCATCACCCTGGGACTGGGGATCTCCATAGAAACCACCAGTTGTCCTATGCTTATTCTAATTTTTTTTTCCAAACTCATGCCAACTTCTTGGTCATTGACTTGGCAACAACTATTAAAGGTATAGTGGAGGATGTTCTTTTATGAGCAATGCAAACAGTAACTCTTAAACAGAGCGTGCACGAGGAGAAATGGGCTTGTGCATGCTCTCACATGCTTTAAAAGGCGTTTTCTCTCGTTAGTAGTTACAGGGTTATATGCATGTGAATTTTTCTTTAAAGGTGGAGAAGGTGGGACTTTTCAAAAATTCACAAAAATCCTCCACGATACCTTTAAGGAAACAATGCAATGGCTGCTTGTTAGATACCAGACAACATTAATCTATATTGCTGATAATTAGATATGCTGTAAAGTTTAGCAGCATCCATTAACTTGGGTAATAAATGAATTGCTATTTGAATGTTCTTATTGCTACAAATAATATTGATACAACATCCACTATTGGTCTGGATGTCATTAGGTCAGATACTGCCTTCCATTACTCTCACAGTAGCCGTAGTGGTTATGTGAAGATGGTGGTGGCAGTTATGAAAAGGAGACGCACTGGATGCTAGGCACTGAGCATCAAGTAAAACCAAAGAGGACAACAGAGGGACAAACAAATGGCTTATTCAGCCCGTCCTGGTCTCCTCCTCTCATGGAGTCACCCTACTTGTTCCGCACTCTGTCATCCACCATGTTCTAGATATAATGTAGGTTTGAAAACTTTAAGAACAAAAAAAAAGTTTTTCAAAGAATGGACATTCAAAATTACCAACACTGAATGAAAGATTTTATATTATAAAGCTAGTGGGAAGCTGCTGAGAGAAAGTGAGCAGAACTTTAAAGCCTCATGCATGTAATAACATACATTTGAAATAAAAAGTCCAATAATAGCATGTTTCAAATAGATACAGAAAACCGAATAGGGCAGTGCAGATATTCTAAGATTAAAAAACTTTTTTTGTATAAATCTACTTGATGGAAGAATCCCAGCTGTAAGCAACTAAAATTTGGAAATACATTTTTTTTTTAAACTAACTGACCAGACAGGATGGTTAAACTCAGTTAACCATCCTTTTTGTTTGTTACATATCGTATTTTAGATATGTTCTAGATTAAGTAAAATCTTTCATGTTCAAATCAACTTTTCTCCAGGCTGGGCAACCTATTAATTACAGTCATTCTGTTGCAGTTTACTAAGCGACACGCTGCTTAGAGCCGTTTCATTTCCTCTGAGTTACCTAAACCTCCAGAAACTCTTGTAATTTTAGCCAATGCTGCCTGTAAAAATGGCTTTGTTATCGCGGCTTCTTGCTCCTTCTCTCTGCTGTCTTTTAAAGATTTTGAGGTTTTGTGGCAGCTGTTCGTAAGCCTATGATGGATTGTTTGACTTATGTGTACTTTATTGGGCTGAAAGTTACTAAGTTAATCCCTAAATTGGAGGTTAAACACAAACCTTCCCACCCACAGACATTTTGTTTCAGTTCCTAGATGAATTTTACATAAGACTGCTGGTTCAGCCAAACTTCTGTATTTTCTGGTTCCAAGAAAAGAAATGTGAGTATTTGGAGAATGACGTTTACTTATCCTCCTCCAAAAGATAAATCCTTATGTAGACAAAATGGCTTAAGTTATTCGTGACGCATGTTTGCCTATCTCTCCCAAAGTGAGGTTTGTGCCAGGTGGATAATTATTACTTTAGTTTTGGTTTACTTAAGATGTATGACTGAGGATTGAGAGGGAGCGCATTCACAGATTCTGGACTGATCATGCATCTCAATGTTTCCTTATATTTGGCTTTAGGAAATTTAAGGACCTTTCTAATCTTTTGATGGGGTTGAGCCATTGCTCTAAAGTCTTTCTGCAAAGGGCCTTCAGAGTTCTTAGTTGGTAAATGTTCAGTGTTTACAGAAGTTCAAATCTAGGACCTTGATGGTAATAAATTAATCTTTTTTTAAGCCATTTCTACCACACATAAGTATGATGCTTAAATAAGGCACCTAATATATGGGATGGAGCATTGTTTTGTAGAAATATGAAAAAACTTATAAAGATATGTAAGTGATTAAAAAAATATTTCATTTTCTAAAGTTGAATGTCTCAGACTGTGACTAACAGCAGTATGATTAAAAACCTGGCATGCTTTCAGTAAGTTTAAGATGCAAATATAGTTTTCATCCTATTAGCCATAATATTTAATAAGTAATAAACTGTGTGAAGGTATGAGTTACTACAGTTAAGACCGAACCACAGAGCCCAGTCATGCTTTGAGAAGTTTGCCAAAGTTTTAACTGAAAAGTCCTTAAGGGAAATAGGATTGCCAAGTGGTTGTTCTGAGGAAACAGAAACGGGAAGCAAATGTATAGGTGTGTCAAATTACTGAGGAGTTGGGATAAAATTCACCAGCAGCAAGTCCTGTGGAGTCATGCCTTTCTGGAATGAGCTACAGCAGCTACTATTTAGAGGCATTTGGAAGGCACGGCAGAGGATGTGTCATGGTTTGTGGCTGCACTTCACCCAGAGTAATTGGACTTGAGTAAAATACTGATTTAATCCTGCATGAGATAAAATATTAACATTATGATCATCTGTTTACAACCCAGTAAAGCATCAGAGTGGCCTCCTATTTCACAGCTGGTTTCTTGTCTATATCCTCCAACCTTCTTTCATTTTTCTGTATTCTGTGCATGTTTGAGTGTCATTTGTGCATATTATAAGCTGTTACAAGATCATTTATTGTTCAAGACTTGACTTTAAAATAAACATGAGAATATATATATATATATATATATATATATATATATATATATATATATATATATATATATATATATATATATATATATATATATATATATATATATATATATAGATCTTTGAAATTTGAGGAAATCAAATTTAGATTTATCTAGCAAATTTTCTTCAACAAAATGCTTTTACTCTGACTAATTGTGACAAATTGCAGTGGAGTCAACAATAAAATCCAAAGGAATATCTCCTGTCGACACATGCTCATCCAGGAGCAGTGTGTATTGTAATTCAATGATTCAATGCAATCAGATGCTTTTCTTTAGATAGAAACTTAACAATCTGAATGAATATTCTGATTGAATTGTCTTTGTAAAGTGCCTTGAAATGACATATTTTATGAACTGGGTCTATGTAAATGACATTTATAAAACTTCATATAGGTGCAATTTGGAGGCAGACGCTTCTCCGAAGCTTGAATCCTTTTCCCAAAGGGAAATTTTATACCTCAGGACTATTCAGATTGTATCTGCTTTTTATTATAAAAGTCATTATGACCACTCGCAGTGGAATTATTTCAAGTGACAACCAAGCATGATATGAAATATGTTTACCGCACAGTCACAGTCCGCTACTTTCCTTGATTGTCCTTTCACTGTCTCTAATTCTTTAATATTTTCTGCATCATTTCATACAGGTTGGACAAGCAAGACAAAATAAAACCTAAAACCAAAGGGCAGCTCTGCCAATAGAAACTAGAATACTTCACTTGTATTATAAATTTCAATGTATTTCTTCATGTTTTCCAAAAAGCAGTTAAGCTTTTCAGATGGAATATTTATCTAATAGTCCTCTTTAAGGAACTATATCTGCAAATCACCAATTTGGACTGTGAGAAATAACTTATTTATGGCAGTGAGCTATACAGATGAAACTGACTTGACTGGGCTTGCGGGGAAGCCCTATAAACTAATCTCACAGTCACACAAATTTTTTTCCTTAGTACATTCTTATTACTGAATTAATACAGTTGCTTCACCCCTGGAGTCATTTGAATAAAAAAAAATGACTCATGTTTGAGGAGATAAAAACGGTTCCACATTTCTTCTTGCATAGCTGTGGTGCAGAGATTAACATCACAGTAAAATACCGTCGGCTTCATCGTCTGAAGTTGGGATTTTTCCAAAACATCTGCAGGCATGGCACAGAAAATGTAGAGCTTTATTATTAGATATCCTTTTAAATTTCTATTAGAAGGGAGCATTACTGTCCTGTTCAGCTGTAATGTCACACAATAACCTCCAAGAAGTGGGGTGTAATTAGTATCTGGCAAATGTTTCAGACAATCCTGGTTAATGCAGGCTGGCAGGACAATTTAAGCAAGTTTTATTGGAATGCTAATTGCTTTTAAATCCTGACTGAAGCTGAATATTCCAGCACGAGGCTACCTGAGCTCTCAACTAAGAACTGATGAGAGGAATCAATTGTCTTAGTCTTTTCAATCCTAAAGTAATCCTAAAGCGTTTTCTTAAGATTAAAGATGTTTTCCAGCAAAGATCGCTGTTAAAAACAACAAACATAATGTTTATTAAACAACTATGTTATAATAGAATAATATGAATAATTAGTCTTTGCGGTTTTGAAGGTTTACATTTAGAGCTTTACACTTTCATGGTCTGTTTATACCCAATAGAAAAATTTTTTGAAAATTAAAAATCCCTCAACACTATTAACCAATGAGCTTGGTTGCACTTATTTTCCAGAAATTATCAGAGCTGATGCCGGTTTTACTACCAAATGCATCTATTATTTATTAGGGTTTATGTTAAGAGCTTCTTGTGATATACATAGGTTTGTCTTGTTTTGAAATGAAGTAACAGATTTTAAATCCTAGTTATGCAATGTGATAGCTGTATTAACTTACTAATCCACCTGAGAAAGGAAACAGCTGAAAAGCCTTCATCCATTTCTGCAGTCGGTTATGCTGTGGTAGCAAAATATCTCATATATTACACATACCTACCAGCTGTGCCAATTAACATTAATGGATTGTTAAATGCAAATAACAGACTTACCATACTGTTATGCCAAGGCACAAAAACCATGCAAATACAAGAAGCATCATACTTTGAAATAAAGTAGTTAGGATGTTTTGAAGTTCTAACTCCAAATTCTCTAATTATAGCATGGAACAAGTGACTGTGTTGGACGATTTCCATCGATCGTTAAGACACTGTGAATATTATCTCATCTCCAAATTCCTTTCTGACTTCTGTGACTCAGACTTCAGAATGTGGTCGCCTAAAAACTCATATTAAATTAGTAATTTTTTTATCTTTCTTCTGGCTTTTAGCACAAATGTGCTGCAGAAAAGCAAAACTATGTCCTAACTCACAGCCCCAATTAACAAGATCCTCATTTTCTTGAATCAAATAAAGTTAGTTGTGTGCTAATTTTGTCTAACAGCAAGGAAGTTGTCATATAAGATTTTCAGACCTCAAATGTATTTTTTAAAAATCATCCATCCATGGATGATGCCAATGTCCTATGTCAAATGCCTCTATTTTGCAGAAATAGTAGAAAATAATCTAACAAGAGATGCAATCTATATTAAAACAACTTCTTAATAGGATAGAGCTTAGATAACGAACCTTAGCATGCATTAACTCACCTAAAAGTGGTACTGAAAGTATTAACTAGCAAAGCGCATCTAAACAAATGAGAATGTTACCCTGTTTTTTTTATCTCTTATATAGGTTTTATGATTTATAAATAAAAAAGACAAACAAATATCTTAGTGTTTTAATCCATACCTTCTGGGGTAAGCTGTATTAGCATTTTTCACAATAGACTTTGACAACTTTTATTGTCATTTTGCATACATATAGTGTATTAAAAAAACATGGTGCAATACGCAATGATATGGAAGTTCATAGCATTTTAAGTAGTGTTGCACCGATACCGATACCAGTATCGGACGGGGGCCCCGATACTGCCCTAAAATGGTGGTATCGGTATCGGCGAGTACCAACAAATAGGGCACCGATACCATTTTGAAAGTCACCCACTCCTGGTAGGCAATAAAAAGTTCTACTGGATTCACTTTGTATTAGATTTTTTCCTGCTTCACAAAGGTAGGCAGCAGCTTGACAAAGCCATGATGGCAATTATTTAACATTATTATGGTATCGGTATCGGCCGATACTGCACAGCCAGGTATCGGGTATCGGTATCGGGGCCAAAAAATGGCAACGACGCAACACTAATTTTAAGACAAATATATATATATATGGTGCAAATTTTGGTTTGTTGTTATCAGTGTGATGCAGAGTCTGACTGGATTTAGAGTTTTTTTGAACAGTTCAGCTGTCTGATGGCATTGGGCAAAAAGCTGTTGCAGAATACCACACCTAACTTTCAATGCTAGCAGCAGGGGTTCTCTGTGAGCAAACAGACTGGAAAAAAAAAAAAAGTTTAAAACAGTCTCAGACTCATTGGAATGACAACCTTAAATCAGCTGATGCAACATCTGTTTGCAGACTTTGTCTTTTGTAACCCTGCTTAGTTGTCTTTGTGCCATTTGTTCAGTTGCTCTTTCTGTTTCACACAAAGGAAAGGCTTCAGCAGCTGAGTGCCAGGCAGCGCTGACCTCTCACTTTCTACCTCTTTGTCATACTCACATGCACGTACAAATGCACTCTTTGCTAGACACTGCCAGTTTCTTCTTCTACAAAAAAGGCCTTTATGCAACAAGAAGCTTGATGGCGCTAACAGAAACACTCACTTCCTTGTCATAACTTTATTCCAGACCCATTCTAAAGGTTTTAGAAGCTGTTTATTTCTAGATTTAACTATTAAATGATTTTTTGAAGTATTAAATCTAAAAAAGATTACTCTAAGCAACAAGGGCCGATTAAGTGCACACACATGCATACTGCCTCCACCAGGAAGCCACTTCAAAGTTACCAGAGCGAATTTGCACATCTAAACTCTTGATGACAGCTGATAACAGCAACTGTGCACCAGCAGATCAAAACAAGCATCTACAGGCGTGCCCACGCTCATGTACAGATAAACACGTTCGTGCATACAGCAGGCGACCGGGGGATGAGGGCGTAGCAGATCAAAGCGATAGTCCGTATTCCTGACACAGCAACAGGTGCTCAGGTGCTTTTATCATCCATCTGGGAGGAAAGCGTGCATCCGTTTCTACCTTAGCGTTCCAGAAAAAGCCCATCTAGCAACTTAAAACATTCAGTATTGAAGTTTTGTTTGCTTTCATATATAAGAACACAATTATTAAAACAAAACAGCATTCAGTGCAGCCACCTAAAATGCAAAGGTTATTATTTATAAAAAAAAAATCTAAGTTGAAAGCCATCAATTATCATATCATTGAAATGAAATGGAAAAAATAGAAATATGTTTGTAGATGGAATAGGTCAAAAAAGAAATATGAGATTAAGTAAATATTGAAAATGAAGCCAGTTATCAGAAATTCTCACACATGGTGCATCGCTCTGCACAAACATTTTAGACCATAAACAAAAGTGAAATAGTTCTGGGAACCATCTCATCTGCTTTTGTTGATCTATACTCTTTTATTAAGTCCAAGGAGAGACAATTCAAAATGCTTCACAAGAATTAAAAAGTAAAATAGAAGGAAAGTAAAATATGAATACAAGTAAAGATTAAAACAACACTGCAAAATAAGTAATTTTTTCCTAAAATAAGTGCATTTTTTCTGTAATTGAGGAGGTAAGAGAGACACTTTACCAATGGAACAAGACAATTTACATTTCAAATAAAAAATTATTGCATTGTCTTATTTCAAGTGCATATTATCTAATTGTCTTATTTTAAGAGTAAAAATACTCATTTCATTGTAAAATCACCTTATTTACCCACTCAAATTAAAGGTAAATGCACTTATTTTAAGACATTTTCACTTATTTCTAGATTGTTTTTGCAGTGAAGATAAAAGCAGGTGGTAGTTTTGCCGGTGTTCTACTATTCTCACTACTCCAAGTGACGAACCTGTTCACATACACATCGTTTAAACAAAAACAACTGATCACACACATTCACGCTCCCAGCAGTCGTTTATGGTGTAGAGCATCATTCAGGAGTATAAACTCACCCATGCACCAACACAGAAATAATCCAAATTGTTGAAGGTCAAACAAACACAGGTTACTATTACATCAATACAGGCTGCCTACTGTGATGCCTGCTGCAATCTTTATTTATTAAAGTAAATAATGCAGTTGAATTATCGTTATCGCTGATGAAATCTGCCCCAACTTTCCAATATGCTGAAGAGGACATATAAACAATAAAGACCTCTTAGAGCTTCATGCTTTTCTGACCAGATAAGATTTCTGGAAATGTTGATTTGATCTGCTGGATTTAATACCAGCCCACGCTGCCTAAAGTACCAACACCTGCTCTAATGACCTTGTAATTGAACCGCACTTCAGGCTTCGGCACAACCTTCTCACTGACCTTCAGGATTCCATTTTATGGTTGTTTGTTAATGTCCACAAATAAACCTATGAGGCCTTTACGCCACAGCTGCATTCATACTGCATTTTGATAACCTAAAGATAGAGCCTGAATGGAGAATCTTCACAGGTCAGCTGGTTATGAATCTTAATCTTTTCTCTTGATGAAGTCACTATACTTCAATTTGATTATTTTGATTAGGAAAATACATAATGTATTTAGACCTTAAAGGTATAGTGGAGGTACAGAGTGGGTACAGGGTTGCGCATGTGCAAGTGGAGAGGGCAGGTATTTTCAGAAATTCACAAAAATCCTCCACTATACTTTGACATGAAGTATTACAGATTGAATAAAACTAACTTTAAATGGTCGAAATACTTTGCTTTTCTTCCCGTGTTTCCATCCTTTAAGTTAGACTGCACTATGTTGTTGTGGAAGTTTAGATGAAACAAAGAAAACCTATTTAGAAACAAACTGTGAGCGAGCTTTGACAGCCTTGTCACCTCTGAACTTTTCAACAACTCCAATTGTTCTGGAGAAATTGATTTGACCTCATTTGTTTATCCTCCAAAGTAAAAACATCAAAATCTACAATTATTTTGACGCTGGATAAAGCAGAACCTTCTTTCTCTAAAATGGGTCAACAGCGTAACACATTCCCAGTCCCTGCCCTGGATCCATTGTGTTCTCTCACATAAAGGCCAGCTGCTCCAGTTTATAAAGTGAAGACAATAATAAAGGTGCTCTGGGTTCAGTTTGATCGATTCATTCCAGGCAGGATGTCGGACCACTTTATCTTCCATGTGATTCATGCTTCAGATAACATAAATCACAGGTTTTCAGACCTTAAATCACAATCTTAAACAATTACTCTAATGCTGCAACTGTTGACATTTTTTAAACATATCCATTGGGGACTAAACTGCTCTTACACCAAATAAATCCTGCCTTATTTTTCCTTAAATTTACACAATACAAGTAATAACGGATTTCTTAAAGAAAATTGCCAACCAATCAACTGATTTTATTGTATTATTATTATTTTTTTTTTTTTAGTCCTGGAATAAAGGTTTCTGCACAGATATTACATTAGATTCAGCTTATGTAACTTCCCATAAACAAAATGGGCAAAATTAACATAGAGATGCAGGTGCAGATAAGTTTTTAAAATATTTCAAACTTCTATGAATATTTAACGTTTTGATCTCCAACCACAAGTCCCAACCTGCTCCAAGAAGGTTTGATCCAAAAAAAAATCAACAAACATCTTATTAGGAAACAGCAGTAAATTTATGCATTTTAAAGATTTTATTTACAAATAAATATCAGGAAAAAGTATGAGGCAGTTTTATCCAGCCTCCTTGAATCCCTATTTTGTAAATCCACCTTTTTTTTGGAAAGATACAGCTGAAGGTGTTTTTTTTTCTATCTCTACCAGCTTTGTACACTCGCAGATTGTTGGTTTTTCAACTTTTCATTCAAAAATAGCTAAAAACTCTTTTAGAGCTTGATTGAGCATGGTTTCAAGTCTTGCCACAGACACCATAAGGCTTATGATTTGGATTTTAAGTATCATCCAGTCTCATCAAAATAAGAGAGCA
Source organism: Cyprinodon diabolis (assembly GCA_030533445.1). Taxonomy (NCBI): domain Eukaryota; kingdom Metazoa; phylum Chordata; class Actinopteri; order Cyprinodontiformes; family Cyprinodontidae; genus Cyprinodon; species Cyprinodon diabolis. The sequence continues at coordinate 23,049,950 of CM060078.1, forward strand.
GAGTTCTCATTGATGTTTTAAGGTTTATCTTTTTACTGGAAGTTTAACTTCCTACCAGTTTTAGGTCTATTCAAGTTTGTTAGAATTAAGCTCCAGCTAACAGGTCTATGTTAAAAAAGAGCATCCCCACAGCATGATGCTGCCACCACCATCTTTCACAGTATGGAAGCTGTTCCCTCTTTGCGGACGGGTAACAGTTGTGTTTATCTTGTTTTCATCTGACCTCATGGACAAAAACCTTATCCTAATCACATTGTTCCCAGAACAGCAGAACATCCAGGTATAATATTTTTGCTCTTAATAAAGAAAAAGATAGAAAAAGCAATCTCTTACTTGGTGTGCTGTTTTTATCGTGATTCCTGAGAGATAAACTATTGATTATTGGAAAATAGCAGCATTTCTTTAAAACACATAAGCATTGTGGTCACATTTCAGAGGTTCTGCTGGTCTTAAACTAATAAAACTATCCCTGTGCAAGACCCCTAACCCTTTATATCAGTGTGGCAGCCTGCTGCTCCTTATAGGATGGATGAAATAAAGGACATATTTGCCCAAAAGCAAATTTTTTCTCCCCCATTTTTCAGATGTGTAATCGTTTGTATGAGTTGTAGATTGCTTGCCACACCCATGGTGGAAACCCTGCACAGAAGACACTCCGATTTCTTAATTACTTTACTCTAAGATGGTTAGATGACAGTTTTGTTTGTCTAAAGCCACAATAGTCATGCTCAGGTATGTGACACCAACCGTGGGTGGTTTCCAAGTCAAACAAAACAAACTTGAAATATCTTTTTTATTACTTGAAATACAAATACATGTATTGGAATAGGGTTCAGACCAACTTAGGAAGATTAAAACAAAGATCTATTAATAGAAAGTAGGAAATTACCAGCTTTACCTTTATTCTATTTGTGATTACTCATCATATTTAATCTCTTCTACTCTGCCAGGCATGCCTACACTTTCAATTACTTTAGCAAAAGAGAAAAAAAAAAAAAGCAATGTCATATTTAATTTACTCCTCAGTCTGCAGGGAGAAGGGCCTCATTCAAGTTAATTACCTTCTAATTTGAATGGTTCTAACTGTGAGGGAGAACATATGTAGAGAGACATTGAACTTTCTACCCAGCCTGCAGGGAGTCACACAGAAAGAGGAGGATGTGGAGAAAGCTGTTTTTATGGTTATATTTGGTGCAATCTGCTGAACCGGGCTCTGAAAGGAAACATTTGGACTCTTTAGTGTCATCATCTGGTAGGAGATTGTACTGCACAGCCACTGTGCTATATTTCCACTAAATAAAACAGTTGCTCAAATTCAGCTTTACTTCAACAACTCTAAAAATATATATCCTGCGATACTGCACGGCGGATGTAAAGCTGCATTCAAACATTTGCCTCACCTAGAAGGTTTTAGCTTGAGGCAAAAAAAAACACTGGTGAGCAAGTGTTTGGAAAGAATGCAAACACAACAGAGAGAGAAGAGCCGAGGCTGAATGCAGTGTCACTGAGGAGGGAAATGACAGGTTCACTATTGCAACCCAAGAGACACGCTTCTCAACCTGTAGAGAGAGTCTGCAGAGTCATAACCAAAGTTGTTCTAGTTTTATATACAAACATAAAGGATATATATATATATATATATATATATATATATATATATATTAATCAGGTTTTCTAGCTCTGTGTGCTAAAGTTGTATTAAAAGCTGCAACTGATCGGGTTGAACTTTTCTTTTTATCTTGTCTTTTTTTTGTAAAGATTAGCCAGAATGAAAGCAAAGTAGTATATTTGGTGCTGGTTTCTAAGCATCTGTGGTAAAGCCATCATAGCCAAGGTTTAAATCTTAAATTACTCCTCCAGTTTTCAGAGAACGGAGGAAAGATTTTTTTTTTTTTTTCTCCTGAACCCGTAACTAACCTCAGATTAGTCACAGCTGCCATAACTCTGAATTGTAGCTTAATGGGACTCATCAGCCTGTACAGCAGCTGGCTGCTATGGAGCAAAGCACCAAGGAACTGCATCGTTTATTTGGGGCAAAAGAGGATGAATATTAATAATCAAAATCCTGTTATTTAAAAAAAAATAATAACTTAAAAAATCATATTTATAATGCATAGGATATTCGGTGTTTCTTTAGTGTTTCGTTTGCGTGTAATATGATTTAAGAACTTCCTTATGGAGTTATAATTTAAAACTGAAATTTAAATGATTTTGCAATTACAACAAAAAAAATCCAGCAATTGGAAACAATGCCTCATATGAATTTCAAATATATACTTTTAGTCACATCCAGCTGTGCTGCAAACTTTTTAAAATTCCTGAAGAACATTTTCTTCCTTTCTAAATCTTCTGCTGAGTTAAGGGTACTGATCTGCTCCCCCTCCACCACCACTTCCTTCTCTAATGAATGCATATGTGGGGTAGTCTCATGTTTGTTTACATCCACAGTATGGAGTATAGGATGAAGGCAACAGCATAACTTAAGTGAATTACTTGTGCCAAAACTCATTCTATTGTTAATTTTTGCAACAACAAACTCAAACATAATTTTCAAAGTAGCAAACATAGAAAAATTAGTAATTATATCCCAAAAAAGTTTAGTTAAGATATTTTTTTTAATCTTACTTTGAAAAACTGAGATGCTCTTTGTTTTGGCACTCAATGCTGAATGTAAAAGCTTCCTTCTGCCAAACAGCAGAACACATCCGAATGAATCACTCTGCAGATCTGAGCTACGGTTTTGCTGGCTCAGTGGTAAGCAACCCCGTTTCTTCCGTTTCGTTTTACGCAACCAGGAAACTTCTCCAAGTGCTGAGGAGTAAGATTGATAATGCAATACTTGAGTTACAAATAGTGTCATTAAAGATTTGTATGTGTCTTTGATGGCTCCACATGTAGTTACAAGATGCATCTGTTCAAACAGGCCTTGTTAAGCTGACAGCACCCAGTGTGTTATGGGAGATTTTGATCTTTCTAACTCAAAGATAATCTTTTACTCTCCAACTCAGAATGCTTGTGAAGTTCTGTGATAAACCGACTCTCCCTCCTTTTAACATACCGCTGTCAAAGCTTGTACCAGCTCTGCTTCAAACAGGTTGGTCTCATATTTGGGAGAATTTTTGCTGGCAAACATTAACTTCCTTATCCAGTATCTCAGAACAGAATGTTTTGAAAAAGTATTCCTTCCACCGTAACGCCAAAAACAACAGACTTTAATGCATTTTACTTGGGTTTTCTGTTTTAGATAAACAGAAGACCGCATGATTGTGGACAAAATTGTCTTTCCAATAAAAATCTGTTAAGCATGGCATGCAATTATATTCACTGTCTACGAATTATTATGCTTGCATTTAAGCTTCAGAGATTATGCTTCTATAAAATCTACTCTGCCTTAATCTGTACTAATGTTCTCCAAAAAAATACCTCTGAGGCCGTAACAGAACAGCTGGAATCATACTAAGATTAAATTAAACACACATGGGCAGTCCTTTCAAATTAGCTGATTTCTGAGGCAACTGATCGCTCCACATTTATTTTAGTAACTGGGTCGGACTACGAAAGCTCGGTAGATCAACATTTTCAAACATTTATGTAGACCATATTTCATTTCCTCTTTCTTTCTCTTATTCTGCATGACTTTAAGCTGGTTTATCAACTCACTCTGAATAAAACACATTAAATGTTGTGGCTCTAATGTGATGAAAGTCTTAAGATACATGCAAACTTTTGCAAGACACCTAAAAAAACATCTTTTCAAATATCTTGCAAAGGCTGTCCTTACATTTCCATAACAGCAATATCTTTATTAATTACAGAATGATCTTAATAAATAGATTTTAATTATATATATTTTTTAAATGACTGTGCAATTACAATTTTTTTTAGACGATAAAAAAAGAATTAAGATTGCACTGTATGAGGCAGTTGTTTAGTACATTTCTATTTTTATCTGAAATGTATTTATATTTGCTTTGCATTGGTGAGGGTGCTGTGCAACACAGTGCAACACAACTTGCACACCTTTACCCTGAGATTAAGGTTTTCAGTGCTATAATGTGCCTACGTTCATATTCAGGAAATGTACCCACACATTTCATGTGGTTTTGCAACTCATAAACAGTGCAAAGGCGACAAAAAGAAACAAGTGTGCAAAAGAGGAAGCTTAACATTGAGGCCCGGCTCCGAATATATCAAGGGGAAATATGCAAAAAAGGCAGCTGATATAGCAGTACGTGTATGTGCATGTTTGTAGTTTTTGTGAGCATGCAATCAGGTCTTTTTTCTTCCCTCCTCCCCTCGGCTGCTGTCAATCTGCTTCAGATGGATAAATATGAATGTGAAAATCGACAAGTTTATAGATAATTGTGAAATTCTCTTTTAGAAGGTTTGCCATTTTGCCAAAGGTCATGATATCATTTTCCAACATTTTATGTTAAACCTTGTTATTGGGCCCCATAATTCCTACAAGTGAACAAGTAGATATTTGAGTTAACTCATTTATGAACGGCTGTGAGAATTAATCTCACCTGACGAGTTACAGCAGGTTGGGGAACTTGTTAAAACTCAGCTCAGGTTGTCAAATTTTCAGCTTCTGCGCCTGCATGCATGCAAGAGTGCTTTTTTGCTGAAGTACACAGAGAGGAACCTCTATCTGTGCTGGACTGTCTTCTCTTTCTATTTTGACTTGTTCCTCACTTTTACTTTCAGACTCACAGCAAGTGCCATTACAGTACATGGACTGAAGTGTTTACACATGCCTCATTGGGTTTGAATAAATGTTAATGACGGTGCAGATATTATCAAAGACAATCAAAGCCCACAGTTTTAGGCATTGAATGCATCTTTTAAATCTCATGTTTATCTTTGTTACCCTCATTTTGCTTCGTTTGCATGAATTGTTGTTCAGGTAAGAAGTTTGCTTGCATTTAGGGGAGTGGTGGCCTAGTGGTTAGAGCATAGAGCTTGGAATCCTGAGGTTGTGAGCTTGAAACCCACTCCCACAGACTGCCACTCTGGCTCCCTGACCCTTAACAAAAAGACCCAGAGCGCTGCACAATGGCAGCCCACTGCTCCTTAAGGGGATGGGTTAAATGCAGAGAGTGAATTTCGTTGTGCTGGACTTGTGACAATAAAAAGCTGGAAAAAATAAATAAATTAGTGCATTTTTATCATGTTTTTATTAAGTTTTACATAATGCACACACTACACCATTCAAATTAGTCTTTGCAAGCAACCACTGGGTCCAAACACATATATATGGTTCATATTTACTTTCTAACCATAGGACTATAGTGTGAGGAATTTAAACTCTCTTATGTATTTGTGATAACAATTTAAAGTTATAAAATCCATAACAGTATCGCAACAATGCCGGGATGAGGAGAGGTAAACCTCTGAACATGATTGCACTGTGCATATTCTCTTTGATATTCCTCTGTCTGACTTTATGTGGTTTTAGGGATATTCCTTAATCTCTACCTCTTTTAATGTAGCTGATTTGTTTAGATTCTGCAGAAAAACCCACTGTCTTGCAGACGGCATGGAATGATGCTAGTTGCCAGTGGGTCAAGCTGGTCATTGAAACATGATGAGGAGCAGAATGCAGAGCCAGTTGCATCATAGCTTTGGGCAATGCCAGTATGTCTGCCTTTGCAATACATTCTGTGCATCCTCACCTAATTTGCTTCTTTTGAATTGCTTCCTCCTGAACATAAGTATAGTCATAAGCTCCTCCTCTTAAACAAGATGTCCCTTGTCTTCCACAAATCCAGACTTACAGGCTGACCTTCTCCAATGCAAAAATGATTGAGGTCTGAATTTTAATTGTATAGTGGAGGATTTTTGCCAATTTTTGAAAAGACACACCTTCTCCACTCATAAAAAAAGGCACATGCACAACCCTGTACCCGCTCCCAAGATGAATGCCTATCTAACGCGTGCGAGAGCATGCACAAGCCCATTTCTCCTCGTGAATGCTCTGTTTAAAAGTTGCTGCTTGCATCGCTCATACAAGCTTCAAAATCTTCAAAAAACAGAACCCCCGGAAAGCTGCTGGACCAGATTCTGTCACTCCATCCACTTTGAAGCTCTGTGCTGACCAGCTGTCTCCAGTGTTCCCAGACATTTTTAACACCTCACTGGCGACATGTCACGTGCCAGCCTGCTTTAAATCCTCCACCATCATCCCTGTCCCCAAGAAGCCAAGGACCACAGGACTTAATGACTTTAGACCCGTCGCCCTGACCTCTGTGGTCATGAAGTCCTTTGAGCGTCTTGTGCTGTCACACCTGAAAGAAATCACGGACCCCCTCCTGGACCCCTTTCAGTTTGCCTACAGAACCAACAGGTCTGTAGATGACGCTGTCAACCTGGCCCTTCACCACATTCTCCAGCACCTGGACTCCGCAGGAACCTACGCCAGGATCCTGTTTGTGGACTTCAGCTCGGCCTTCAACATAATCATCCCAGCTCTGCTCCAGGAGAAGCTCTCCCAGCTGAATGTGCCTGACTCCACCTGCAGGTGGATCACAGCCTTCCTGTCGGACAGGTAGCAGCACGTAAAGCTGGGAACACAGTTCTCTGACTCACAGCTCATCAGCACTGGTTCCCCCCAGGGCTGTGTTCTTTCTCATCTGCTCTTCTCCCTGTACACCAACAGCTGCACCTCCAGTCATCAGTCTGTCAAGCTCCTGAAGTTCGCGGATGACACCACTCTCATCGGACTGATCTCCGATGGTGACGAGTCCGCCTACAGGTGGGAGGCTGACCATCTGGTGACCTGGTGCAGGGAGAACAACCTGGAGCTCAACACTCTAAAAACAGTGGAGTTGGTTGTGGACTTCAGAAAGAGCGCAGCCCCAGCTACCCCCATCACCCTCTGTGACTCCACCATTGACACTGTGGAGTCTTTCCGCTTCCTGGGAACTATCATCTCCCAGGACCTAAAGTGGGAGCTGAACATCGACTCCCTCACCAAGAAAGCCCAGCAGAGGATGTACTTCCTGCGGCAGCTGAAGATATTCAACCTGCCCAGGACAATGATGGTGCAGTTCTACTCCTCCATCATTGAGTCCATCCTCACTTCCTCCATCACCATCTGGTACGCTGGTGCCACCACTAAGGACAAGAGCAGACTGCAGCGTGTCATCTGGTCTGCAGAGAAGGTGATTGGCTGCAACCTCCCATATCTCCAGGAGCTGCACGCCTCCAGGACTCTGAGGCGTGCAGGGAAGATTGTGGCTGATCCCTCGCACCCCAGTCACAAACTATTTCAGTCACTACCCTCTGGCAGGAGGCTGCGGTCCATCAGGACCAGAACCTCCCGTCACAAGAACAGTTTTTTCCCATCTGCTATCGGCCTTATCAACAAGGCCAAGACCCGCCCGTGACACTGGGCAATGTTTCTCTCCCCCATTCAGGATTTCTGCGTTACATTAACGCACAGTCTACTGTTTGTATATAGCTTCTATATATATATATATATATATATATATATATATATATATATATACTTCAGAGATTTCTTGGGTTTGCAAACTTTTACAGACGCTTCATAAGAAACTATAGTCAAACAGCTCTACCTCTCACAACTCTTACTTCTGTGAAGAGGACCTTTCAATGGACACCTGAAGCCCAGAACGCTTTTGATAAATTAAAAAACCTGTTTTCCAGAGCACCCATCCTTATCCAGCCAGATCCCTCTAAGCAGTTTATCTTAGAGGTGTCATGATGGGTCAGAGATGCAAGCCCATATGCAGAACACAGACGGGTGAGGCAGGGAAAAATTTCAAAGGTTTATTGAGGTTTCACAAAAACACACGATTATGAACTGGATCTGAAACTGGTTAGGGCTGGATCACTGAAGTCTTGACTGGGACCAGAGACTGTTGGTTAGCAGAGTTCATGAGGAGCTAAGTGTCTAGCTTCAGACTTAGCATGACAGACCTTGATCTGAGCTTCCAGCTCATTACAGAGAACAGCAGGGGATATCCACATAGGAAATCTTCAGGTTGACTCCACTTAGGAATCTTCAGGTAAACTCCACATAGGAGTCTTCAGGTTAATTCCACATAGGAATCTTCAGGTTGGCTCACCAGGGCTGATTAGCAGGTTAAGCTCACCCAGAGCTTCAGGCTAGAGACAGGTTTCCTGTGAGGCAGCTCTTCCAGAGCTTCAGGCCAGATACAGGTTTCCAGTGAGGCAGCTCTCCCAGAGCTTCAGGCCAGAGACAGGTTTTCAGTGAGGCAGCTCACCCAGAGCTTCAGACTAGCGACAGGTTTCCTGTGAGGCACAAACAAAGGAGAGTTAGAATCGGATCTCTCACTAGAGACAACTAAGATTCTTTCAGAAACAGAGGCTCAGGTTGCTAACCAAACTAAGATCAACACTGCGGCGTAGAAGCAAGGTCTGGCAGGTGTTTATAAAGGGAAGGTCTCTTGATGAGTAGATGCGTCTCAGGTGTGCTGGAAGATTCCAGCACCAGGAGACCCATGGCACACTCTGCTGGAGGAAGGTGGTAAAGCTCCAGATCCCAACAGTAACTCCATTCCTAACAGAAAAACAACAAAGAGCAGAAGAGGATCCTCGGCGCCCTCTGGTGGGCAAGCCTGAGGATCCCAACAAAAGGTGGACGCATCTGACTCCGGTGTTGGAGCTGTTTTATCTCAGCAATCTGACTCAGACCAAAAAACTCACCCCTGTGCTTTTTTTTCACGTAGACTCTCAACAGCGGAGCAAAATTATGATGTTGGAGACCGATAACTTCTTGCAATTAAACTCGCCCTCGAGGAATGGAGACACTGGCTCGAGGGGGCCGAGCATCCAGTATTGGTTTGGACAGACCACAAAAACCTGGCTTATCTCCAATCGGCAAAACAATCCAACCCAGGTCACTCTAGATGTACATTATTCTTTTCCCGTTTCAACCTCATTATTTCTTACAGACCTGGTTCCAAGAACGTCAAGCCCGATTCTCTCTCTCGTCTGTACTCCACTGATCAACCTGAGACACCCGAGCCTGTTCTTCCTGCCTCCTGTACTGTTGGAGTCATTTCCTGGGAGATCACTGATCTCATCAACTCTGCCCTAGCCTCTGAACCTGACCCAGGTAACGGCCCTCCAAATAAAACGTATGTTCCATCTTCCGTCAGATCCCGACTGATCCAGTGGAAGCATGCAGCTAAATTTTCCGCCCATCCTGGAGTGAGCAGAACCATTGCCCTCATTACAAGACGTTTCTGGTGGCCATCACTACACAAAGACGTTAAGGAGTATGTTTTGGCATGTCCCATCTGCACCAGAAACAAGACCTCTCATCAACCACCTTCTGGCCTGCTGCATCCTCTACCTGTTCCAACCCGTCCTTGGTCACATATTGCCGTAGATTTTGTCACAGGTCTCCCGATTTCCAGAGGTATGTCCACCATTTTAACCATCGTCGACCGTTTTTCCAAGGCCTGTCACTTAATTCCCCTCAGGAAACTTCCCACGGCTTTCCAGACGGCCCAGCTTCTCGTGAAGCATGTTTTCCGACTCCATGGTATTCCACAAGAAATCCTCTCTGACCGCGGTCCTCAGTTCATCTCACAGGTCTGGAAAGCTTTCTGTTCTGCGTTAAACTGTAAGTCCTCCCTCACCTCTGGTTATCACCCCCAGTCTAACGGGCAGACGGAGAGGATGAATCAACAACTAGAGTCCACTCTCCGCTGCCTGACAACTAACAACCCTACTGACTGGAGTCAGTTTCTGACCTGGATTGAATATGCCCATAACTCTTTAAGATCTGCTTCTACTGGTTTATCCCCGTTCCAGGTTTCCATCGGTTATCAGCCTCCACTCTTCCCTGCAGACGAGAGAGAGATATCAGTCAGATCAGTCCACCACCACATCCGCCGTTGTCAGCGTGTCTGGAAGGACACCATCGCCACCCTCAACCGCTCATCTGCCACCACTAAGAAGTTTGCGGATTCAAAACGGCGCCCTGCCCCTGACTATACCCTGGGCCAAGAGGTATGGCTATCTACACGTGACATTCCCCTCAAAGCCATGTCCACGAAGCTGTCACCCCGGTTCATCGGCCCATATAAAATTGCCCAGATAATCAATCCCTCTGCTGTCCGCCTGCACCTGCCTCCGTCCCTTCGTATCCACCCCACGTTTCATGTCTCTCAGATTAAACCTGTCATTTCAAGCTCCTTGTGCCCACCATCCGACTCCCCTCCACCCGCCCTGGACATCGACGGCCATCCGGCCTACACAGTTCGCCGGATCGTGGACTCCCGTCGGCGAGGTCGCGGATGGCAGTACCTCGTCGACTGGGAGGGCTACGGTCTGGAGGACCGCACCTGGGTTCCTGGCTCATACATCCTCGATCCGTCCCTGATCGAGGAGTATGAGAGTTCCCTCCCGTCCAGTTCCACGGGACCGCCAAGAGGCGGTCGTTGAGAGTGGGGTACTGTTGGGATCTGGAGATGTACCACCTTTCTCCAGCAGAGTGCGCTGTGGGTCTCCTGGGCTGGAGCCCTCCAGCACACCTGACGTTCATCAACCCATCAGGAGACCTACCTACATAAGCAGCGACCAGACCTTCCTTCGACGCCGCAGTGTTGACCTTAGTTTGGTTAGCAACCTGAGCCTCTGTTACCTGAAAGAATCTAAGTTGTCTCTAAGTGAGAAAACTGGTTCTAACATTCCTCTGTCTTTGCTCACAGGAATCCTGTCTCAAGCCTGAAGCTCTGGGTGAGCTTAACCTGCCTTCCAGCCCTGGTGAGCCAAACCTGAAGATTCCTATTTGGATTTCCCCTGCTGCTCTCTGTGAAGAGCTGGAAACTCTGATCAAGGTCTGCCATTCAAAGTCAGAAGCTAGACGCTGCAGCTGCTTGTGTACTCTGCTGAACCAACAGTCTCTGGACCCAACGGTTCCCTCTCTCACAAGAGAAGCCTGGACCCCGTCAAGGTAGAATCAGAATTATCTAAAGGACTCTTTAATCATCTGCCTGCCCAGCTAATCAAACTATCATCTCTGCAGACTTCAGTGAACCCAACCCGGACCTGTTCCAGATCCAGTTCATGTTTTTTGTGTCAACATCTTTAATAAACTCTGTTAAACTTTTACCCAGCCTCCGTTGTGTGGGTTTGATATTAAACCAATCATGACACTTTCCAAAAGAAGATTTGCAATTTTTCCACTAGACTCAGACTCACCACCGGTTTGTTAAAATAAGGACGAGCACATAGGACGCACCTTAGGTTAACATATCAACAGAATGATTGACAAGTAGGAAGACAACTTATTTTGATGATGCACCCGGAAAAGGAACATCCTCCACTATACCTTTAAACATGTGGTTTAATTTGAATGAAGAAATGGAAAAGCATAAACATAATTTTTAGAACTGTATGTTGAGTCCATTGCTCTCCTTCCCAACAGAATTTGACTCCTAAAAAAAAACAGCAAAATGCTTCCTTAATACAAGTTTTTATAACTGTCATAAAACTTGTATCCTTTTTATTCAGCTTCTGATACAAAAAGTAGTGCTTGATTTTATTCTTCCATAGTCCTTAGAATAAATATGTGCCATAAAAAGAAGTGTTCAACCTATTTTATGCTTCATATCTGCTGTGCATATCAAACTTTAAGCAGTGTGCTGACACCAGAAAAGTGCAATAGTGACCAGAGTTTCTATGCACAAGATAAATGACATTTGTGGATGTAACCTCATTGAACGAGCGCTGCAAGGGTACGTGTTTGCGTACTGTAGAGGTTATGATCTGCCCTCTGGCCGTCTAGTATCAGCACTATATAAAAAAACGCAGCGTTATTCTGTGCTGTCAAGGGAAAAACTAAGCTGGCCAGTCAGCGCTAATAGATAAGGACAAAGGTTGAAGCTTAAAAAGTTTGTAGTTTTAGAGAAATGTTTCTTTATTTAATTTCCAATAAACTGCAGGTTTTTATCTCTACTTTAACTTGCCTTTTTATATGTAAAAATCTAGTACTTTATATTCTAATTCAGTTTATTTACATAGCTCCAATCCAAAACACCAGTTATCTTAAGGCACTTACAGTCAAATTGATTCAAAGTTTTCTATCTAAGGAAAACCAGCAATCCCTCACACTAAGCATGCTTGTAGCGACAGTGGAGAGGAAAACCTTCCTTTTAACTGGAAGAAACCTCCAGCAGAACCAGGCTCACTCTGAGTCAAATGTGAGCAAAGTAAGGTTTTGTATGTACAATTTTCATTCTTGGATTATTGAAGGCGATAGAAAGGTAAGCAAAGAGTCATGCAGGTTTTTTTTTTTTGGATCCTTTAAACTTTTAGGACAATGTTATCTGGACCGACACATAACATTGTGTTATAGGAAGTTTTCCATCGTATTATATTTCTGTGTAATTCAACATTTCAAGAAAACGTTGTCACATCAACCCCTACCTCTTAGTGGCTAAAAAAAAACAGTCCAAAATGAAGGTTATGAAATGTCTTAGTCAAGTTCCGGCTTAAATGTAATTAAGATGTTGCAGCATTGCCTTTAACAGGCTGTCTGTTTAAAAACTTTCCATTGTGTCCCAGATAAATGAAAAAATCCTACAAAGTAGAGGTGACCAAAATTCCTCTACAACAAGGTAGAAGATTCATAACTAATAATGACAGACGCTTGATGGTAAATGTTGCTGCCATTCGCTCATTAATAAATAGTATTAGTATTTTGTATTTATTTAGCTTTGATTTAGTTTTTCCTGACATTTCAATGTTTAAAACCTTCAAATTAGATCCAAAAACCAGACTTTGGCGTCACCTTTTCATTTTTCAAATAGGATCAAGAGATCCCCTTACTGCCATTATCATACTTCTTTATTCTTTATATCATAGTGTTTAATTTGCAGTTATTGTAGGTAATAATAAAAACAAAACAGAAAAAAGCAAATAATATAGAAATAAAAAAAATACTCTTAGATTTTTTTAGCATATTTTTTAGTCATTTTTGGTCAACATGAAAAAAATCTTATCTGGTTAATTAAAAATCTGCTGAACCCATTTAATGCATTGCTCTATGGAGGTTATTTAAACCTTTCACCAGTGCTGACAGGTGGCTAACAATCTGACTGCAAGGAAATGAAAAAGGGTTGTTGTTTTTTTCAATAAAAAATGTGCAGCCGTGTTGCTAGATTGTATTTTATTGTTCCTCATATATCACTTGAAATTTCACCTTACTGATGGATCTAGGTGCTTTAAAACAAGTTTGATTGTTGCAGTTTTTATTGCTCATCTAGGAAAACAGGTAAAGATGTCTCCCAGGCTCTAAGGTCAGAAGATTTTAAACTCACTCACACAGATTTGTTTGTATTTTGTTAAGCAAACAACATATAAAACTACAACAGAATCTTGTTCTGTAAGAAGGTAAAGTATTTTACGCAGTTACATTGGATATCGCTAGTAGATCTTGGATTTATTCTATATAAATCTCAATTTGTTTCAGTCTGAAAATGCTTTGCTGCTATTGTGCAATCCCATGCACTATAGCTTCAGCGCCCTAAGAAAGGTGCAGAATGTACAGCATGTGTGAGCCCAGAGGAGGGAAAGGAACACCAAGCTGCTATCGTATACAAATTGTGCAAGTCACTCTCGTTTTTCAGGTCTGGAAGCAAGAACTAACTGAATGGTTAGCTGTGCACTCAAACTCTCTGACTCATTCCTGAATTGCTGGAATATTAGACCAGAGGTTATATGAAGACACACAACAACAGTGTTAAGGCCCAGTTTAGGCCTCTGATTACTCAACCTGTGCTGGATCAAGATATGGAAATAATCTGTGGAACACTTTATTTCCTTTGGGAAATAAAATAACAGTTAGGTAATGTTTAGGAATGAGGTTAAAAAAGGTTACATATTTTATCAGAAGGAGCATTTATTGGTTTTTGTGGTATTTCAGAAGCAAACAAAAAGGCGCTTCTTAAAATAAAACATTTTGTTAAAGAAATAGCAAATAGTATCCGACTATATATGACAACAAAACTGTTTTTTTTTATGTGTTGATAGAAAGAAATCTAAACTTAGAGGGAACTATTTTTGAGCAATCACTTAATAATTCCCACATTATATATAACCGGTTTTATTATAGGATTATTTGATTAAAAGTGTCTGTGCAAATTCTCAGTTGTCTGTGTCTTGGCAACCACAGAATGTTTGATTTGGTATTTGATTAGAAGTATTTAAATATTAGTACTCCTTTGAAATGCAAATCCTGTTCTCTACTTTGGATATCTGTAAAAAAAAAAAAAAAAAAAAAAGGGGAAAAAGAAATTCAACAAATAATAGCAAGAGGAGGAATTTTAATGACAGGATCAAATGAAAGCTGGAGTCTGATACAATTAAAGGGCATTTTTTGAGTCTTAGTTGGATAATAAAAAGTAATAAAGTTAGATATGACAACATCACTTCCGCTTTGGTCTTTCAAAATTGAATCTTAGCAATTCTGTCTCCTGTACAAATGACACACCCAGGGGGAATTAATATTATTATTATTATTTTTTTGTAGTTTTTATAGCAGTGGTAAAAACATGATTTTGTATTTCTTTTAAAAGCATTATATGTATGTTTTCTTTATCTCTGTTCAATTTATTTATGTAATGCCAATAAAATTTAAGGTTTTTTTCAGGTTACTTTACAAAAAATGGCATTTCAGTCCAAAAAAACACATTTCTATATCCGATTACATAAAAATCCTGCTGAATCTGGTCATCAAATAATAACTTCAGTTTATTTAATCAAATATTTTCTTCTTTAGTGAAAACCAGCTGATTGCATGAAGTGACTAACTTTGACATTGACTCCTAGCGGACAGAGACCTTTGATCTTGCAGGACCCCCCCTCATACTAAGCATCCGAATATAACTTTTTACGGCCATATTATCTGATTTTATTAATCTAAAATTTGTGTGATCTGGCTAATATGTGAAAGAAAAAAGACAGGTGTGTCATATAACATAGCGGATATCTGAAAGTTTGTTATTGTGACTTTACAAACAGTAAAAACATATTTTAACAGAATTGAAATTAAATATCTAGACTAACTATAGTTTCCTACAGCCTTTGCTAACAAATAGACGCATATATTTAAACATATGTGATTTCTAAACAAAAGGTATAGTGGAAAAAATTCTTCCAGTTTTGAGATCTGGGGCGTAAATCTTTTCCATCGTCATTACATACCTACTTGTATCAATAAACATTCTGCATAAAACTAATATTTATCAGCACTAATTCATAAATTGATTATTTTATTAGTTTTTTTTTTAACTGTTATTTATCTATGATTTCACTGAACACTTCCAGTGACTTGCAGAGACACATTTTTTCTCTTTACCCAAAACACAAAATCTAGTTCTGAAAAGGGCATGAATTCTTTATTTGTCATCTTTGATGTTAGTATATTGACATGTGTAATTAACCACAAAAATATAAATGTTTTGAATATTCCACATGAGAGTATTACTGCTGCCACCATCTGTATTAGAGGGGGAAAATGGAACAGGTGGCCACAGGGGTGACCAATTATTGGCTAAGGAGCCACCGCTGCACCCCCATCTAGCTCCGCCCCTATCATATAGGTCAATAACTGCGGTTACCTCTCCTTCCTCCGTGCGGCGGGTTGTTCTAAAGGCCGCTCATTGGCGTAAATATCGGTAGGCAGACGTAATGCTGCCAATAATTCCTATTAAAACCCACCTGACCTTGAAAAACTACTGATCGGACCGTATTTATACTACATGCCAGATTTCAACATGATGGTGAGCCGTTTAAACACAACACCAACAGCAAAACAGACAGTGGTACTTTTAATTACAACTGTGTTTAGTTTATTAGACGGTTGGTAAAAAATACACTCATATAATATGTTGCAAAGCGCAATAAAGATGTTAAAAGAACGATGTATTTGAGTATTTTATTTTTTTACACTACGACTTGGAATTATGGGTAATCCAGAGCGTGAACCGTTACGTACAATATGTTAGCGACGATGGGGTGTTGTACAGCATATGGGGCCCACCCAGATAATGTTGCTTAGGGGCCTGTTTGCTGATGAAGATTATCAGTCTATGGGCTTGTTGTGTCGTTACGCCATTGAGTCTGCTGTTTTATTTTGAAAGGCAGATGAGCTTCCGCTTTACTCCCGGCGCACGAGCGGGACTTGACTCGTCTCTGTTGCCGTCGGGAGTCCAGCCATTGCCTTGACTAGTCATCGCCAGAGAGGAGCTCAGAGCAGCCCGAGGAGTAGCTGCAGACGGCATATCTGTCACGGCGGGTTTACTGCATCACACGGCGGACCGGACTTCCACGCAGAGTGGGGTTTAAGCCTCTTTAAGGGACGCTGTTTATATTTTGGACCGGAACGCAGACTACCCCCCCTCCCTTCCCAAAAACAGACAGACAGTGAAGTAGCACCAGAGCCGCCGCTACATCGCTGAGGGAACTTGGCATCTCTGCGCAGTGGGAGGCGTCTGTCTCGCGTCTTTCTTTTTCTAAACGTCCCGCTGGCATGGACCTCTATTAAAAGGGGAGGGGGGGTAGTGTTTAGTGCATTTTCTCCACCTTTTTTTTTTATTCTTTTTTTTTTTCTGCAACCAACTGTGGCTTTAATGTGACGCGCCGTGCAGACAGTCTGAGAGGGATTCCCACTGCAGAGGAGTTCAGTAAAGGCTCCATTTCTCAACTTTTTACCTTCATATGAAGCAGCGGCAGCGAAACCAACACTGATGTAAAAGGTAACGATTCATTTCGCTCTGTTTGACTCACTGTTCACGTGTAGTTTTATTCTGTGGGTAAAGTTTGCAGCAGAGCAGAGAGCCGCTCTGCATCCCTTCCAGCACACTTATCAGCTGGATATATATAAGCCTCTTTAATACTAATGCATGCAAACACTGGGTGCAATTACTGTGCTTCACACTTTGCACGGGTTTATTATGAAGTGCATGTTTCATTTTCTTTCAGTGAGCCAGAAACGAGCTTTTATAGAACAGAAAGGAATAGAATACAACAGAATAGAACAGAATAGAATATAATAAAGCAGAATAGAATAGAAAAGAATAGAATATAACAGAATAGAATAAAATACAATAAAGCAGAATAGAATAGAACAGAATAGAATAAAATATAACAGAATAGAATAGAAAAGAACAGAATAAAATAGTAAAGAATAGAACGGAATAGAAAAGAATAGAATAGAACAGAATAGAGTTAAATATAATATAACAGAATAGAATAGAATAGAAAAGAATAGAATAGAACAGAATTGAATAGAATAAAATAGAAAATTCTGGTGTTTACAGCAGCAAACAGATTATAGAAAAAAATGGTCACACAAATGTGGACCTTATAAAAGTGTATAAGAATAACATAATAGTGAAAAGCTAAAAAATAAACAATAAAATACTGTACTGTAAAATGTTTTAACAATATAAATACTGGGAGAATTACTTAACCAATATACAGCTATGGATACTTTTACAGTAAAGGATATTTGAAAATAGCAACATCAGAGATGTGCAAAATGACAGCATCATGTTATTTAACTGACTAAGATAGAAACTGTGCAAAATCAAGATGAATGTAAAAACTTATTGAGGTTGCTTGGAACAGCGATGGTTCGATAATCCCTGATTCTGTGATGCAATTAGCAGCTTAGTTGATATAACACATACAACAGCAGCATGGACATTGATTTTTCAGATTTGATTACAACCAGATAAGTTAGACACACATGATTTGATGCATGCAGGGCTTAGGTCTTATAGTTTGATTCAAAACTGCTGCTTCTATTATCTGAAATAAAATGTATTTTTCTTTGTAAGCATGGCAGATGTTTTAGAAACATCTGATTACTGCATCCATAGAAACGTATTTATGTTCAACTACTCTAATATGTTCTAAAGAGTTTGGAATCCTCTTCCGGATGGTGAATGGCAGGTATGACCTAAATGTTTGGTGCACTAAACAGATGTGATGGGAGAGTATAACTCATGCTGACTGGTAGCAGGTTTTTTCTGGCATCTACCTCAAAGAGCTTTAAACCGTATGAAAGACATTCTTGCTGGTTTTGAAACAGAAACCTTAAAAAAAAGAAAACAATATACTTTTGATACAGGTAAAAATCCCATGTCTCCTTGGTTCTTGTGAAATATCTGCAAATTAACCCGAGCCAGAATCTGCTGCTACATGTCCCTGTGGTAACATGATGTCAGGTGTTTTTCAGGTGTGACGATTGAGTGATTCAGGTTTAAAGTTTCCTCCATATCAAGCTGTATCCAGAGCTGAATCGGCCTCGAGGAAAGAAGCCGTCTGCTCGGAGCTCTGCAATCGTTTTTTTGTGATTTAGACGGAAACTCCTCCAGTAAAGCACTTCAGTGAGAACAGCTCTCTCTCATTCTTGAGTTGTCCGTCTATTCAGAATGTGTCATCCCCTCCTGAGGGATTACCTCACCACCTCTTTGTTGGAGCCACTCACAGGAGCAGACAGTGCAGCACCTGGGACTTGAGACATCTAGCTGAATGAATTACCTCTCTTAACCTCAAGGGCGGCCTTTACAATCTGCTGTATTATAGCACGCTAATTTTAAGA
The DNA here is from genome assembly GCA_030533445.1 of Cyprinodon diabolis. Lineage (NCBI taxonomy): Eukaryota > Metazoa > Chordata > Actinopteri > Cyprinodontiformes > Cyprinodontidae > Cyprinodon > Cyprinodon diabolis. The sequence continues at coordinate 23,068,563 of CM060078.1, forward strand.
CCTGTTCATTACACGTGTAACTGAACAGCACACATGGCTGCACAAACAAGCACGGCGATTTACAGCGCGCAGCTTTTGGGACCTTTAAACCATGTTGAAGCATCTTCTGTTTGAGATTTAGCCTGGCAAAATTGGTCAGCTTGTAAAATGACTGACTCCCGTTTTATTCAGTTGTTTTACAGGAGACTGGTTTGACTGGAAGAGAAAGCTCAGAGAGCAGTGATTGAAAATGTCTCCATCATCGCAAACTTGAGCATGTGCTGCTCATCTGATGCGAGCAGAAGTCTGCAGGCTGTTTAGAAAAGCTGCTGGCAAATTCAGCAGGCATATTGCCTTACCCATTGCACTGCCTGTAATTCAGTATGCTGAGTAATGTATTGAGCGCTGCTTTCCTCACTTATGCATGTTAAGCTGCTGAATTGCTACAGGCCGGCCGAAACCTTGAGGTCAGTAAGGCTGCTGCTGTCTTTGAGCTAAATCTAGAACGCAGAGCAATTAGACACACACTAATCTAATGCACTAACAGCATAGAGGCGCTCGGGATGCACATCATCTCCTTACATGATGAATCACACTGTCGTACTTCTCAGATTTCCTGATTGGTAATTTTTACAGACTTTATGTCCCTCTGTAAAACAGAATATGTTGCTTATTAACTTATTTGTACAACGGACATCAATGTGTTGAAGAAATGTATTTTTGTGGACTCAGAAGATTTAAAAAAATAAATCTATCTGAGGGGGAAGGGGAAAATCTTCCTTGAACTCAAGCTCGCTAAAAGATGCATAAAATAGTGCATCTGAATATTTGCCCGCTTAAATATAGAAAGAAATCCTACTTTTGGCTTAAACAAGTATATATATATATATATATATATATATATATATATATATATATATATATATATAATTATTTTTTCATATAATCTCTTCTTATAAAAGATTTTATATCAAGACGCAAATCCATTTAATTCAGTTTATTTAGATAGTGCCAATTAACAACACACGTCATTTCAAGGCACTTTACAGAGATGATTCAACCAGATCATACAGTCAAATTGATTAATGTTTTCTATCTAAGGAAAATTGATTCATTGACTCACTGAAGGCAATCCCTCACACTAAGCATGCTTGTAGCGACAGTAGAGAGGAAAAATCCTTTTAACAGAAAGAACCTCCAGCAGAACCAGGCTCAGTGTGAGCGGCCATCTGCTGAGGCCGACTGGGGTTCAAGGAGACAGAAGCAGAGATACAAAAGGCAACTGTCAACCAACTCCACAGGCAGCCCTGTCTGTAAAACACACAGCCAGGCAATTGAGCTCCGAGCCAGCTCCCATACCAAAGAATGAAACAGAGCACATACAGTTAGTCAGTCATGGAAACAGGAACACACTGAGAAACAGACCAAGATCCAACATCCACAAACAAAGGCTTTGATGGCAGGAGCCCAGCTGACGCACCTCTCCAGGATGGTGTCACAGCCAAACGGGAACAGAGCAGATGAAGCTACTATGAAAAGAAGCAAAGAGAGCATAACGTTAGAGATTGAAGTAACGAATTCTACAGAGTGGGAGAAAAGAGTTAGAATGAAGCAGAATGGTGAAAAAAGGGTCCCTATGTCCTCCAGCAGTTTAAGCCTTTAGCAGCATAATTATAGAGATATTTCATGATAACCTGAGCCACTCAACTATAAGCTTTATCAAAAAGGAAAGATTTAAGCCTACCTTTAAAAGTTCCCTCAAATTAGTTAACAGACTAATTTTTATTCAAGTAGGTCTGTGTCCATCTACAGTTAAGTGGCTTCTCGCATAACCTGCTCATGTCTTGGGATTATTATTTAAGATGAGAAAAGAATGAGAATGAAGCAAATGAAACATAACAAGGGCCTGTATTATTAAACATTGCAGACTGTTTGTAAGGGAAGCAGAAAAGCTACAAATGTCGTCCTGGAATATCTCTAAAAAAAGACCCCAGTTTCCATAACAGTCTTGATAGAAAAAGTTTTAATGGTTTAAACTTTAACAGTTTTTTTTTTTTACTTTGGTTTAGATGAGACTAAGATTGAGTTTTTATGTATACCTACAAATCTTACCTGGAGTAGAGCAACTACTCAACAGATTAACCAAATAATGATTATTAATTCCATCCAATTAATCATGTAATTTGATTTTTTCTTGTTTTTTTCTTTTTTTTTTTTTTTACTTCTAGTGACAAAGACTCTAGAAGACCAAGCCAGGCCAGGCTAGGCCAGGCCGGGCCACACCAGATTGGTCAGCTCCATCTCCACAAGAGTCAGCTTGGAGAGAGCATATCCTCGTCATTATCTACCATTCAAGCTTTAAAGATTCCTTTGTGGCTGCCAGCACCTGATCAGTCTCCAGTCCTATGTTGTGGTCTGCTTTGTCTGGATGTCGGAAGCAGGATGGATTCTGGACTTGATTTGACCATTTATACCTCATCGCAGCATCGGCCAGCCTCCCTATTGGACTGCTTATCCTCCCAAGTCTTTAAGCCCCCGCTTCTTACCTGGGGCCTTCCTCAGCCCTCTAAGGAAGGGCCTTATAGGAACTGTAGCTTGTCTTGTTAGAACTGCTGACATTTGCAGAGAGGAAACAGAGCTGATAAGTCCTGACAAACTTTTACAGAGAACAAGAGTTGATCTGTCATTTTTCTGATACAACCAATTGCCTTTGATTTTTTTTTTTTGAGTTCTGAAGTTTACACAAATAGGTTTGTCCAGATTCTCACTTTTTACACAAATCCTTATTTATATTTTCCTTCTCTTTCGTTGTGGTCTGAGCCCAGCAGAAGAATGTCCGAAAGCAGCAGCAAAGCAGTAAAATTCCTCGTCCCGCTCCCCCCTGCGCCCTCCGACTCCCCCTGCCCGTCACCTCAAACCCCCCACAAGAATGTGAATGGCTCTGCAAGCTCAGACTCGCATGTCGTGGAGAAGATCGGCGAGCAGCCCGAGGTACGGCGGCGGCGCCACACCATGGAGAGGGACTCCAAAACAGCCGAGCACCGTTTCTTCCGCCGCAGTGTTATATGCGACTCGAACGCCACAGCTTTGGACCTGCCCAGCAAAGCGACGGTACTTCTCACCTCACCCCCAGACTGTGAAGGGTCCCCCCTCCTCTTGTCCTTGCAGAACTTTAGGCCTGAGGAGCAAGAGGCTGAAGGTGAGAAAAATGGAAGAGGGTACTACTTGCAAAGTTCTGGACTCCCGCCTTACTCTGACCTGGGGGGGACGGCTAGCCAGGGGCGCATCCAGCATTCCTTGGGAGATTTAGATCTAAATGTTCTCTCTGTGGCTGTACCCACAACTAGTAGTGCTATTTATGGTGCAGAAGAGTCAACAAAAGAGCCGACCCCGTCAGCTTTGGATGTTACGGACAAAGAGGTGTGCAAACAGCCCGAAGTCCAGTTGTGTGCCAGAGGGATTCATGAAGCGCAACCGGCGTCAAAAGACGAAAAGGCAGACGAACCCGGTAGCGACGGAAACGTTAGCAGCCCGACCGATGAGAAGGACCGAGAGAAAGAGGAGGAGAAGGGGCAAGCGAAAGCACGGGCAGAGCAGAGGGAGGCCGAGAAACGAGTCCAAGACGACATAGAGGAGGCCGAGACCAAAGCTGTAGGCACCTCGCCGGACGGGCGCTTCCTGAAATTCGACATTGAGATCGGTAGAGGGTCTTTCAAGACCGTCTACAAGGGACTTGATACGGAAACTACCGTAGAAGTGGCATGGTGTGAGCTACAGGTAAGGCTTGACTCTTAAAAATAAAAGCTGTTGCTCTTCTACATCTCCACCTTCTTGTTTGCTCTGTTTTAATCTTGATACACTGATCAGGTTGGAGAGCACTGCTCAGATAATGCTGTTTACGATAAGAGATCAGATACACTGTGCAGATTACGCCTTAGTTTAAGCATTTTGCTTATCTTTTGTAATTTTAGATCAACTTCTAAGGGACCAGAGTTAGCATCACTTGAAAAGTATTTGTATTTCTTAAGCTTTTCATATTTTGTGACATAACCACATAACAATTCAGTTTGTTTCATCAGTATTTTCAGAGCAACTGAAGTTGAAGAGAAGTAATGACTGGTTTTAAAAAAAAAGAAAATCACTAAATTACCTTCAAACATTGTCTTCAGGATCAACAGAACAGAACAATGTAAAGTAGAACTGCGCTCGAAAACCAAGACGTTAGATAAACACTTTCCACAGTAATGGCGGCATCATGCTTTGGGGAGGCTTTTCTTAAGCTGGGGGATTAGAAGGGAAGATGTATGATGTCCTGGAGAAAAAAACCTGTTAGAAAGGCTGTAAAATGGTATTAAAAGAACCCTGAACATCCAGACAGGGCTCCAGAACTCTGGCAACAATTGAACGGTGTTTTCTGTAGAGTGTTAGCAAAGAACGATAGGCCAAGATCATCAGCGTCTATTAGTGCCAAGCTGATAAAGACCAGCATTCATTTTGGAGGTGTTTTTTTTATGTTCCTTCTACGACCTGTACTTCCTCGACAAAAAACAAAACAGAAAAACAATATAATAAAAAATCTTAACTGACATTTTTTTTCAGTTAGTAGCAAAATGACTGCATCTCCTCCTCAGTTTTGCAGCTGAAACGTTTCTTTTCGCCTTACTCATGCTGTAGAGGAGGTGCTCCCGGTCTCTTCTCTGTGAGCGGTTGATTCTTTTTTTTTTTTTTTTCTTCGCTTTTAATAACTGAACGGATGTTGAGGTGCAACACACGACCGCGATCACAAGTTGCATGGTTGAATTTAGAAACGCTGCCAAACAGCTGAGGAGTAATTGTAGTTTGGTTTGAGTTCCTGACTACTGTCGGAAATTATTCAGCAGAGTAAAAGTTCAGGTGAAGTAAGGTAGCTGGGAGGCTTGTGGCCTAATGTCACTTTTGCTGGATGCAGTTAAACAGGAACAGTATGTATTAGACAAAAAGCAGCTTTCCTATTATTGATGGCCTTCATCTAGTTTTTTAGAGTGCAAAATGGAAAAGAATTTTATTTTTTTTATCAGATTTTTCTTTGTAGCTGTTGTTTAGATGCCAGTGCAGGACCAGAGGTGCGTCCAGGAGTCCGATAGGTAGAATAACATCATATGACGTTCGGACTGAGCTGAGGTTTTAGCAAGAGGAAGAAAACACACTGACATGGACTCACGTGGAACTGCTTGTTGCTATGCCAAGGAAACAAAACATGCAGGATTTTAAACAAAGCCTTTGGGATATGCAGTAGAGTTAACTGACGTTTCGTAATAAACAGTTTCAGTCTGATTCATTACAGATTGGTAATTAAAAGCAGAAACAGTCGGATTGCTCTTTTTTCTGAGTTTTTTATTTCACTTTTTTTTTTTTTATGTGAGGGGAACATGTGCTTGTTTTGCTGTCATCTTCATCACAAGTTCATCCTCGAGTCTTCCAGAATCCCAGGGGCTCAGATGAGCTTTGCCTGACGGCCCGCGTCAAGGAGATGCTGGTTTGTTTGTCAGAAAACAAATGTCCAGAAGCCCTGGCTGAGCTTCCCTGTCACACATCTCTCATTTTCCCTGTGCGTCTGTCGTCTGCTCGTGAAAGTATGGAGACCTGGTGATCCTCAGCAGCGCTGTGCATATTAAATCTCTGTATTTGGGCTGCCCTCCAATTTTCAAACTAGCTTGACTTTTCTTTGCCACATTGTCTTTTTCAAACCTCTAAAAGTTACTTTGTATTCTAACAACTTTCTTTAGAAAGTTTGAAGTCCTTTAAGACTGAAACCTGACTCATTCTGCTTAATCAAAGAAACTATTATAGGGAAATCTTACTGGTTGGATACAAAAATGGGTAGAAAGGAAAACAAAAACCTGTAAACCACAAATTTAGGATCATAAGAGGTACTGTATTTTCTTGAGTTTTGATTCGGATAAGCTGAGGCTTCGAGTCGTGTGTCGAGTACTGGAGGGGGGGCGTTTCTGCGAGGCGCGTATCGAGGCTTCCTTCATTTGGGGGAGGAGCCAAAATGGATGACATCTGAAGTCTCGCTACCCGCCATACCATGTGACCGCTTCGGGAAGTGGTTCAGCTCGCCCGGAACTTCGGCAGGCATTCGCATAGCCTCAGTATTCAGTCAAGGTGGGGTTTTTTCAGGAGAGTTGGATAGAGTTTAGATATCCTAAGAATAGATTGGTGTTTTTTCGAACTAATCTAGTGGGTAAAAACTAGTTCGGTTGGATTAAACAACGTAATGATCAAAATCTGAGCAAGTCACTGATAAAAATGTAAACGTATAGTATAAATATGTAGATGCTTTAATATGTTACTTATATAGACGCGTCAGCTGTAAGAGGTGGACTTCCTATCCATGGGTTGTTGATTCAAGACCCTCCTCAGACTTCTAAAAGTTTTGATAAAACTCTTCTAGTATTTTGGCTAATGTGACTAATTTGCATTTGTTGCCCTTGTATAAATATAGATTGGTTAAACACATAACTTCCAACTGGATTAAAACCACAAATTATGGAAATAATATTATGTTTAAATAAAAATGACTCACACCTTACATTTTCTCATCATTGCCCAATTTGCACAAACACTTTCACTGTCTGCTTGAGCTTATTTCACTAAAATGGCAGAAAAACTATGTACCTACAATTATTTTTCCTCTTCCAAGACATTTTGCACACAAAAAAACTTAAAGATTTTATTATAAAGACCAAATATTAACAATTTCAAATGAACTTATATAGGGAAAAAAAACAAGAAAAACAATATTGCTTAAAAAAAATCACAATTATATTACAAACTGTAGTTCTGCACTCCACCAGTAGGTGGTGACATGTTCACATGAGGCTTCATGAACTGTGGGGATCGTTGAAGCAATTTGGCAAAACGGTTCAATGCCTCATGAGGCTTTATCATCTCACCATAACTAATAGAAACCTACAGGTATTAGCCGCACCGGGCTATAAGCCGCTTATACCTACTGAACTGTCTCCCACCAAATCTGTAGGGGGAGCTCTACATATAGCCCCCGGAGTAGGGATAAAGTAGAATGCTAGCTCCCGTTAGCTTGTTGGCTCGCAGCAGTAAGAGCTCCTTAAGAAGATGGGGCTTCGTCAGCCCTTTATTTCAGCGCTGCAGGGGTTGGGCCCAGTCTCTTCATTGGTTTGGCAGCTTTAACGCAGCAAATAAATGTCACAATATGAGTATTGGGGACATTGTTCTCCGTCCTGCTTGCTGCGAGCATATTTTTGTACTAAATGAGAAATTAGCCCATTATTCTTTCATTTCCAGCTTTGACAATCCAAAAAGCATCAGAAAAGCGACGCCTTCTCATAAGCTTCATGCTTCAAAGTAAACATTGAGTACTTTAGAACGAAGAAAGCACATTGGGCAACATGAACCAGAAACATTTGGTGCTGGACTTGTTTCTAGAGAAGAAGTAAGGTTGAGCCATCTCCCTTTAAATAGCATGGGTCTGGTTCCAAATTGAGCGTCACTAATCAATGCCCTGCTGAAAGATCGTTGACCCACATGGAGAACACCTCAGCTGTGCTGCTGCCATCAACACCCTTGTTTATAGATGTTGGAGATCGGCCTGTTTTCCAATGTTATCCTGTTTCTCTGACTGTGACTGGCTGGATGTGCTCTCTTCATCCTCTGACATGGGAGCTGGCTCGGAGCTCGTCTGCCTGGCTGTGTGTTTCCTGGATGGGGCCGCCTTTTACAGCTGCTTTCTGTATCTCTGCTTCTGTCTCCCTGAACCCCAGTCGGCTTCGGCAGATGGCTGCTCACAGTGAGCCTGGTTCTGCCTGAGGTTTCTTCCTGTTAAAAGGGAGCTTTTCCTCTCCACTGTCGCTACAAGCATGCTTAGTGTGAGGGATTGCATTCGTGTCAATGAGTCGATGCAATCAACTGGTTTTCCTTAGATAACATGTGTTGTGAATTGGCACTATATAAATAAACTGAATTGAACTTCCGTGGCTTCAGAGCTCCAGGTTTCCAACCTTAAAGGATCTTTTTCAGGACGATACAAGTGGGAAGATGGGGTCCCTTAAAGACATGTAATCCAAAAAAACCTTCTCTTGTTTGGAGGCACCTAGAAGTAGTCCAGCTGAGCCACATCCAAGGATTGGTTGACTCTCAGCTCTTAAAATGTACTATCTCTATGTTTTTCAGTTATCTTTATGTACGGAAAAGAGTTTCAGTTGTCGAGATATAAACTTCCCTTTGTTGTCATTTCATATTCGGCGCAAAAGGTTAACAGTTCATCACAAATAGTTCAGTTTCATGCTCCGAGGAAAAAACGTGAAGAGTTAAGGGGTTTTCCAAAAGTTTCCCACAGCAATTTAAAAAGTATTATTTGAGTTAATTATACTTTAGTGTAACCTAAGTAGTGAACATTTGTGGTGAGCTGTCTAAATGTCGCAGTAACAAACGGTTTACCGCTCTGCCCTCCTATAATCCCCTTTAGTGTGTTTCTGTCAAAGATGACAGAGCAACTGTGGACATGTGGCAGAAAGCTGAGAGTAAAGTTACATACGTGCACATACGCCCACCCAATGACCAATCGCCTTCCCCCACCGGGTGGGCATGGCAACTGGAGATCTTTGAGAGTCATGATCGGGCAGTTGTTCTAAGTCCAGCATAGGTTTCTGATTGATGTTTGGATGGAGGTAGTTGGGTCTTTAACATCTTGAGATGGATGGAAGGTTTGCTCAAGCTTTAAGCAAACTAGTAATGAATAGATGGTGGGAGTGGTGAGGGGGAGGAAGGTCACTCAGTAGCTTATCTTAACGGGCGTTGTTAGTTTGGATTGGAAAGAGAAGGCAGAGGCAGGTCACCTGGGATGAAAAGAATCCCTAAACGATTTTATCTCAGGAGTTTTTGGAGGATGTCTCTTATTTAGGTTTCCCAAACTACTGGCAACATCTTGGAGTCGGATAAATGAGGAAAAACCTGTGGGAGGGATTTTTTTTTTTTACTCTATGGCATAAAAAATGTTTTTGACTCATGAACTGAGGTAGATTTCCCAGATTTCACTTATTGGTGCTGCAGAGGTGCGGGGGTTGATTCCAGCCGACTGAAGGAAGTAAAGCAAACAAGAACTGAAAGAGTTCTGTGTATTTTTGTAAGACAGTTGCTTTGAAAATGTGAAAGTTTCTGAGCGATGGCTACGAAAAGAGTAAAGTAAACTCCACATTAGGGAAAATGAGGCATTTCTCAGGAAAAGGAGAGAGGGAGAACATTGAGAACAGATGAAAGAACTGGAGTGGGAGGATGATGGGGAGGAAAGAATGATGAAGATGAAAAGGTCCCTTCTGAAAGCGAGACCCATCAGCTGTGGAAGAGGCTGAGATTACTTTAAAAACCACAGAAGAACACCACAGATTAGCCCTTACCCTCCACAAGCACGTTTACTTTTCTTTGGCCTAACATGGCCAGAGCTGCTTCAGCTAGATGTTTACCTACACTCGGCATGATGATGCCAGTAATTACGGACCCGGTTATTGTTTCACTGATGATCTTGGGATTTGTAGATACACAGAAATTGAACCAGAGGACCTCTTTTTTGTAAATCTTTAATTGTGTTTTAGATAAAAGTGGTGGAGAAGAAACTGAAGATACCAAGGAGTATGTTTCTTTCCTTGATATATATAATTTGTATGATACAGTGTAGAATTAACATTTTTAAAAGATCAGACCACCATCTGCCGTCTCTGAGGTCATACTTCTCTGTTTGAGTGAGTGCAGTATTAGGAGCGAAGATTTTCATCCAGAAATTATTTATGAGTACGCATGTATTAAAGAATGCTGGGAAGGATAAATGTGCTCAGACTGCTGCTGGTCTGCAGAGGTGTTACTGATTTTAGAGGTTCAGATTTCCTTGACAAAGCTTGAGCAAAGTGGAGCCTTTGGCGAAGGTTTCCTGTGAGATTGCTGTGATGGCATCCGTTTTTGCATGAAAAAAGAATGGAAACTGGGTATACCTTTTAAACGTGTTCGTTAAAATGTTTGAAATGCTAACAACAAAGTTCCTTTTCCTCGTTACTGTCTAGAGCAAAGTTTGGCAACTCGCGGCTCTTTAATGCTACTGTTGCGGCTCCCTGGAGCTTTTTCAAAAATGTATGAAAATGGAAAATATGGATTTTATTTGTTAGTTTCAATATGGTATACAGTAGGTCAAACATTGATTATGTTTTCCAATACTGGAAAAATTTGTATGATGAATAAAATAAAACAATACATGTAAAAAGATATGCATCATAGCCTGAAACACATGTTTCAGCACCGCGCTGTGCAGGCAGGTGGCTGTTGTAAATAAAGTGGTCTTGGGCCATGGATCCCAAAGGGTAAAAAAGGAAGATACCAGATGAGAACAGAGTATTCAAAGAATGTACAGAAACATTTGCCTTCATTACAATGCGGAAGGATTGTCTGAATGTTTGCTTTGTAATGAGAAGTTGTCAGGAAACACAGAGAGTCATTTGGAAAGGCATTTCCAGGGAAGCATGCTAAATATGCAGCCGACCACCAAGTTGGGAGTAAGAGGAAAATTGAGATTGTACATATTCTGGATAAATTAGAGGTGGGCAAGGATAGATTTAAGAAGTGGATTGCATCTAAAACTACTGCTGCTAGTTTTGTTGAAAACATGGAAAAGATTGAACAGGTAGCGCTCTTCTGTAGATATGTCAACTTCTTCCACCCCCCCCCCCCCCCCAAATCCTTAAAATAAAAATAACACCAAACTTCTGATTTCTTTATTGTGTTTAAATAATTTCATCAATGCAAAAAAACCTAATTCATCCATACCACGCGTTGAAGGGAGAAAGGCGGCGAGCGGTTAACTCCATGCGGTGAGAGCGTCAATGCTCCTCCCTCACCTTGTGATATCATGGAATTTAAACTTAAAGCACCGAATATCGTACAGTAAAGTTACATTATGTGACATTTGCTCCAAGATTAACATTTAATCATGAATGCTTATTATATATTTATGCTCACAGTCTTTTTTTTTTTTTACAGTGGGCTAATACACTTAGAGCCTGTGTTGCCATACGAGGCTTATATAATTATTTTACAGATTTGTTTTTGGTTGGTCCAATATGGCTCTTTGAACAAATTTGATTGCCAAACCCTAATCTAGATAAATGCCTTATGTGTTTGCCTACTTAGGATTTGGCTCTGTTTGATTGTTTACGTGCTGCTGCTGATTTAGGGATCGTTGGTTTTATTATATTTTTGGAGTATAAATCAATCTTATTGGTAGATACTAGGGCTGCAACTAACGATTATTTTAAAAATCGATGAATCGGCCGATTTTTTTTTCGATTAATCGATGAATCGGACAAAAAATATTTTTTATATTAACCTCTTTATTTCAAAATAAACATTTTAGACAGAACAAACAAGCACACAAGTACAGGTTGCTCATTAACTTACTGGTGCAATATGAAAAATAAATGTTTGTGTTAAAACTACGCAAACTTACATGAGAAATGTAGCTGTACATCCACAAAATATAGGGTACTTTGTTTCATAAAGCGCAAAAAAACCCATTTTTGACATAGGTCCCCCCATTTCAACAAATTAGTTTTTTTTAGACTAGAAGAGTTCTGCCTTTTAAGACAGGAAAGTATAGCAGTTAAAGTTGCTACTTGAGAAAATACTTAACCATAGAGATAAAAATAGCCCTGTGATTCAAATTATAAATTGTATTTGGAATAAAAATGAGAGAACTAGGGGTGGTAAAAAACACATCCTCCAAAGACAGATATTTAAATGGGAATGTGGCATATAATTAATTGAAATATTACTGATCTTGCTGGATTTTATTCTGCTTTACTTCCATAAATTGCAGGATCTTCTTTACTTATCTTTGCCAGAAGATTTAAACTTTAAAAGCTTTGCCCTCATAATTTGCAAGTTAATTTATTTATAAAGAAAATATAAACGCTGCTTAAGCTAATTCAAATAAAATTAAAAGTAAAATAAGTAGCCAACCTTATCACTGTCTGTAACCTACTAACAAGGTAAGGAAAGCATCAGATGAGCTACCTGAGAAACTAACGTTACGTTTCCCCACTTTAAAACGAAACAAACATGGTGGTTCCGTGCCATGTTAATTTGTTTTGACAAAAGTTGCATGTTACGACTTTTTTCACTTTACAAAGCGCAGGCTATTTTAATTATTGTGATCAATTTGCGCCGTCAATCCCAGGGCGTGCGCGCTTCATTTGCAGTCTGGACGCTGAGGGTAAACATCCCGCTGCTCTGACTGCAGCGCTGAGAGGGACTCCTGCGGGAGAACGGAGTTGGGATGGGGGAGGCGCCTCACGGCAGAGTAGGAACGATACATGCTTTCACGTAAGAGTCTCCAAAAGTCGCCAGATTTGTCGCTAGTCGCTGTTTTGAAAAATAGTCGCTGGAGGGGTCTGAAAAGTCGCTGAGTTGGCAACACTGCACCTGCGGCGCTGGCTCGCTGTGCCGTATTTTTTTCTTCTTCCCCCGTTTCAGTCAAGTGGATGTGATGACGGCGGCGGCGGATGACGCATTAATCGCGCGACACAACTATTCGATGATGAAATTCGTTGCCAACACTTTTAAAAGTCGATTTTTATCGATTTGTTGTTGCAGCCCTAGTAGATACAGTAATTTATGCACCTGGGAAAAAGAATCAAAGTTACGAAGAGTGTTTTCTCAAGGTGGGAACCCCCAACAGTTGCCGTGCAATCGGTAAATGACTCATTTTGAAAAGATGGCGTCTAATGTTCTTTACAGGTCAACTACATTTGTCTTTACACAAGATCAGATTACAACCCAAGTCATCTGAGGGCAGACAATGGTCATGACCCAGCATGAATAACACCTTTCAGATCGCTGTTATTCCTCTCTAATAAATCCGCTGAATGTTATGTGTCTCGCTGCCTCTTAAATGAAGGAATGAAGGGCATAAGGGAGGTTTTTCAGGACTAGATGTCATAACGAGAATGCGGCTGAAGGTTTCACACAAAAACACATTCCAACGTCTGTCATAAAAAGGAGAAAATATGCACACATTGAGGATGTTTATGCTCGCATGACGCCATTGACATGGGATGAAAAGTACAACGTAGCAGGCTGAGGTTACCTCAGATGCCGCTTTAGAAGAATTTAGAAAATAAATTGGGGTATTCGAAAGAAAAGATAAACAAAAGTACAAAAACATACGTGAGAAAATAGTTTTTTTTATAAATGTTAGAATTTTAGAGCAGTAGTTTAGTCCAGAGTTGGAACCATGTACTGTATGTGTTTTAAGTTGAAATGAAGAGTTAAGAGTTAGTTCTTCTTCATCCCATCCACTTTGTGCAATGAATCGGCAAAACAACCCCACAGCATGACGCTCCCACCACTGTGTTTGGAAAGCTTTCTGAGATTTAAAATCCTCACATTTAATCTCATTGGGAAGCAGCTCTGATTTGATTTCATTTTTTTTATCCATTGAGTTTCCATTTAGAAAAAGAGGTTAAAGAAAAAGTAAGTATTTGGTTGCTTTCTTTTTCTACTTTTTGGTCTTTCTGCTTTTCATATTAGCTTTTTTCTGGGAGTTGGAGGCACTTCCTAAAATGTAAACCATACCAGTCGTCATCCACTCACATTTCCCTCTGGTTGATTGTGTGTGTTTAAACACCAGGGTTTCCCCCTGACGTTGAGCAGAAAGGTCAGGTCGCTCTGCCTTTTGGAATTTCATTGGTATCAATTTCAGGGTCAAATGACCTAACCTTCAGGTTGTGTTGCATTACTAGTGCGGAGTAAAGCTGTAATCATCAATCAAGCCACTATCAGTGTAGATATTATTGTTATCATGCTCAAATAAATCAATCCTGATAGCTTTAAAGGCCTAAAGCGTTGACCTTTTTTCCTCCCAATGAGTGTTTATTCAGAAATAACAAGAAATCCTGTAGTCCAGACGTTTGGCTGCAGCTTTTAAAAGGTGCACACGTTTCTGCATGTCAGTTTGATGAAGATGCCAAAGAGTTTTTTGGCACCTATTTCTAAATAAAGTCACGCCGCAAAGGAGAGGAGCTGAGAGATGCAGCTAAAGGGGGTCTATGCGTCTCAGAATGTGTGTGTTCAGTGATTTTTGTTTGTGATTAGAGCTTAGAGTTTAATTCAAAACTGTGTGTGTGGTTGACTCATGGGAAGGCGGGCTATGCTAACACTAACTGTAGCTGTGTGTGTGTTACGGGGTTATTTGGGGACAATGAATGCATCAGGCAGATGTTAGATGACTTCCTTTGTGAGATTCTCTTTTTTTCCCTGTTAGTGATTCTACCAGTTCTTGATGTATATTTCCTTCTTTGTCTCTGTCTTGATAAATTCCTGGTTTTCTCATTACTTTCCTCCTTTCTTACACTTGATATTTTCCAGATGGCATATTTATGAAGTGTAAAGAATGAATCTTTGGAAAAATACCAATCAGAAATTTTTAATTTTTTTTCTTATTCTGATATAAATCTATTTCTATAGAGCTACTGTAGAGAGGAAATTCCAGAGCAATGTTGTAAACCACTTTCTGCCATATAAAACAGCCATTTTATGTTGCTGGGTAATAATCAGGACATTTGTTAATAAAGTCTGGATGTTTTGGGGGTTTTTGTGCTTGGGCTGTTTCCAGATGCATGAAAATCCCCCCTTTTTTTGCATAATAGGTCCCTTTTAAATAATTTTCATCCCTGATCCATGTGGTGTGTTTTCTAGTCTTCATCACCACTTTTTGTCACTAATGTTCTTCAATAAATCTTTTAGGCCTTCACGGAGAAGCTGGATTTATACTGAGATAAAATCTCAAACACAGCTGGGCTGTATTTATATAATAACTAATCTCTCAGGGTCATTAGATTCTATTTAGAGGTATGAGAGGAAGATTACAATAAATCAGAAGGCCACACTTTCATAAATATGTGTAAAACCTTCAAATATTTATTTGACAATATTAATTCATATTATAAAAGCGTTTTCCATACAATGCAGCCTGGATCTAAATATTCTCAGTGTGACCCCTAAACATGTCAGCCTCATTAGGGAGAGGGGAAGGGCTCTTATGATGTCTGGGCTTTGCTGGGACGTTTCTAAACAATACTGACATTGTGAGAGAAAGCACTTCTTGCAAATCCAGAGCTACGATTGGCTTACAGTTTCAGTAACTTAGTCATCTGGTTTTTTTTAGCCTGAAGTGACTATTGGCATATCAGAATTAGGATCTCCTAAAACTGCATAGATTACAGAAACTTTAGAGGTCATTTCCTGTACTTCAGCTGTCTTGTAGCTGTTTTAGAGTGAGATTGAAACTAAGATGATTAAAAGGATCTTTTTGTGGTTTGATTTTCTTTTTTTGTGTGAAAGCCCCCCTGATTTACCTTCTTTAATGCTTCATTGTAACGTGTAACCAGCACAACGTTTTTTTTATGGTAGTTTAAAAAGCAAATTATCCACCCAAAAATCTTCAGTCCAGTGAAAAGCAGTTAATTTGGTGCAGGGCTCTATGATCTTAAAGCATTGTTTGAATGAAGTGAGGAAGCAGCTGCTCATATGTTTATCTAAACTGACAATCAAGGTTTTTTTGTTTTCATGACAAATTTCCTTAGTCTCTGCTGTTTTTAAAAAAATCCTATCGGGTAGATGAAATAGACTGTTTTGTTCTGGGCTAATAGCACATCATAAAGGTGTGTGCTTTCTTTAAGTCATGACCTATTCTTCCATGTTTAGCTGTGTCTCTTTACTGCTTGAGTGTTTTTATTGAATCCTTTCAATAGAAAGTACTCCTGACTTTCTGCCAATGTGTTTATCTGTGTCTTTCGTATTTCAGGACTCATCAGTAGAGCTACTAGTGCTGCTGTACTATTTGAGTGTTTTTATTGAATCCTTTCAATAGAAAATCCTCCTGCCCTAGAGCCACTATGTTTAGCTGTGTCTTTCTTATTTAAGGACTCATTGGTAGTGCTAGTGCTGGCATCATTGCTGTACTAATTGTGTGTTTTTATTGAATCCTTTCAATAGAAAGTCCTCCTGGTCTAGTGCCACTGTGTTTATCTGTGTCTTTCTTATATAGGGACTCATTGGTAGAGCTAGTGCTGCTTTACTATTTGAGTGTTTTTATTGAATCCTTTCAATAGAAAGTGTTCCTGTCAAGTGCAACTGTGTTTATCTGAGTTTTTCTTATAAAAGGACTCATCAGTAGAGCTAGTGCTGCTGTACTATTTGAGTCTTTTTATTGAATCCTTTCAATAGAAAGTCCTCCTGACTTTCTGCCAATATGTTTATCCATGTCTTTCTTATAAAAGGACTCATTGGTAGAGCTAGTGCTGCTGTACTGTTTGAGTGTTTTTACTGAATCCTTTCAATAGAAAGTCCTCCTGGTCTAGAGCAAATATTTTTATCTGTGTCTCTGTCCTGAATACCGCCATCAGTTGAGCCCCCTTGGCTTCCTTTGCTTGGTTCTTGACTTTAACTGGACCTGTTTCATTGATGTGATTAACAAGCGGTGACCATTACATATTTTTTCATTCCTTGTTGGATGTATTGGTGATCTAGTTAATTGGTGTTTGGCTGTGTCCTTTTCCCAGAGGTAGACGGTGACAGAGCTGTCGTTGCTCTTCCCTTACCATTAGAAAGTACTCCTGCTCAGCATCTCTCTCTTAATTCTTTGTCAAATCTACAATATTGTAAAAAATGGGATAAAATAAAAAAAACACCTATGCAATGCAAATTGATATTGCATCAAAAAACAAAAGTTAGCTAGCTGATGTAGTTTTTTGATACTTCATTATATATATTTTTTAGTTTCTTTACTTTATCCCTTAAGGTCAAAACCAAAGAATCAACAGAAATCAGGAAAATATTGATGTTTTTACTGCAAATGTCAAACCTGTTCAGTTCCAAAGGGCTGTTGACCTTTTCAGATAGGATTAAATAAAGACAAAACAGAAAACGTTAACGGACTTTGCTGCTTCAGATTGTGTCGGACTGGTCAGTTTGTGATGGCTTGGTAGAGAGATTGTCTCCCTTGAAATGTGGATGAGGGGTGTGTGACCTCGGTCTAAAATAGACAACTGCCAGTTGTCTGAATCAGCGTAAATTGACCCCGGGGTGCACACACAGCCTGCTCCATATACTACTGTGTGTGTGTGTGTTTTTTTGGGGGGGGGGGGTGGGTGTGAGAATCTGTTGTGTGCTGTTTTATTTGTGTTTAGTCTGCTTTTGCTTTTGTTTGCCTACAGGGGCTGTTCTGCTGTGTGTGCGTCAGTCTATAGGATGTGTGAATAAACTCCTGTTTGGGTCTTTGTGTCGAACCTCTTTATTATGTGTGTTTGAGGAGGGGGCAGCTCCCTGGTTTCATTGTATCCCTCCCAGATTCCCCACATTCCTCTGATAAGATGTCATCTCTCAGTAAAATGGTCTGGGATGTACCAATAAAAATATGACACCATCTCCCCCATCCCACTTTTTGTTTTTATCTCCTTCCATTCATTATTATGGTAAATTGTTAAGAGGACGCATAACAGAATGGGCTTATTGTTTCCTCATTTGTCTGTGTTTAAAAATACTTTCAGACCATTCAGCTGCACTTTACGCTTAAAATGTTCTCGTCTAAAATTGTTTTCGGTTTATCAAGTTCATTTATTTCTGGAAGCAGATCTGAAGAGCAGAGAGACAGAAACTGTCATGTTGGTGAATGCTGACAGTGAGAGTGATTTCCTGTAATGTTCTACTTTTAATTTAGATATTTGTCACCTTCCCCCCCACTCTGTGTGTTTGTATGGCATGGTATCCTTCTTGAACTTAAGCTTTTGAGGAAGAGACAGAAAGAGGGAGCACAGTGAGAGGGGAGTTGAGGATTTTTCCCCCCTGTCTTTCATTTAGCTCTATAAATAGCAGAGTGTCATCTGTGGAGCCATAACTGGAGCAGAATGAGAAGGGACAGGGTTTGGCTGCAAACTAGGCTATATGTGTCTTAGAGCTTGTTGTTTGCAAGTGTGTGAAGATGTACTTTCTATAACTTATTTTTTGCATAGAAAAGTTAGAAAAGTGGGTTAAACTTGTACAGAAAGAGACAACAATGGCTGGATTGATGGTTAAAGCTGAAACTTTCTCGTCCTCACTTGTTGCACACTAGTTCAGGGGCGGGAAATAGACGTGGGTTTTGAACTGGTCTATATCAGCATCTGCTGCGCTAAAATATTCAATTTTTTTACCAGATGAGCAAAAAGTGTGACCTAACTAGATGGTTTCAGCTTGTGTCTTTACTCCAACACATATGTCCTCTGAACCATTTCAGTGAACAAATTTAAATCTATTAACTGAACTTTATTGATCTCACACTGGAGAAATTTATCTCTGCATTTAACCCAACTCCTGAGCAGTGGGCTACCATTGTGCATTGCCCTGGCAGCAGTGTGGGGTTAGTGGTCTTGCTCAGGGACCTAGGATGGAGGCTGTGGGCATTGAACCAGGTACTTGCAAACTTCTCAGTACACAAGCACAATGCTTTAAACCACTAGGCGAACGCTCTCCACCTCTAGTATGGATCCTGTATTGTATGGATACCTGTATTTTGGATCTTCTCATATTCAAGCAATTCAAAACTATTCACAAAAAACATTAGATGTAGTAAAGTTGCACCTGAAAAACCTTAGTTCTTAGTTACTTTGAGGTTTCTAAAGCTGATCTCAATCAGGTGAATCTGTCCTAACACTGGTTTTGTTGAGTCTCAGGTCCTACTGTCTCATTGAAATGTGTCGACAAACCGCATCTAATATTGAAACTATCAGTTAATTTAAGGTTTAATAAACCTATTTTGTCGTCATCCTTCTACTTTATTCCGTCCAGTTTGTGCAATACATACAGTCGGAATTACTAATTGCAAAAGGGGCCCATGACATAATTATGCTACCACCATGCTTGACAGTTGAAACTTTTTTTTATTTTTTTTTTATGTCTCCTCTTTGAGGCAGTGAGTTACAAAATACGTTGAAGTAAGATCAAAATAATCTTAGTCTACATCTCAGACAGGGCTGCAACAACTAATCGGATTAATCGTTTATTGAAACAATTGTCAACTAATTTAGTAATCGATTGTTAACTGGAGTTTAGGGACTCTAAAACATAGAGCAACCCATTCAGAGCAGCAATTATACCAAAAAATAAATATATAAACATTTTCATGCAAGATAAAAAAAAAAATCCATTTGTCAATGTGCTCTATGCAAAACCCCTAAAGTGGAAAAGTTTTTTTTTCACCTGTTTTAATTCTATAAAAAGTCTTCTCTAAGGTACCTTTTACGATACGATTATTAATTGAAAAAAAAAATAAAGGGCAGATTAATCGATTTGCAAAATAATAGTTGATTGCATCCCTACTCTCAGATCATGATTATTTAAAAATGACACTGTACTAATAAGCTCTATTTTTGCAGCTTTTCCCAGTCCTTGTTAGTTCTGAACCCTCATGGTTTCTGGATCATTCTTGGACGTCTTTACTATTTCCTATTACCCAAGGGGAACAGTTTTGTAAAGACAGTCAAAATTTGGACAAAGTTGAGTACTTTGCAGTAAGTTATCAGATTTAGTTTTGGAATGGCTAAAGCAGGCTTGCATTTAGCTGTTAAATAATTATGGACGGGTGTCTAGAAAATAGAAACCAAAAAACCTAAATGAGTTAATCTGCCAAAGAGAGTGATCATATATCCAACAAGAGCTAAGCCAAAAGTTGCATAGCTACTGAAAGAGTGTGACTGAAGGGGTAGGGGACTTGCATTTAGCCATGTATCTGTGAAATATATCTATTTGAGCCTGTTGGTACTGTTTTGACCTTGGATGGACAGGACACAATCCCTGGTGAATATAAACACATATGTCAAATTCCTGATATTAACAATCCATAGGACTGTTTGTATATTGCTCTACTCTGCAGTAGAATAGATTAGATGGATCATTAAAAGTGTTTCATGCATCATTTCTAGGTTCTCAAAGGTCTGTGAAGCGGCATGCTGAGTCAACAGGACGTGCCTTTAAAAACGCACACACAAGATTTCACAGATTCTTTGGTCAGTCAAGCAGGAAGTTATCCACACCAGATTAGGAATCAATCCCCCATAAGCCACAGTTGCATGATGTAATCACCACACAGCAAGATCAACTCGATGGTATGCTGAGCTCAATGGCATTGGGGTTCGCTGTGGGAAAATCCCTTCTGTCTTTTAATGTCTGGGTTGGGGGCAAGGTTGAACAGCTGTATGACATCCAATAGTTTGCTGTCCCCAGTTATTTGTACCACAGGGCTGACAGCCATTATAATTTGGACGAAAAACCTCTCATGATCATGTTAGTATTAAGTCCTAGAATTGTTGAAAATTCATGTGAATTAGTGGAACTCTGTACTTGTACATGTAAGCAATACATGATGTTTGTGTATTGGTCACTCTTTAGGTTCGTGGACAGTTTGGCAGATCAAAGTTTAAAGCTAAAGTTTACTTAAATGACGACACTACGGACACAGAAACTGTTTACAAGATCAAGCTGACGGGGAGCTTTGCTGGCCCGAACCCTACAGTGGAGCTGTCCTAGGAAGTTTGGAAAAGTAATGTAATCAGATGTGAAGTGGGGATGTTGCGGCGTGATGTTATCTCAGGATCAGACCAGCAAATGCTGCTCCCTTGAAGCAGATTTTGTCCTGTCTCTTTATTTTCCAGCATGGAGTTATTCCATGTGGCTGTTTTGGTTTACGGGTATTGGTTTCACGAATGCTGACTCACTCTGGTTAGAATACAGTAGGACTGATGGTTATCTGTTATCAGTTTTTAACCTCAATGAAAAACTGACTTTCATTCCATAGAGTACTTCATATTTTTTCATCTCATAATTTGTAAGCTTTTGTGTGGACGATAATAGATCAACACCAGTAAGCCCCTCCCTCTTTCCTGAGTATGCATCAGAGCAGACTTGTCCATCCTTGAGATTGACAGCTGTCCCAGCATGCACTGCGGTAGCAGCAGCTTCCAGTGGAGCGGTGATAGAGCTCTGAGTATTAGTAGTTCTCTTTTCTGTTGCCGTTGTTCTATAAAAGTACGTTTTAAGATCATTTGAGGCAAGAACATTATAATTCTATACATCACTATTTACAGATTTAGTGCGTAACTTAAATTCCGATGTTGAGAGGACCGTGGCAACCAGCGGACCTCCGAGGGTAATGGCAGCCAGGTGTAATTCTAGCCTGTCTGCAGCAGCCCTCTCTCGGCTTAGTCGTATGTGAAGTACCGCTGGTTCTGATGGCGAGTTTTTTGTTTTATTTGATAAAATGTTCATTTGATTTGTGTTCATCTGACTGTGTTGGTCATTAATCCCCCAGTAAATTAAAATAAATAAGAATTCATTATCATCTAGAGACTATTAATAACAGGAGGTGAAACGCAGCTCCAGACGAGTAGAGCATGTGGTGACGTCACGAGTGCACTTCTGTTCCGATTGACCAATATTTATCCTTCATGCTGCCGTTCTCCCCAAGTTCATACTTCCCTGTGTTCTTGTCAAGAACATACTTGATGAGAGCATGAGTCCGTACACGTGTTCTAGTGAATTAAGAAACGGCCACAGGCCTCAAAGTACTTGAGGCCAGGGCAGGAAAAACAGCCTAGCATGCTATGAAAAAAATGGCGATCAAAGCTAAGTCATGTGTTAGACTGGTCCAGTCAAAGTCCAAAAGTCTTGTGTTTAAATGCACTTATTGATGCCTCTGCATTACTTTATATTACCAAGATTATTTTTATTTGAAATTATGCTCCAGGAAGCCTTCGGTGGTTCATCTAATAACAGAACAATATAAGCATTGAAACCAATGATTATCTTTTTTTTTATTTTTGCTAAAGTGACCAAACCCAGAATACCAAAGAATGTTTTCATCTGTCACCTTGTAGCTGCACCACATAGTTTCCCACATGCAGAGGAAACGTACCTCTCTGAAGTGTTGGGAAAAGAGACTTGATTTGAGCTACAAAGGCTACAGTTCCTACAGTTCAGACATACACAAAAACAGGGAATTTCCTGCAGAAGGTAGAAAAACTAAAAGGAAAAGTCCTGGAAAAGTAAACTTTTCTGAAGATTTGATGTGTTTTTGTGCAAGAAATTCTCTTACTGGCTGTTGTTGTTAAGAAATAAGTTTATATTTCCTGTAAGTCCAATGCAGCGTAGGGCTGGGCGATAATTCAATAACGATATATATCGATCGATAGACGTGTGGCGCAATAGAAAAAAAGAGAGTCGATAAAAGTTCAATAAAGAAACGCAGTTTTCCTTCCTTCTCATTGTAGCCTAGCATGTAGGTTTATGCTAATCACTACTTCCTCCCAACCAATCACAATCGCGGACCCAGGCACGCCGTCACAAAGCGCCGCCCTCTCAAACCACAACACAGAGCACATGCAGATGTCGCAGCAAGGAAAGGCGGAGGAAATTGTTCCAAAGAAGGGTTTTTGTAGTTCGCCAGTCTGGCAGTATTTCGGTCATGGCAAGTCGGACAAAAAACAAACCACAGTCATCTGTAAAATGTGTAGGGAACCAGTGAAAACCAAGTCTGATAACACAACCAACTTTTTTTTTTTTTTTTATCATCTCAGCCGCTCACACCCGCAGGAGTACGAGCTGTGTAATCCCCGGCGCGGCTCTCCTCCGAGGAATCTTCGGGAAAATATATATATATATATTCAGTTCTGGGCAGTTTCCCACGTAGTTCTAACAATTGAGATAAAAATGCTGAGGGGCCAGAACCTTCAAAGTAATAACTCAGGTTAAAGCAGGAAACGGGGGCGGCGGCGGCAGTGGGGGGGCATTTATTTATTTGTTATATTTATTTTGGTCACTTTTCTGGTCACTTTAGCTTATTCTTTGTCAGTATTTAATAACATAACTCAGGTCTCTTAAGTTATTTTTCTTTAAAACAATTCTGTTATGGTTAAAAAAGTTGGTTAAATAAAGATTTAATTCCAAGTCTGTGTTTGTGTTTTTTATTAAAATTAAATCACTTAGCAATATTATAAAAAGTCCAGGCAGAGCTGCACATAAAATATGGTTTCAAATCTTTTCAATAATTATCGATATCGATCAATATGCATTTTTTTTTAATCGATAAGCTTTTTTTTCTATATCGCCCAACCCTAATGCAGCGCATTATTTAGATCACTTTAGCCCTTATTTATTGACCTTTACTGAAAAAAAAAAACAACATAAGTTTGAACAAGGTGGGGTTAACAAAGAGGTTAGATCTGTTTGTTTGTCTATTGTCCTTTCATTGTGTTTGTGAACGTGTGGGCCGTGTTGCCCCGTCTGTTCATTGTGTTATAAGTGATAAACAGCTCACCTCTGTCACACCGTTGTTGACTCCAGCTTAGTTAGGCTGCACAGAGGGTGGTGCTGAGCCACGCTCACAAATAAAGTAAATATAGAGAAGAATGCTAAATTAGGTTGATTCAGACTAAAGAGGGGGAGGTTTGGAGGCGAATATAGAAAAGAAGAGGTCAGGAGTCCATATCTTCTTTTGTCTGATGCTTTTTTTTTTTAAGGTTTGCTTTGAGATTTCTTTGTGTGGTTTCTGTCCCTGAGCTCATCTAAAAGTCTATTCAGACTACATCAATATTTGATTCATATGACTCCATATCTACACTGCTGAGTGTAGCCATGGCTGCATGCTAATGTGTATGTTATAAAGCCAACCAGCTCAAAAAACACTAAATATTCAAGGAGTTTACAGTAAAAGCTGCCTGTAGCTTCCTATATTTGCAATGTGTAGAGTTACTGTGAATAGTTTTCTAAAAGCCTCATTCTCAGTTAGTGTATTTTGGATAATGTAGATCTTTACCTGGACTCTGATGTTTGCAAGATGCAGGTATCATTTCCAAATCATGCCAGATCCTTTACAAAAAAGTCATTTACCGTAATTTTCGGACTATAAGCCGCAACTTTTCCCCCATTTTTCTACCTTGCGGCTTATCTATGGACTTTTACAGCTAACAGCCACTAGGGTAATACCTAAATCTATGGATTTTACCATCCACCATGTTGACGTCACATTTGGTTCAACACACAAGTACGGTATCTGCGCCCGTGGGAATGCGGAGATCCTCCGGAAGCAGACTTCTACTGCGAGTGGTACGAGACAGGACGACAGCGAGAAAGACGGACATCCTGAGTGCAAGACAGTTTGTCTTAAACATAAAAAACCTTATTGTCTGGTGCGGCTTGTATATGTACAAATCATGCAATTTAGCTTCTGCGGCTTATATTCAGGTGCGGCTAATAGTCCGAAAATTACGGTAAAATTTCAAATTGGTTAACAGAGTTTTCTTTCCTTGGTAACACCATAAGGGTTTTGTACGAAGGAGTATTAGGGCCAGGCTAGACATTTTTTTTTCTTTATGCTAGAATAGTCATAACATTATGGGAATAATGTTGTAACATTATAAAGTCGTAATATTATGACAATAAAGTCATAAAATTACGAGAATAAAGTTGAAACATTACGAGAATGAAGTCATCATATCACAACCCCTTTCTGAAAGAAAGCTTCAAGCTCCGACCAGCATGTAGCGGCCGACCAACGCCACCAAACAGCAACCTAATATTTCCCTATTTGTAAAACTGATGCCAAAGTATAGCTTCACATGATGCTCTACATTCCTCATTTTAGGGAAGACAGTGCTTCTTGTAAGAGTTTTCATAAAATACAACTTTATTCTCTTAATTTTATGACTTTATTCTCGTAACTTTCGACTTTACTCTCATAATATTATGGCTTTATTCTTCTAAGTTTGAGACTTTATTCTCGTAATATTACGACTTTATTCTCCTAATGTTGCGACTTTATTCTCATTATATTACGACTTTATAATGGTACAACATTGTTCTCATAATGTCAGAACTTTATTCTCATATTTAAGAATAAAAATGTTTAGCCTGGCCTTAATACTCAGTCCTAGTTTTGAGACTGGAGTAAGGTGGTCATTTTTGGGGGGAAATTAGTCTTCACCATCCAGTATTGTGATGAGTTTTTGCTATTGTATTGTTAAAAACTGATTTCTTTAAAGGACAGGACGAGAACCAGATGGAAATAGGAAAAGCATTTAACAATTACAGTCAAACAAGATTGTAATACTTCCAGAGATAAGTAGAGATGGATGAAGCACGGAGATGAAGGCTTGGAGACGGAGGGAGAGAGAAAGGGTTGCAGACAGCGTAAGCGAGGGTGAGATGGGAAGTTAATGGCCAGCTTTAGAACGTAATGGACTGTGGATCCCCTGTGGCCTGACGGCAGGCTTATCCAACCTGTGTACTTTAGGCATTGTCTGCTGCAGTGTCGATCCAATATCCAGATGCTCCCTCGCCCCAGGGCTTTTGCACAAGACTACAGAGCTGCTCTCAGCTCTTTCAGTGGTCATGCTGTAGTTGAGTTTCATCAGGAAAATGAATTATTTTACACCCATTGTTGCTTTTCTCTGTCGTTTCATGCAGCATGTAAGCAGATCGTGCGTATTGTGCCCTTAGTTAAGATCGATGCTGCTCCTCTTACATTTCCTTGTTGAGTGGAAGATCATGCATGCATGCATGCAAACATGACCCACGTGCCTTTGCAGAAGAGCAGGTTGGGTATGTTGACATATTGTACATGCTTACCAAAAACCAGCTTCTTCTTTTTAATATCATTTCCTGAATATGTTTGGTTCTTTTATGTGTCGCAATTCTTCTGAAGAAGTGGAGGGGGGGCAGCTCAGATTGTTTTCTGCTTATGACGAAGCAAGAGGAAGGAACACACACCAGGCACCTATCAGTACACCACTGGGAAACAGAATGACATTATTGGCATCCAAGTGTTGCAGAGTTAAGCTGCAAATGCAACTGAAGCCCTCACCGCAGTCTCCTGCATATCCGCAGTCTGTGGTCGCCGTTATGCTCAAATAAACTTTGCACAGAGCTATTACTGTTTGTAAAGAAACATGTTTCAGTCTATGGTTAGCCATGCACTATTTACTTACAGTATGTACCTTTCTACACAGTACTTTGCGCAACAGTCTTGGCGCACTGATGCCCTTCACAATGGTGTGTGTATGTATATTTCAGAGATATAGCTCCCTTTATTTAGTATAATCCAGCATTTAGTGCTGGGAGAGACTTTGTTCTGCTAGCAGTGCATTAAAACAGATGGCTCTGGTGACTCTCTGAAGAATGTGGTTCTATAAAGTCTATTATCATACAAAAGCCTCCCTAATCTACTGTGCTTATTGCCAGCATTTCTTTTTCTATCACGTAACTAAAGTTTAGCGTAATACCCTCCATTTAAACACAGCAGAGAAGTTAGGCTGCTCTGCCATGCAGCACGGCTAAATGGGTGCTATGCAAGTGTTAAAGATAGTGCGTCATGGTGCATACACAGAGCCTATCTCTCCGGTGATTATATAAATATATTTATATTTACAAACAGAACAGCATAAAGTGCACCCTACATTATCACTGTTAAACAGTTTTTTTTAGATTGAACTTTGACCTAATTAGTAGGGGTGTGGTAAAGGAATCATTTTGGCAATATATTTGGCTGCCTGATATAATATCGGTCTTTTATTTCCTATTATCGTAAAACTGTTTTGCTTAAAACTGAGTGAGAATGGGCTATTATGTACCGCCACTCTGGCAGATAATGCTGTGGAGCCATTTTGCCGTGTGGCGCAGCACTATATCTGTAGCTGAGGCAGTCACAGTGGAAGACGTGGACTGACTCAAACCTCAAGCAACATGGATAGCAAAATAACTGAATGTTCAATATCATCTGATGAACATATATAGCTTTTTTATCTATACATTTAATTTTGATAGCGGGAAAAATATTGCGATATAGTGATGATATCATATCGTGATGCAAGTATCGCGACACCCATGCCAATACTCACCCCTACTAATTAGTGCCAGTATTAAAGTATCAGAAACCTCACCATTAGGGCTGCAACTAATGATTATTTTGCAAATCGATTAATCTGACAATTTTTTTCCCGATTAATAATCGGACAACAAATAAAGACTTACGAAATTAAACCAGGTGAAACAAATCTTTTCCACTTGGTATAATTGCTGCTCTAGGTGGGTCACTCTGTCAGCTAAAGATATGTTTTAAAGTCTGTATACTACAATTAATAATTAATAGATTACTGACTTAGTTGACGATTATTTCAATAATTGATTAATCATGATTAATCTGATTCATTGCTTCAGGTCTACTCACCATTATGATTAGGTTAATCTCCCCATTTTGATGTAAGGAAATCAGGCAGTGGTAGCTGCAAATAAAAAGATTATTGCAATCAATAATGGACTGCTTAATCACTCCTGATTCTGAGTGGTTTGGGGTTTTGATTTTTGTTTTTGTTTTTTGTTTTACAATTTTGATATAATTACTTATCTACGTGGGACACTCTGTCAGTTAAAGGCATGTTTTAGAATCTCTATACTCCAGTTAAAAATTAATCAATTACTTAATTAGTTCATGATTATTTCAATAATCGATTAATCTGATAAATAGTTTCAGCCCTAGATTATATTTCTGAATCTAAGTTATTCATCATTTAAATTGAAACTAAACATTAATTTAGACCTTTAATCATTTGAATAGTTATTATTCTAAAACACAAAAATAGGATGTAAAAATTGATTTCAAAATGTTGACTGACTTAGACTTTAATTTGGAGAAATAGATTTTAAAAGTGCAGTCTTTGACAAGGGCGTATTTTCCAAGTACTTGAGTGTTAAATGTGTCTAAAAGGTCGGGTTCGAGGGGTTCTGGTCTTCATCAAGTGTGGCATTTCTGCCCCATGTGTGAAGATGTGACCTCTTGCACGTCATCCAGTGGATTTCAAAATAAATTAGTAAGAAATTCATGAGAGGGGTGGTCAAATATTGAGTAATAAGGCAAACTGTTTGTAAGCAAGCAGGACTGAACACATAACACGTTTTCACGGGAGGGGCCCATCAGCCACGGTAAACATGTGTCAGCTGGTCTGTGAGTATCTCTTTTCAACCTTCAAACCTACTTGTGTTGGTTTAGTTTTCAAATACACTATATTGCCAAAAGTATTTGCTCACCTGCCTTGACTCACATATGAGCTTAAGTGACATCCCGTTCCTAATCCATAGGGTTCAATATGACGTCGGTCCACCCTTTGCAGCTAGAACAGCTTCAACTCTTCTGGGAAGGCTGTCCACAAGGTTTAGGAGTGTGTTTATGGGAATTTTTGACCATTCTTCCAGAAGCGCATTTGTGAGGTCGCACACTGATGTTGGACGAGAAGGCCTGGCTCTCAGTCTCCGCTCTAATTCATCCCAAAGGTGTTCTATCGGGTTGAGGTCAGGACTCTGTGCAGGCCAGTCAAGTTCATCCACACCAGACTCTGTCATCCATGTCTTTATGGACCTTGCTTTGTGCACTGGTGCACAGTCATGTTGGAAGAGGAAGGGGCCAGCTCCAAACTGTTCCCACAAAGTTGGGAGCATGGAATTGTCCAAAATGTCTTGGTATGCTGAAGCATTCAGAGTTCCTTTCACTGGAACTAAGGGGCCAAGCCCAGCTCCTGAAAAACAACCCCACACCATAATCCCCCCTCCACCAAACTTTACACTTGGCACAATGCAGTCAGACAAGTACCGTTCTCCTGGCAACCGCCAAACCCAGACCCGTCCATCAGATTGCCAGATGGAGAAGCGCGATTCGTCACTCCAGAGAACGCGTCTCCACTGCTCTAGAGTCCAGTGGCGGCGTGCTTTACACCACCGCATCCGACGCTTTGCATTGCACTTGGTTATGTATGGCTTGGATGCAGCTGCTCGACCATGGAAACCCATTCCATGAAGCTCTCTGCGCACTGTTCTTGAGCTAATCTGAAGGCCACATGAAGTTTGGAGGTCTGTAGTGATTGACTCTGCAGAAAGTTGGCGACCTCTTCGCACTATGCGCTTCAGCATCCGCTGACCCCGCTCCGTCAGTTTACGTGGCCTACCACTTCGTGGCTGAGTTGCTGTCGTTCCCAAACACTTCCATTTTCTTATAATACAGCTGACAGTTGACTGTGGAATATTTAGGAGCGAGGAAATTTCACGACTGGATTTGTTGCACAGGTGGCATCCTATCACAGTTCCACGCTGGAATTCACTGAGCTCCTGAGAGCGACCCATTCTTTCACAAATGTTTGTAAAAACAGTCTGCATGCCTAGGTGCTTGAATTTATACACCTGTGGCCATGGAAGTGATTGGAACACCTGATTCCAATAATTTGGATGGGTGAGCAAATACTTTTGGCAATATAGTGTACATCTTTCCAGAAGCTTTACAGTTATCACAGTTCTTCCTATTTTAATCCTAATAAGAAAGCTGTATTGTTCTGTAGTGTTCGTCTTTATGTTATCAACCAAAACAGGTCCTGCAAGTCAGTATTTCTCACATCATAACAAAACTAAATGAGCAGTCGTTACTCGCTCTTTATTCCCAGCTTTTATTTGATATGGGTGCACACCCACTAGCTTTTATTTCTGGGGTTTGGCAAGCAGACGCTGGGCTTGTTTACCATCCTGGAGCCATAAGCTGTATAGTGCTTCAAAAGACAGGTGCAGCATTTATGTGTTTGATCGAGGATGGTGTAAATTTATTTTCTGAATTTAGATGATCATAAATTAGAGGTACAAGCACAGGTTTTACACTTATATGATTGATTGGTCAAAGTCTGCTCTGCTCAACATCTGTATAAATGTATAATGGACACTTTAAAAGGAATATTTACACATTTATATGTGTAAATTGAAGTATATTTTTACTCTACTACTTCTAAGATGACAAAAACTGTTAAGCCTGACTGAGTAAATAACATCTCTCTGTGATGATTTGTAATTGATGCTGTTAATGAGGGGAAAGTCATTGTGAAAGACCAGAGGGAAAAAATACCTTAAAGGAATACAAAAATGTGAAGGATCAGTTTTATTTTTATTTTTTTGCTCAGTTAAGATGTATTCTTATGCATTTCCATTTTATTTTCGACCACATTAAGCTGGAAAACAGATACATTTTAATGCGTTTAATGAAATATAAGAAATATTAATATATTTCTTATATTCATATTTAATGGCATATAAATAGCAATATTGCATGCATTAGTTTTTTTCTCCAGCTGTTTTTATTCACATCACCTCATCCTCCTGATGACTTCTACTTGACCCTGGTGTGTCCATCGTTTTTTTTTGTTCCTTCCTATTTGTGTTCAGTGTTTCTCTTTCTCCTGCTCTCCTTTTTTGTCTGTGTTTATTCCTCTTGCTCTCCCTCCAGATGTCTGCGCTCAGTGCTGCAACGTTTGTCTCCATACTTGTCTTCCTCAACGGTATCGTTTTGTCCTTCATCTCTTTCTTTTTTTCCCGTCTCTGTGTCTAAAAATAGCCTCCTTGTGGTTTGGGGGTGTTGGTTTGTACAGCGATGGCGCCTGATTCATTTTTTTCTCTACCCTAACCTTTTTATTAACCTTCACTGCTGTCAGTCATATTTTCTTTATTTTGTTTTTTATTCTTTCAAAAAGGCTTGGTGCAGTTAGGTTGTTTTTTTCTTTGTTTTTTGTTCTTAAACTCCCACATAAACTCGACATAATGTTCCAACATAAAGATATCTGCCTGTGACCAATCTGCAGATACTGGATTAGATAGATATGTTAGTTCTTTCTTCATTTTTTATTGATTCCAAATGGTCCAACATGCTTTAACACAATTTATGTAGTCATTTTAGTAATAATGTAGTCAATAAAGGTTTGATGAAGAAATAATGACCTCTATTTGTCAAGTCTAAGTCTGTTACTGTCAGTTGTAAGAGGATTCGCTGCTGGAAGATGTTTAACCTGGAAAAAAGTAATTTCCTCCTTCGATTTTTCCTTATTTTTTCCTCCGAGGGTAATGGCAGGCAGGGCTAACCTCATCCCCTCTGCAGTGGCCCTCCATCGGCATAGCCGTGTGTTAAGTACCGCTGACTCTGATTTGTGTTCATCTGACTGTGTTCATTATTATTCCCCAACTAAATGAAAAATGTAACAAGTTATTATCATCTAGTGACTATTAATAACAGGAGGTGAAATGCAGCTCTAGACGAGCCGGGCATGTGGTGACGTCACAAGTACGCTTCTGTTCCAATTGACCCATATTTATGCTACATGCTCCCGTTCTCCCAGAGTCCAGACTTTCCTGGGTTCTTCTCAAGAACATACTTGGCGAGGACGCGAGTCCGTACTCGCTTTCTAGTGAATTGAGAAACGGCTATTATGAAGACCACTGAGAGAGCACCGCAACCGGCGGCCACCCTTGCCCCCCTCTGGTTGATGTTAGGAGCACGCTGGGCAGACAGCGCACCTGGACGGGGAAAAAAAGCATTTAAGGTGAAAGAAAAAAATGTGTCTGTCAACCTGCTGTATCCAAAACTCGTTTGATTTAGTAAAAAGTCTCCGTTAAAGAATATTTTGCAATCCGATTATTAATCGAAACAACAGCAACTTTTCCTTCAACAGACTGTAGCGCACGATTTTCAAAAACAATAACTATAAAATCGATTTTAGATTTTCTTTAACCAACGCTAGACATTCCTCTGCCGGGGGATTTATTCTTTTATTTTTTTTGTAGCCATTACTCAAGTTTCAGCATAATTCTAACTGGAAATTAGACCGCTGATCCTGGCAGTGATCTAGGTTTCCAGGCTTTTAGGCACACTTCTTAAATTGAGGTCAGAATTTCCCAGTTTTGAACCATTTACAGTCTTTGTATTGTTGGAATACCAGACTGTATTAAGTTTGTGTCTTTTTTCTAATCATTGCATTTTGTATTTGTACTATAGCAAAGTAGGTCCACAGCTTGATGCTTCCACCACCGTGCTTAAAAACTTGTACATTGTCGCCAGATTTTAGAAGCAACACATTGCTTTCCTCTAAACAAAATGTACCACTGATGCCAGTCAGTTTTTGTCACCCAACCATTAAACTTTAAGGAATTTA
This sequence comes from Cyprinodon diabolis, assembly GCA_030533445.1. Taxonomy (NCBI): domain Eukaryota; kingdom Metazoa; phylum Chordata; class Actinopteri; order Cyprinodontiformes; family Cyprinodontidae; genus Cyprinodon; species Cyprinodon diabolis. The sequence goes on from CM060078.1 coordinate 23,100,635, forward strand.
GCTGAGCTATGTAGCCAGCTATGCATTTTCAAGGTGTTCAGAATGTGTGGATCAGCCTTTCAGTCTACGTTGATGTGAAACTGCTTTACTGTAGTCAGAGGCACTGGAAAGGTTAAACCTTGGATATTTCTGAATGGTTCCTGGAAATCTAAACCATTTCCCCTTATCTTGGAGGGGACATTCTGGGTCACATGTTTAAAACTTGGCCATAATTAGGTGTTCCAACAGGGCAATGATCCTAATGGAAAATCTGGATAAATGCAGCGTTCATAGTGACTGCAGATTCAACGGATAAACACACATGCTCCTACCAACCTTTGTGCAAACACTGACGTGTAAATATGTTTACATATCAGCTTAAATACACATACAAATAGAACATGAGAACTCACATTCATCCAACGGTCAACATGTGCGTTCACATGCTTACCTGTTTGGAAATGCACACATGCTCCTTATAAGGGAGGGACATTGAGGTTCCGACTGAGAAGGAAAGCTTGAGGTCAGGTTCAGAGTTCAACGTTTGCGTTATTTAGAGATTCCTTCAGAGGAGGTTAAAAACTGGAAAGGAATTACACCCGACACCCTGTCTTTGGTCCAAGGATGTGTGTTCTTAGGATTTGATACATTGATTATACGTTTTTATTAAATAAAACCCTCAAAAATCCACATTTTTTAATTTATAATTTGCTTCTTTGAAACTGAAAGGAAGATGAAACATTTTTTTTTTCTTACGGATTTTACAGATTAAGATTTTTTAAAGACACAAATGTTAGCTTACACCATTTATACACAACATTTCTCCAGCAGACAATCTCTTTACCCTTTCAAAAGGACAGAAAGACACAAAAAATCTCTAGGTAGGGAGCTGTTCTGGTTTAGCCTTGGTAAAACACAGTGGCCCTTACTCCAGGAGATCTTGCATCTTTTTCTCACTTTTTTCGTTCCTCTCAACTTTCCATTATTATACTTGGATTACCCTCCAGGCAGATTGCACAGAGCTGTTTGTTGGGTAGCAGTAAACTCAGCAAAAAGCAGGGTTTAATCTAGGGCTGAAACTATTAATCGGATTAATCAATTATTAAAATAATCGTCAACTTATTCAGTAATGGATTAATCATTAACTGGAGTATAGAGACTGTAAAATATGCCTTGTGTTGTAAAAAATTTCCATTTCAAACAAAAAAACATATTTTCATCTTTCAATATGCTATATCCAAAACCCCTCAATTGGAAACTTTTTAGTTTCACCTGTTTAATTGCATAAAAAGATCTTCAAGGAACCTTTGACTATTGGATTTTTAATCGATTAATCAAAAAAATTATCAACAGATTAATCAATTTGCAAAGTAATATAATTAACTAAAATCCATTACAAAATGTACAGAATTTTATACTAAATTTTATGTATTTACATATGATGAATTTGTTTCCTGGATTGGGTCGCTTTTTACAGCTGCTTTTTGTATCTGCTTCAGTCTCCTTGAACCCCAGTCGGCCTATGAAGATGGCCGTTCACACTGAGCCTGGTTCTGCTGGAGGTTTCTTCCTGTTAAAAGGGAGTTTTTCCTCTCCACTGTCGCTACAAGCATGCTTAACATGAGGGAGTGCGTTCAAATCAATGAGTCGATGTAATCAACTGGTTTTCCTTAGATAGAAAACTTTTAATCAATTTGACTGGTGAACTGTAAAGTGCCTTGAGATGATATGTGTTGTGAATTGGTACTATAGAAATAAACTGAATTGAATTGAATTTAAGTTTCATTTCTTGACAGAAACAATAATATTTCAATTGTAGTAAGATGCATTTGGATGCACCTGTAGGAAGTGTTTTCGCTCTCTGTAGTTTATCCAAATACCTGGTCGTTCAACAGGTGAACACAGGTGATCATTAGGCTATGATCAGTCACCTGGATCCTCTGTTTCTGCACACTACAGTACGTTGAACTGACGCCTGGTTTGAAATGCAAATGTTGATAATCATGTACTGCACAATGTTGCAATTCAACCTGTCAGTAAAACTGTCATCCCAACAATACTTGTTGGTTGACGGGTGCGTGACGAACGATTCATGACTTTTAGCAAACCTACTGTATCCATCCATCATCTTCTCAGTCAACAAGTTGTAACGTTTCCAAGCAGGAGCACGTCACAGACATTGTTTGAAAACCTGATAAGTTGGGGATTTGGTTTACTGGATACTGACAAAAATAGATTCTCGCTGACGAAAAATATCGTAAAAAAAAATCTTAAAACTTTCTAAATATGAACAGGTTTTCAGTTCCCATTTAGTAGCTGGCAGCATGAAGCAGGGTACAGGGTGAGGCTCCGCTATCTCAGGAGATGAACCATAGCAGTAATGTTTTCAGAGGGTGGGGGCTCAGATATAAGCTTATTTCTCTCCTCCAATGATACAGTATGTGCCTTTTGAAGAAACACCCACTTCTGATCTGCTGGGAATGTTAAACAGCTCTATTCTGATATGGTATTTCATAAATGGCGATCTAAGCATCAGAGCACGTGCGTGTATTATTATTTTTTCTATCAGAGATATGAATGATTATCCAGGCTGGCGTTGCTGTGTGTTTTGGCATTGCATTCTGTGTCAGCAGGTGTGGGAAGCTTTTGAAGCTCTGATGGATGATGTAGCGCTTGTGATTCTCTCATCCCTTCTGGGGATTTGGAACTGAGTGGGAAAGAACCGTCACAATAATTCACATAATCTGTTGCCTGCTTCAGAGAGAACAGGTTACAATGTCCTCTCTTATCAAAGACAAATGGGTAGCTTATGGGAAACGTCCCCGCTTCCTCCAGCCGTGCCCTCTTTGTGCCTGAGCATGGACAGTGTGTCTTCAGTGGCTTGTTTACATCCAACTCTGGATTTTTCTTAACTTTTTTTCCCTCCTCTTTCTGTCGGCTTTACTCCTGTTTTTTTGACCTCGATTAAACCAGGAGCTGATGTAACGTTGGGCTCGCTTGTTTTCATCCTCGCCCGAGAGCGTAGTAGAAACATTTTTGTTGACTTTGCCCCCTCTTTTTGTGATCGTTCCCTCCTGGAAAGGTTTTCCTGATATTTCTGTTTTCCTTTCTCCTTTTACAGTCTTGAGTTTGTGTAGATCGCTGTAACTGCTGAACTGTTGTTTGCTTGTAGATGTAGTTTGTTTTTTATTACAGCCCACTTATTTTTGAACCTAAAATGCTTCAATTTAATAACACAGATACTGTCTTCCTGCTACTAGCTGTTAATTGATCCCATTATTATTAGCCTAAGCAGCAGTTTTGCATGCTCTATAATCCAATTGTCTTTCATAGAAGGTTCTGCAAATTCATTCTGTGCAATATTCAGCTCTTAAATAGATTATATAGGTTGAAGCTCCAAGGCTTGTAGTGGTGAAAAGTGCTTTGCTATTGTAGGAGCTTATTGTAGCCAGATCTACTTTGTGATGGACTACAATGGTTTCATTCTGCAGTAACACATTCGTACAGTATTGTAATTATCCACCCTCTCTTCATTTTAAAGTGTGCCAGCTATTAAAGCAATGAAGAGCCAGCTGAAATAATAAGCCCACCTTTTTTCCCTTTTGGCGTCATGCTCAAAATGACTCACAAGTTGGGCCCAACTGGGACCTGAAATCACAATTAAAGGTTTTTGTTTGAATAGATTTAAGGCACTTGCCTTAATGAATTGTTTTGGTCTGGAGAGGTTCATGAAAATGTTAACTGGCAAACAGTATTTCTCAGTACTTAGGTAAAGCCTTTTAATCTTAGTCCAAAGATGAGGTACACCAACCATGAAATAGTTTGTCTAATAGAATGATGGTTTATATTACATCAGGGTCATTTTCCTAATTCTTGATGATTGATGATTTTCTTAAGAGATCTGACCCACATGCAGTAAACCACTTAGAGAACCAGGGTAAAAGTTTGAACAGGTTTATTGATAAGGACAGCGGAGGTAGGATTCAGGAAACTCAGTGTGCTGGTGAAGCGGAACTGGAAGAGGGAAGGGAAGTATCGGCGGTTAATTCAGGATCCGTGGGAACTTTGAGCGATGACTGGAGAGACAGAGAAAATGGGACTCACGTTGGTTGAGAAGACCTCTTTTCCCAGAATCCAGTTAGTGTGGGTTTATGCAGAGGTAGAGACTCATTGGCGGGCGGACAGGTTTAGACTTGGTTGGATCCTGAGGAACTATTGAGAGGACTGTCTCTTGGGAATCCAGGAGGACTTGAACGGAACTTGTGGAGGTTAATCCCCTGCTCAGTGTGAGACTCGAACAATCCTTCCAGGGGAAGAAGGGCAAACATCTAGCTTGCAGGATGACTTCCCAAAACTGACAAACAACTTTTCAAACAATCTTCAATCTGGCGTCGAGGTAGTGACAGTCCACCGCTCAAATAGTCCTCAGTAATGAGCCAACCGGCTGCAGGTGTGTGGGAGGACCAAGGAGAACAGGGCGCCACCTGGTGGTGGAAGAAGAGAAGAACACAAAAACACAACCCACACAAACTGGATTCCTTACAATATTTTTCTGACTTATACACAGGCTTCGAAATTAAGTTTTTGACTCACCGACAGAGGGGACCGAAAGAAAAAAATGTTTACTGGCCAAATATATTTTTACCAGCCAGAAAAAAACTAATAATAATTTGCCCCCATATATTTTTAAGGCTCATATTATTTCACTGAGGAGCTACGTAAATGCAAAGAAAGATAAAGTAAAAGGTAATGCATTTTTTTAAAATAAAGTTTTAAATTTCATCACATTTCATTCAAAAAAGTGCAAATGCAAAATACTTTTATTTGATAAAGTGGCCATAAATAAATCCATTCATAAAACAGCAAACTATTTTAATTTGTTATATTGTCCATAAATGAAAGGGCAGCCTTTCTTCCAATGGCATGGACAGTGCGAAACATTTTCATCTTTGTGTTTTTCTGTTGATATAGCCATCAGTGCACTCACAGTCGCTCTGGAATGGGTTGTTTACATTGAGCCTGAGACATGGGCATCCAGCACATGTGGCATTCACTGCGTTTGTGTTCATGGATGCTCTTCATTTCACAGACTGACAACCAGCAACAAACAACAAAAAACATCAGTCTGTTTTCTTTTGTGTATTTGCAAAACATGACGCAGTTCATTAGCTTAGCATCATCATCATCATCATCATCATCATCATCATAATTAAGCAATAATAGCCATAAATACACTCACAGGCCACTTTATTAGGTACCCCATGCAAGTAACGGGTTGGACCCCCTTTTGCCTTCAGAACTACCTCAATTCTTCGTGGCATAGATTCAACAAGGTGCTGGAAGCATTCCTCAGGGAGTTTGGTCCATATTGACATGAAGGCATCAGACAGTTGCCGCACATTTGTCGGCTGCACATCCATGATGCAAATCTCCCATTCCACCAAATCCCAAAGATGCTCTATTGGATTGAGATCTGGTGACTGTGGAGGCCATTTGAGTACAGTGAACTCATTTTCATGTTCAAGAAACCAGTCTGAGATGATTCCAGCTTTATGACATGGCGCATTATCCTGCTGAAAGTAGCCATCAGAAGTTGGGTACATTGTGGTCATAAAGGGATGGACATGGTCAGCAACAATACTCAGGCTGTGGCGTTGTAACGATGCTCAATTGGTACCAAGGGGCCCAAAGAGTGCCAAGAAAATATTCCCCACACCATGACACCACAACCACCAGCCTGAACCGTTGATACAAGGCAGGATGGATCCATGCTTTCATGTTGTAGACGCCAAATTCTGACCCTACCATCCGAATGTCGCAGCAGAAATCGAGACTCATCAGACCAGGCAACGTTTTTCCAATCTTCTATTGTCCAATTTCGTTGAGCTTGTGCAAATTGTAGCCTCAGTTTCCTGTTCTTAGCTGAAAGGAGTGGCACCCGGTGTGGTCTTCTACTGCTGTAGGCCATCTGCCTCAAAGTTCGACGTACTGTGCGTTCAGAGATGCTCTTCTGCCCACCTTGGTTGTAACGGGTGGTTATCTGGATCACTGTTGCCCTTCTATCAGGTCGAACCAGTTTGGCCATTCTCCTCTGACCTCTGGCATCAACAAGGCATTTCTGCCCACAGAACTGCCGCTCACTGGATGTTTTTTCTTTTTCGGACCATTCTCTGTAAACCCTAGAGATGGTTGTGCGTGAAAATCCCAGTAGATCAGCAGTTTCTGAAATACTCAGACCAGCCCTTCTGGCACCAACAATCATGCCACGTTCAAAGTCACTCAAATCACCTTTCTTCCCCATACTGATGCTCGGTTTGAACTGCAGGAGATTGTCTTGACCATGTCTACATGCCTAAATGCCCTGAGTTGCCGCCATGTGATTGGCTGCTTAGAAATTAAGTGTTAACGAGCAGTTGGACAGGTGTACCTAATAAAGTGTCCAGTGAGTGTATGTCTTTTGTGAAACGCAGACTTTGTTAAAGCACCATTTTTCAATAATCTTTTTTTTTTCGATTAACTGGTTGTAAGTCAAATGTTTATTCTTTGTTTTCTGCATTTCCGCTGTTATGTTGATCACTTCCCCTTTTTTGACACTTACCATAACTGCAAATACATTCGCTTCAACTATAAACATGTACAGCGCTTCTATCGGCTTGTTCACGGCGTGCACACACTGCCGCTGTAGGTACCAGATCTGTTCGGGGCCCTGGCAGTTCTTATGACATCAATATATGGCAACTCCACTCGGACAAACTGTATTTACCCGTTTCTTAAGGATCTAATCTCTTTTGGAGTTATTATTACCTATGTTTGATATTATTTCACATTTCATTGGCGATCTAAAGTAGCCGAAAGTAGAAAACAATCATTGTCAGTCTTGAAGGAAAGGACTGCGTTCAAAGAACAAGGTGACAAAAAAGTCTCAGCTTATTTTTATTCTTTCTCTAAGATCTGAGGGCAGGGAAGGACAAATGGAACATCCTAAAAAATGACTTTTGTAAAGATTTTAGACGAAGACAACAACAGTTATTCTACTTGTAGAAAACGAACGGTTGTTGTTGATACAGATTCAAAAGTAGTGTAGCTTAATATGGCTAACTGACCGAGCTAAAAGAGGCTAACCTGTTAGCTACTGAGCTAGCTACGGCGCTACTCAGCTCTCCCCCTTTATACCATGGTCTTACAGTATAAAGATCACCATAAAAAGTTTTTTTTTCCAGTTTTGTTATCCATCAGGTAAAACTTCATCGGTCATTAGACACGCCAACGAACGCTGCGTGATGTTATCATCGTTGTCTGGGCAACCACTATGTTTTACATCATGTGGCAGCCAATCATGTAGCGTAATGTCACTGCATGCGAAGGACCCAAGCAGATCTGGTACCTACACTGCGACAACCCAACGTGCGAGTATATCTCGGACTTGACAGATACCTTGAACAACCAAATGAAAGCATGAAATAAACGACTTCGAACCTGAAGCTGAATCAGCTTCTTTCATCTATTTGGCTTATTAAATGTGTTTAAAAGTAGTTACATCCACTAGTTTGTGGACTGATGTGATGCTTTCTTCTTTCACAAAACAGTCAGACTTAGAGTTAACAAAGAGTTACACTTTATGACTAAATGCTATACTTCTACAGAAGTGTCTTTGTTCGAAGCTTTAAACAGATATAATGGCTGGCTTCAGACAGCTTTATACTAATGTGTGTGAATTAGTTTAGTCTCACTATTGAAGGCCTGTTGGCATCATCATACTTATCTTTCCAGATAATGACTCTCATTATGGAGATATAATTGTTTGGCTTTGTCTCAGTTGACAGCTCATTATCTATGGCATCTTCCCTCCAACCTCGTCCATTTTCCCTATTTTCCCACCCCCCCTCTAACATTTCCTCACCTACCTCAGCAATCAGCATCCTCCTTCCCTCTCATCTTCCTTTCCTATATCTTTACCCTATTCTACCACCACTTACCTCCCATACAGTCACCCCGTTTGTGATTCAGTTGCTGCTTTACTATTTCTTATTTTCCGCCGTATGTCTCAGACAGGTTAGCTGGTTGTTCACCCTCCACGACGTCCGTCCTGGTTTTCCATGACATAGGCAGCTTATGTCACTCGATGGTGTAACTGTTAGGCCGACTCAGTCTTTGTCACATTGACATCTCTGCTCACAGAGAGGCTCACTAGTGACAGACGGGCACCTCTGCAGAAACATCACACCCTGCGTATGCGTCAGCGTGGGTCGGTGCATGATGTTCTTTCACTTATTGCATCACTATTTTTATTTATTTTTTTCTGTTCTGCAGAAGTTTGAATATTTATGCAGAATGTAGTAATGAGAAGGCAGAAAGTTCATACAGTGGGCAAGAATGGAATTTAAGTTCTATCCTGTGATCTATTTGTTTATCGGGGCATTATTACAGGATACTCTGCTATCCTTTTGTTTGAAAGCTTTATGCAGCTGTTCACCCATCCGTCCATCTCCCCATTATTTGTTCCATCTTCCTTCCTTCCAGTTCTGATTGGAGATTTAAAGCCTGACCCAGTCTGCCTTAGAGTTGTTGTGATGTTTTGTGATAATGCTTGGAAAATATAACCTAAAGTAGGAAGAACTTTGGAAATTTGAGTGTAAAAAGTATGAAATTCTTACCTAAACAATCTTAAACTCTGTTAGGGTTAAGGTTTTATACCCATCTATTCAATATAAGTCTGTTGTCTTGGATTTCTGCCTTTTCATCTGTTGTGATGGACTTAGTGAGCATTCAGCTTGTGAAATATTTTGGTGTTGTAACAGGAAAAAGTTCCGAGGACCAATATGCTCATTTCCTCTTCCTGTGACCTCACTTGTGTCCTCAGGTCTGCGCTCAGGCATCCCCCTGGTCCTCACTGTCTGTTCGCTCTCTCATCCGTTCAGTTTAACATCTGTGCAAACAGCTGAAGGGTTTTACACTTACTGTGTTTGTTTTACAGAACAATATAAGGTGGATTTCCTTATAAAGCAGGGTTAGGTCTGCACTTCTAGAAATGTGGGTTCAGATTTTTTTTAAGTGTTCTGTTTTTTAAATAGCTCATATATCATAGAAAGGAACCTGACGAAGAAATACAAAAAAGAAAAAAAAAGAATTTGCATCGTCTCTTAACAGCGTGCACTCTGGCACTCCAGATCATAACATCTGGAATAAATTAACCTAGAATCCAGCGTGTAACATAACCACGCTCACTCATCACATACATTCACCATGACATGCTTGCACACAGAGGTTTGGAACTGGCCAGGTTTCTCACAAATTATTTCAGTTTGTCTTGCAGCACTCTATGGGTTTCTGTATCTGTTTAACCGCTCGGGTTACTCCGCCAAGGCTGCAGCCTGAATCGGTTTCCTCCCTTTCGTTTCTTTTGAGCAGATGCAGAGGAAATATAGGCCACTGTGAGCGCTGGAAAAGGTCAGATAAAAAAAAAAAAAAAGATTTGGAAGAAGGAAAAATGATTCACCATATTCACTGTTGGTATTTTTCCTCCATCAATTCCTCCGATCTCAGCGCCACTTTCTGTGTTTTGATTTGGTGACTCTATCAATGGAAAATGACTGAATTAAGACTGGTGTTTAAGAATTTTCCAGCGCATTGTTTTAAAAGCCATTGTTAGTTTGTTCAAAACCAGCACTGCGTTCATTTAGCTACACAATTGGTTCCACTCAACCTCAAGTGGATGTTTCAGAGACGGGGCATAAATATTGAGGACTGTAAATACAGGGGATACAAGTTTAATTGCTCACTGATGGTCTCCTCCCTCTAAGTGACCGCAAATATTGTTTCTTTCTTCACAACTTTCAGCTGGTGGGTCTTAAAAACAAAATACGGGAAAGTCCTAGGGGTCTACTTATGCTGAAAAAAGTGCTTGTTGTCGCAGTTTTTCCCCCCAGTTTGATCCAAACGAGGGACATTTATGGCACATCTTCATTGCTACAATCGCAAATCAAATCGGATATTTACATACACTGTATTAAAAAAAGCCACATTTCTTTCTTTCTGTCAGGTTTTAACTTCCTTATGTCAGGCTCAGTTTTCCATTTTACACAGTATTGCCTGTCAGATATCTAGAATTTGAACCTAAATTATTATTTATCTATAGCTATCTTCATTTTTCAGCCATCACTATTGTTCCCTCCCGTATATTAACCACATATATACAGATAGGAGATCTCATGCTGATGGCTGCTAGTGCTCTTTAAAATGAAACCTGAGAAGTGCTAAGGATTCAGTTTAGGTGTTAATAATTGGAGCCCTAGCTTTAATGGACTGTTAAAAGATAAACCCCCCGGATTCTGTAATAGATTTATCTATGGGGAACTGATGCCCCTTTTTTCTTCTTTCCAATACATCTATTATGTTTCCAATTGGGCAGATCCCTAGTTACTATAACAGTATGAAGGTGTACATTGGTATTTATGTCCTAGAGAAATCATACATACACATAAACACATAGAAAGGAAAAAAAAACAGATGTGGGTGTAATGTTTCTTGGTAATGAACTCCTGCTGGTAGCATCTGTTGGTATTTTCACAGGCTTTAGTCAGGATTGTCTCCATGATCCTCCCAGAGTCTCTGGGATGTTTCTTCTAATCTAGAAACCCTGCAGACTCGCTAAGCTCTGCTGCGTTTAGTTCTTTTCCTCCCTTTTCCAGCACTGGAAAGTGGAAATTATCATGATTTGAAGCTCTGAGCCATGTCCAGACTGGCTGCTATCCATCAGCATATCCTCCCGGATCTGTTTGTTTATGATGTGGTAACAGAGAGGCTGGTGGATGCACGCTCTTTAAGGAGAATAACCTTTTGCACTCAAAAGTTCTTGCACTTGCATATATGACTCATGAATTACAAATATTTCTTTTCTGAAATAGTCAGCAGCTTAAGTCTTTTTATGTTTTTAATTTGCAGTCAAATCCCAAGCAGTAGAAGCAGTACATTCCAAACTGCGAGAAAACGGGTCAGATCTTTGTGTAGTTCAAAGACATTTTTATGTTTGAGGCAGTCAGGAGTGGTGATATATGACAACCATTTCATTAAAGAGTCCGGGGTTTCAAATTGATCTTTGTAGCAGTTCAAAGAGGGTTTCACAGCTAAATCGATTAAACAGAAGTGAACTTGTAGAGGGTTTATGAAGAGATGGTCATTTTTTCCCCCCATTTCAGGTTGATTTGGACTCAGGTTGCAAATTACAGTGAACAGAATAACTTGTCCTTTATCAGAAAAGAATACATCTTTTCATAGACGTCACCCTAAGCTGCACTGCAGTTGCTTCTTCCCTTCGAACTCAGATGAGTTTAAAATATGGAGAGTTGGACAGCTTGGATATTTGGGCAGGACTTTCCTTCCATTTGAAATAACTAATTCTTAGTGCTGCTGAACTCTTTACTTTTTAGGAAGTTTGTGCTAGTAGTTTAAATCTGTGGTGAAAATTTTGATTGTTAAATCAGAATATAAGTTCATGCTTCAGTTTTAGACTATTTGTCATAATTTTGACGGTCTTTTGAAAGTATTTGTTCCCCACAACCTTTCCACATTTTTAGCCAGTCTCTGATCAGTTATCTTCATGGATTTCTATGCATTTAGCTCTATACAGCTCCTAAGACAAAGGTTTACCACAGCATGATGCAGCCACCACCGAGCATTACAGAAGGCTAATATGTTCAGGGTGTACTTTATTGTTCTTGTCCCTCTACCTTAAAGGTCAGACTCTCCTGCTGAGCTATGGATCTCTGCAAAGTCTTTCTCTGGTTAAAGCTTTCTCTGTTAAGGCAGACAGACATGCCTTAATAGGTTTTCCCTATTTCTTCCATTTTTAGATGATAGATTGAAAAGAAATCTGTGAGATGTTCTTTGGTTAACTCTTCTCCTCCCTGTCTGGGGAACTGATTCCTTTGCTGTTTCTTCACCGTTTTCTCCAACTCCAACAAAAATCATAAAGCACTATTATTAATCAACCGGCCTCTGGTATTGCATCGATAATAACACAACTCCCAGTAAAACACATGTAAAAAAGATGTTTTGGTGTGCAAAAATGGAGGAAATGTGAGGAAAGTTCAAGAAGCATGTTTTGTTGCAAGGTTCTGTTGTTCTAAAAGTAAAAAGACATCTAAAGTCTCTATTAATAAGCTTCCTTTTCAACTACTAGTGCCCGTTGTAGTCATGCGACTGTCAGCGCTGGGTTTTCTTTTCATTGACAAAGGACACCATTCATGCTTCCTAATAATTTCACTGAAAACTGTAATCAGTGAGTAAGAGCTTTTAGTCCTGGTTGAACAGATAAGCTCATCTGATTTAGGATTAGTGAGTTAGTTTGGCTTTAGATCGCCACAAAGGGAGCGTGATTGCATGATTATAGTGTCACAGGGCCATAGATGTCTTAAAACAACGATTAAAGCTTGATCTTTTACTGCAACCTGAATGTAGAAAATCGCTTACTAGAACTTGGGAAACCTGGCATTTCAGCATTTTGATCATTAGTTCCTGGAATCAGGATTATTTCAGGTATAATCAGACTCTTTGTTTGAAGCATGCTGTTAAGGATTACCAATTTACACTCAGATTTCCTCTTATAACGCCCTGGATCAGGATGACCGGATGGAGCGAGGTCTTAAATTGGTTTTATTCTTAGAAATTGGAAGCCGGAAGACGACAGAAGTGAGAAGGAGAAGAGAGATGAAGCGTAACTACCAGAGCAAAGGGCAACGACCCTACTGGTAGACAGTTGGTGTGCATTGTGCAGCCAGGCACAGACTTGAAACAACAGTGCACAATGAGTGACAGGCTGGGATGGCAGCCATTGTTGGAAGACGAGTATGCATGTCCACATGGCTTTGTAGTTGCATCATTATGAAAGAATAGCAATGATTGTATTGCCTGCTGCTGCTCAGGATGACAAAAACGCGAAACAAAACACGATAATCTTTATATCCTAATAGCAAACATTACACTCCTGTCACACTGAAGAGTGTGAGAACATCAAACAGTTCACCTGTTTTCCAAAAAGGTGTTTGAAAATGAGGATTTTGTTCATTAAAATAAAAAAGCAGTTATTCAAAATAATACTTAAATTTAAAACTAAAAACAGGGATTATCTCTTATGAAATCACAAATGGGTTGGATTTCTGCCAGGTCTGTACGATCAACAAATCAGTTCAACACAACCTTGAAAAGCTTAAAGTAAGTAAAATAAATTTCCAATCATGCCCCAAAATGAAAGAAATTAAAGAAAATATTATAAACTTTGCCGATGACATTCGTTTATTTGCAAAGGGTTAAAAAGTTATTTATAGAGCTTAACCATCGCTGGTGAAAAAGAGTTTAAAAAAATAATCAGGAAAAGATCATCATGTTTTCTTATCACTTTATTTTTATTTTTTTACTAAAGTACAACGAAAAAACACCTGAAATATTCTAGGAAAATGTTCCTATGAGACAAAAGTTAAACTGCACCTCTTTAAATCTGGAATAAAACTAACTAGGGCTGCAACTTATGATTATTTTGCAAATCGTTTAACTGTCAATCTTTTTTTTTTTTTTTAGTTAATCGATTAATAATATCCAAAGGAAGATTTTAGAAAAATGAAACCAGATAAAATTAAACCTTTTCCACTTGAGGAGTTCTTGATAAAACATATTGACAGATGGAAAAGTTTTTTTTTAAATCTTAAAGATAAAATATTTATTTACTATTATACAATTGTGTTATAATTACTGCTGCTCTGTCAGCTAAAGGTACGTTTTAGAGTCTCAATACTCCAGTTAGTGATAACCAATTGGTTAAAAAATTATTTGAATAATAATCACAATTAATCAGAATAATATTTTCATCCCTAAAACTAACGTACCCTTTAAGAAAGGAACATTATGGATGCCATTAACTGTAGCGGTGGTAGTATAATGGTCTGGGACTCTTCTGCTGCTGCATCCCAGACTGTTGAACAATAATAGCTGAGTTTAATTATAATAATATCTTAGTAATTCTGCAAAGAAATGGTGGATCAACATTCCTCCACAGTAGGAAATTCTTTATCACATTATGGCAGGTTTATACAATCATCACTGGAAAACTGATATTTTTACCAACATAGGTCCTCTTTGTTTGGTGTTAAATTTTGTTTAATGATTTCAAAATGTTTATGAAAAAAAGTGAAAACAGAGGAAATCTGCAAGGAGGCTGATGCTTTTTATGCGGCCCCGCATGTCTCGCCCCATTTCCTACAGAAACCAGCGCTTTCAGTCCCATCCAGCTCAGATACACATGGTCACTGAGACATGGGCCCCTGTTACTGCAATATGTGGAGTGGTGATTGATTGGAAACTAAAAACCAGCGAGATGTGGGAGGGGGGGTGCATGATGGAGGGAGGGATGGAGTGTTGTGACATGGAAACAAAGAGCGAATTAGGGGCTCAGAAATACAGGAAAGAAGGAAGGGAAGTTGGATTAAGGGGATATTAGGTGGGTAACAAGAATCTAGATCTTAGTTTCTTCCTCTTTTTGGAATAATTTGCAAAACTATCTTCTATTGAGATCAATCTCAATCACTTTCTCCTGACTTTTACTTGAACCTTATTCTCACCAACCTCTCTCTCTCTCTCTCTCTCTGTGTCAGCCTGGCTAACCATAACAAGCTGTGGTGAAGGTCTTGGTTTGTGTGTTCAAGTGAAGCAGTGTGTGTGGGTCTTTCTGTTAACATGTGGAGGTGTGTGTACCACAGGAGGGTTGTGCTTTGTTACAGGAAAGTGTTTCCAATCAGTGCAGAGCGGGGATGAGGGGGTCATATTTTATTTGTTTTTACACCCCACCATGAGCATGCAACAAACCAGCTCATTCATGCAGCCAAGATGTGATTAAGATTTACAGGTCCTGATTTTGGAGTAAAACACGGACTATCTGAAAAATCTAGGTCAGAGGTTAAAACGATGGAAGGCAAATTTTGGTCAATAACTCAGAGAGCTTGGACCCAAGATTTATTTCAAAGCATATTTTTTGGGTTATCTTTTCCCATGATTTCTATTATTTTAGCTTATCAATATATATATATTTTTTCACTTTTGTATTCAGTTCTTTTGAAATATTTATAATCTAGTTTTGTTTTGTTTTTTCCCTTGAAGATATAGAATAGAAAATCAAACAATTAGAAAAGTATCCCATCATGTTTATACCCCAGACACAGAAAGTCAATATAATATATAAGATAATTAAAAAAAGCTTCATTTAGATTTTTCCAATGAATAATCAGTGATATCAGTAAGTAAGCATTGGATGTGCTCAGTCTTGTTATTTTATGTCAAATTGAGTTTTTACAACCCATTAGCAGTTTAATCTCATCCTTCCTTCATGGACCTTTTCTGTCCCTCTGCTAAATAGGAGCTAATTTCTATTATATCATGGATACCATGAGAAACACCGAGTCTTTGGGCACAGATAAACAGATACAATTATTTTATTCTAAATTTAATCTCCCTGGGAGAGATCACAGTTATTACCCTTGAACTCCCAGTTATATGGTTATTTGCTCAAGCACCAGTTCGCCGTGAGAGACTCTTTGTTTGCTGGCACATGTCATAAAGCGGTCAGCTGTAGCCTCAGTCCATCTGCCACTGGGATCGCCGGTCGGTGTGCAACAGACCAGAGAGGGGCAGAGCAGATGATCACAGAGCGTTAAAACTCAGCGGGACCTCCAGACCTACACGGGCTGATCAGTGGGTATCAGTTTTCCGCCTCTCTGCAGGAAACGGAATAATACTGTAACAGTGCAGATTGTGTTTCTGCCAGCCTCCCTGCCTGGTTGCTTGTTGTCTGTCTGCCTCTGTGTGTGTGTGTGTGTGTGTGTGTGTGCTGTCCTTGGTTGGCTTCTGCAGAGCATAAATAGGCCGTATAAAATTAGAGCTGTCACATACTCAGAGATGTATAGGAGGCTTCTTTGAAGCCCTCAGATTGGCTGAGGGAAGGCAGCGACAATGCCGAGGCCCGGATTAGAGAGTGTGAAGTCCTTATGTCGAAAAGAAGTGTCTGTATGTGGGTGGCAGATAAGAGGCTGCAGATTTAAGTGTTCAGGCATGTGTGTGTGTGTGTGAGGTGGAAGGGGTTTATGAGAACCTGTAAGGTAGGATCGTAACTGGAAAATAACGGAATATTTTTGAGTCCGACAAACTCGAACCTCATGATGTTTTGAAGCCAGAGATTGAAGGAAAGGGAGAGGGAGCAAAAAAAACCCAACTGAACAAGAGAACCTATGTATTATGGATCAGATTAGCTCCCATCCTGACATCACATACACTGCCTTGCAAAAATCCTTATAAATCCAGAACATTTGGACATCTTTTGACCTTACAGCTACAAACCTTTATGTATTTTGAGATTTAATACGATAGACAAATATGTAGTATCTTAGTATTTTAAGAACATTTCTGTCGACTGATGTCGACAAGTAGTGTAGAAGTTGTATAGAAGTTTTGGAAAATGCATATAAAACACATATTTAACCAATTTTTCATCGACATTAAAGAGCCATAAGAAGAATAACTTGAAAACATTATAGAGAGGGAACAAATCCACCATTTCTTCAGTTAAGATAATGGATTTTTAATTAATTAGTAGACTATGGTATTTTATGAAGTTCAAAGAGCATAAAAGAACTTTACCAATAAACATAAAAAAAGATTTAGAAGAAGAAAAAGCAGTTCTACATATTCACCCCAAACACATCGCATCTACCGTGAAACACAGATTTGAAGTTGTAGATTAAGTGAAATACAATTTTTATGTATTCATCTGCTAAAAAACAGGATATACGATCCTGATTATTTAAAATGAGGTTTTATATGGTCCGTTTCTGAGAGCACACCTCTGCCACAATGTGTGATGTGCAAAGAGATGTTAGTAAAGGACAGCATGCGGCCATCCAAACTGCGCTGTCATGGAAACAAAGCACATGAATTTAGCCAACAAGCCAATAGAGTTTTTTGCACAAAAAAAAGTAATGTGTTTGTTTGACACTAACTTCAAGTCAACTGAGGCATCTTAAGCCAGGCTTACACTGTGCGATTTTTTTGCCTTTTTCGGGGCGATTTTCTAGTCGGACATTGTAGATCGTTTAGCGTACAGGGGGTAACGAGTGGCGTTCAGCCTCCCACGACCACCTGCCGATCAGGAATCATGAGGTTGGGAGAAAATCAAAGTGAGTTAAGTGAGCCTCATATTCCTCGTCTTCTCGTTTGGCTTCCGGATAGACGAGTCAAAGTAGCTCCATCTCACTGCGGAGCTGAGTCCATAGTGGTTTTTAGACATACAAGGTAGATCATGCATGGACTGAACATGCATCTGCATCTGTACGACGAGGGCGTCGTCATAGGGTAGGAAACCCTGGGGTTTCGTCGTACAGTGTGAGCTGTAGCTGCATGCAACGATTGAAAAAATGGCACAGTGTATGCCCGGCTTTATAGAGCTGCTCTCAACTTAGCGAAGGCAGGCAAGCCCCATACTGATGGAGAAAAAATTCTGCCCCCTAAAATTCTGCTCAGCTAAACATATGTGCTAAACTTGACACAACCCCAACGTCTGACAACAATATCCCAAAGTCTTATGATGTCAAAGAGCAGGTGGTGAACAGAGTTTGCAAAAGCCCCATCCAAGCCATTCAACTGAATGAGTCCACTGATATTGCACACCGCGTTCAAATGAGGGTGTACCTCAGAGTAATCAGGGTTTGGTGGGGGCGTTGGTCATCTTTACGTATTCCAAGCGGAAGCTCACATTCAATGAATTTGAACCCCCCTGTCCTAGAAGGAGGATGACCTTCCAACAGGAAAACAAAGACTTCACCAATGAAATGTGTTTAGGTTTGTTCCTGTAACGTTAGCTTTGCAAAGGGCTGTACTCTGTGCCTCCTTTTAAAACTCCTGCTGTTTCTGTGTCCATTTATAGACTAAAAAAAAGCAAATATTAATATTGGATTAGTTCTCTCAGACTTCCAGTCTGCTGTCTGTAGTAATGTATGTGGACGCGCAGACAGGCACACATGTGGCCATATTCCTGTCGCTTCATTGGAGATAAATTGCCACTGTAATCATAGGTACTGCTTGTTTGATTTCATATTTTTAAAAGGACTTATTTTGTCAGATTTAGGGCTAGTCGTTATTTTCTCTCACTGCAATCTGATGTATTTATGAGTCGCGCAAACATGAGGCATGAAGATTTAAATCATTAGGTTGAAGAAAAGAGAAGGATCATCTAATGCCCAGAGAGAGGGTTCTAAGTGTTATGGGTCATCAGGGTCTTTTCTAAGTGCTGCTCGGAAATGTGATGTTGTCTTCCAGGCAGTCATGTGACTAGTGGCTACGGTCATGTGACTTCAAGAGGAGATCATGTGATCGCTGGGGGCGGAAACAGCCGAAGAAGAAGAGGAGAATTGGAGTAGAGCTTAGTGAGGCTGCTGGTGGATTGCTTGTGCTAATGGTCTATCATCAGCAGCAGAGGGATGATGAAGGGATAAGCTTTTTCAGGCTGTCTCCTCCACCAACATGCATTATTTCTGAAAGCTCCAGTGTGATTGAAAAGCCCCTTAATGTGCTGGAGAGTGAATAAGTCACATGATGGAGCTCTGGGTTGTACAGTATGACCTCATCACCCCAGATATTCCTCTAATCTTGGAAGCTGCTTGGAAGTGTTTCTGAAGATGCTGTTTCTCTGTGTTGTTTGAGGGGCTTTGTGTTGATTTCCAAAGCTTGGATTATGCACTGTCCTGCAGAAGTATTCAAAAACCTTCAACTTTATTTTTGCATTCCAAAGAAAGACTTAAGTGGATTTTATTAAAATTTTGAACAAGACCTATGTAAAGCAGAGCGTGTTTTTGAAGTTAAAGCAGTTCAAAAAGTTTTTTCCAATTCAAATTGTGTAGATTTCTTCTAAAATATGCAAAAAAAAACTACATCTTGAAATGATTTCATTTGGGCATTTTACCTTCAACTTTGATAGTCCATAAAATAAGTTGTTTTTGCTCATTTATTTACAGCTTAATGATTTTAACAAAACTCAATTTTGCAATTATTTTCAACCAATATTATGATTGCGATTTTATTGCGATTTTCCTTTGCACTAAGCGCAAGCATGTTGATGTTTTACTAACCATTTTTCATGAACTTTACTGTAACATTTGCATGAATCAGTTCATACTTCTATTATAACGCATAGATCCAGGTGCTTGCTGCAACTCTGTTCCTTTCTATGTGAAAGCATACACACTTTAATCGCATTACCGCCACCTAAAGGGCTGGAGGGAAAACATTTAGTGTCTTACTCTTTTTAAATATATTGTGACTAAAATTAAATGCCTCTACGATTTGTAAACTGCATTTTTCGAAATTACTTTCCCAGTCAGACAGTCTTGTGGCTCTTCCTGTCTTCATCTGTTGGCTCACTACATTTCATTTCATCTTCTGAAAGGGTCACAGACATTCATTGGCATAAAACACTGGATGTTTGTTCCACGTCAGTTTAATCATTGGTTTTCTATATTTTCAAACCACTAAATCTGGTGCATCCTTCGTTCGACAGCTGTAGGAAGTGCATGTTAAGGATTCAGCTTAACAAACACAAATCCCTTCAGAATTAAGTATCTGTCGCTATTTCTCCTGTTATGCAGCCAAGATTATGTTTAATTCTGGTTCAGTGTGATGAATGTGTCATTTAACAGTTTGGGACTAAGACTCAGTTTAAATTTAAAAAATAGGGAAAAAACATGAGTTATTCTCACAGCAAATTTTATGAATTATTTAGTTTATTTCCTTCTGAGTAACTGTTTTATGTGTAGTTGTCCCTCTAAGCTTCCTACAAGCAATGACCTGCCTACACATCCCTGTCCATCTACTTAGCTTTAATTAGTAAAGAGGGAATGCACATAAATGTGTGTGTTTCAGATGGAGGAATGTAGACCGTAACTTTCTTTACTTGGCTTGTTTTTGGTCAAGATCCCGCTGCTTTGTGATGACATGTAGAGACCAAACACAGAGCTGTGGCTCAGATGTCATAGATTCTACTTTCCTCTTCCCTCAGGATCTATAATAGTAATTTATCTACATTTCTGCTGGAAACTAGAATGTGTAGTGCTAAAAAAGGCCAATCTGTATATCAAGGGAATATTTCTACTGATCCATGTGTAAGTTTTGAATGAAGAAAGCTTATAAACAAGTTTAATCCTGCCTCCTACGTGCATTCCAGGCAGGCTTTTAACCACATCGCAGCACTAAAACAACACTAGTTTAGGTGTCATACCCGTTAACAGTGATGCAATTAAAAATGTCATTGGGGATTATTCGATAAATCCTAATTTACAAATTGACAGATTGAAATAGCAGCTTATAAATGCTGAGAATCCTTTAAGTAGGACAATAGAAAATTACTACCATTACGATATCTCTGTATTGTATGTGTTGTAACAACTATACAGCTGATTTTTGTTAGTATTGCATGTTGCTATTGTTTAGTTTATGTAAAGTTTGTTTATTTTTAGTATAGATGTTTATATTAGTCTTCAGTATAAAAGTTTATTTCCTCATTATCATTTTGATGAAATTGTATATCTGAAAAATTGCACAAGGACCTACTCTAACTTGAGAAAGCAGTTTGTTATAAACAGTCCAGTTAACATGTTGCAGCCTGAAGTAGGCAGTGTGGGCGGAGCCTTTAGACGAAGCTAAACTGGTACAATATGAACTGAAAACCGTTATTTGTTTATGTATTTATGCATTTGTGAGAAAAAAAATTCAGCTTAACCTTCATCTCTTCCACTTCTCTCTAAAATCTTTTCTTCCACTGAATATAACTGCAGTCCTTGTTTTAATAGTTGATATAAAAAGCTGCCTCTTCCAATCGGATTTCCACATTGCTGTATTTATCTTTGTTTTGCCTCCTCCTCACCAATTGTCCTTCTGTGTCCTGTGTGTAGGACCGTAAGCTGTCCAAGTCTGAGCGCCAGCGTTTCAAAGAGGAAGCCGGGATGTTGAAGGGTCTCCAGCATCCTAACATTGTCCGCTTCTATGACTCCTGGGAGGGTTTGTGCAAAGGAAAGAAATGTATTGTTCTCGTCACCGAGCTCATGACATCTGGCACGCTAAAAACGTGAGTACAGGAGGCAAAAAACAAGTAAAAAAAAATAAAAAAGACCACAAGGGAATGTAAAACATAAAGTAAATACAGTAATATTGCATAAAACATCAGTTTTAAAATAATCTCAAACTCTGCTAGGTTTAAAATCACCTCCAGAATTTAGTTTGGATCCAGCTGTTCTGTCTCAGCTTTAATTATTTGAATGTGCATTCTGCCCAACGTCAGACTCAAAACCTCTTAGAAACATCTTTAGCTGCAGTTTCTAAGTATAAGTAGGGGTGGAAGGTTTCTACCAGCATTACACAACTAGAGCCTGGCAGCTTTACCCAGAGCTCAGGGGATTCCTTGCTGGATTTAGGTCTGGACTTTGTCTAGAACAGGGGTCTGCAACCTTTCACATCCAAAGAGCCGCTGCAAAATATTACATGACCTTTTAATATAAAAAAAATATATATTATTTCTGTTAAATATCTGCCATAGGAAATGTGTTGCCATTAAAACAATTAAAAAGTAAACGATTCATAAAGATGAAGCTTTGATTTTCTTCTATAGGGTATGATAATAATACAACACATAATTTCCAAGCTAATTAAAAGAAGAATTGCACTACAAAAAATTTTTTGGATGCTTTTATGCTGTCATTCTGTTGTGAAAATTCAATTTAAATATTCTTTTTCAAAACTAAAAAAGGTTCTAAGACTGGTATTTATTATGATAGTATATTATTTAGTTCTTTATATCCTTTTCTGGCCACTTTACATGTGGCTCTGGAGCCGCAGGTTGCAGACCTGTAGACTTAAAGCACATGAGTATGCTTAAATCGAAACCTATTAGTGACCCTCAACTCAGACTTAAGTCTAATATTGTTTATGATGATACAAAGTGGGATTTTTTTATATACATGTTCTTTAAAGACCAGATTTAGACTGATTAATAGTTGTCCAATTATTCAGTTTTTTTCCTGCTCATGGAAAGAGCAGAGCTTAGGAGAAAATGTCATTGGTTGCAATTACCTTAAAGGCACTTGATTTTATGCTGAGGGATTAAATCCCAGGTTGTATTTGAATGTTATTTTTAAAAGGCTCAAATCTAAAATAGAAAAAAGCTGAAAAGGGGAATAATAAAGAGACTTTATGGTGTACGTGTTTGGATGTTTGCACCTCTGTCAGACCCCCTCCTCCAACCCCAAAGTGAAGAAGAGACATGTAATTCCTGAATGCCACTCTCTGCCGATGAGTAGAGCTGCGCATCTGTGAACGTCACTGTTACAGAAAAGGCAATAAGCCTGCGCCCAAATGGTGCATCATGGGACACCACCAGCCCACCTGCCAGCTGCTGCTTCATCTGCAGATTCCTCTCATTCCTGGCATTGTTCCTCTGCACCGGGGGTAGAAGAGGACCGATATGAGATCGGACTGTAACACTTAGAGGGAGAGAGAAGGATCTTAGAGGCATATTGCTTCTAGCGTAACAAAGCACTGACTCACCTGTAACACAAGAGGGAGAAATATTAGCCTCAATTCCTTCAGGAAAGTGGCGCCCTCCTCTGGAAAGCTTCACAATTCCTTTCCATGTTAGTTGGAATAGTTTAAATACTGCTTGAAAAACTGATTTTGCTCAATTGAACAACATGGCAGCTGATATTGCATTTCCTGCTGAGTGAAAGCAAGCAGTGCAGTGTCGTCTAATGAGACCAGAATGTGTTGCAAAAAACAAAAACTGTTGCAGCTTTTCTTAAAATCTTACTGATAAACTTATTACCAGGAATAGAACAGATTTTCTGATGGAAATGTAGATGTTTTAATGTAGTTTTTGTGGGAACCTGTGTTCTGCTTCGTTTATGGACAGGATAAAGGCCGCGCAGGGTTTCGGCTTCAGTCCAGATGAGTCCTTGGAAAGGAGAGGTGCTGTGCTGAGGCAGTGGAAAAAGAAAGAGAGATGACAGGGGTGGCGAGGGGGAGGGAGAAAGATAGTAAAGATGGAAATGCTGACCAGCTCTGCTGCAGTGCATTAAAGGAACATTAGAAAAGCATGAAGATGCGTTTGGGCTGTTTTAGTTCTGGTGTTAAATAAATATTATTTCTGTATCTTATAGGTGAAATTCATATCTGTGTACTTGGGTTTGTGTGCTAAAATAAGAGTGAGGTTGTGCAACTTTGTGTGGGAGAAACGCTGTGCAGTGTCACTTTGGAGCTGCTGCATGCCACAGGGTTTAGCTCGTCTGTCAGCACCGCTTTGACTCCAGAACAGGGGGGAAATAAAGACCTGGAGATGGGCTGAGGAGGAGGTGAAAGGATGGGAGACAGAGGGGGAAACAAGCGAGAGAGAGGTGTGTGAGAAGTGGAAATAAAAGATGAAATGAAGAAAAGAGTAAAAATCCACTTTTGGTGGTATGTTCACTTAAAGTTAGTTTGAGTTTCTTTAAATATTTGACGATTTTTAGACATAACTGTGTGGAAAAAAAGGCTTGCTAACCTCAGTTTTACATTTTGCCACTTACTGTATTATTTACAATATGCTAATATAAAGAAATACTGCTTGCTCTAATCGTACATGTTGCACATAGAGTGAACCTTGTTCTCCCAATCCAAAGATTGTACTTCGGATAATCCCGGACTGATTGGCCGCTCAGAAAGTTCTCCCCCTTCAATGTGAACTATATGACTTCATATTTTCAGTGCTGTAAGATGTTTAAAATCCGATCAAAGAAGCATAAAAGATTTAAGAAGATTAAGATACATTTTTAAAAAATCATAAACTGATGTGTAGTCACTGTCGATAAAAGCTGTTTAACGACTTGCCTGTTTCTAATCATTTTTCGACAAATTTACTGCTGGACCTGTTGTCAGCTCTGCCCTAGAGGACGCATAGAGAAACAGGACAGATGAGGTCTGAGCTGGGAATTAACCTAATAGAGCAGGTTTAGTTTTAGATGTAGAAATTAAAGGTATAGTGGAGGATGTTCTTTTTTTCTTTTTTTATGAGTAGGAAAAATGCATTTGGCACAATTTGGCCTCTTTTGGAACTGTTCAAAATCGCATTTGCGCCTAGCACACTGCCCAATAAAACCTTTGTGGAACAAACATGCTTCAATTTACTAAGTCCAAATTTGTTTGGAGTTATAGATCTGTAAATTCTGAGGGTTTATCCAGAGTTTGAAATGGGTTTTCATGGTGTTTTGAAGTGTTTATTTCGGAAACAATGTTGCTGAGACTAAAAATCTTTCTTTTTTTTTCTTTGTTTAATCACCTACAAATCAGACATGGTGACATCTAAAATAGTGGCTCCACCTGAAAAATATCAATGCATTTCTGTCTTAAAAAATACAAAAAAGTTTATTTCCAATTTAAATTTGGAAGCTGTACTTTTTCAAGCTTTTATTCACAAATGCAATTTCAGGCGGATTCTCCTCCTAAGACCCTCTGTGCTTAACGGGTTAAATATTATTTTGAGTAATGCTGTTTATCAATTTTATTTCACAAAGTATTAAAGTATTATCTCCTTTATCGTTGTACTGATCAGAAGTTACTGCCAACACTTCACTGAGTTCTTTAAAAACCTGCCTTTGTTAAACCGTAGTAAATAAAGGTACTCAAATATTTAAAAGCTGAGGATCAAAAATGGAGGAGAACTATTTGGTATGACGCTTTAACAGTAGCGCCGTTGTGTAAATAACCCGGCTGATTTTCAAAAAAATAAATATTTAGGCATATTTTCTGTATCCAGCGGTTTTTCCTCCATCGTTCCAGAGCCATGTGAACCAGGTGCCTCGTCTTAAACGCCCACAGGTGTGGATCTGTTTTGGCTCTGAGGATCAGTTGGCAGCCTCTCAGCGGGTGTTTCCCTGCCTGTCACAAGGCGTGTGCTGGGAAAGGCTCCAAATGTTCACTTATCAAACAGAAATAATGAAAGACTCTTTTAAATGAATTTAATAATGGAATAATTACACAATAATTTATGACTTGTTGTTCACGGTTATCCAACTTTAATAGGTTAAGATTACATAATTGTTTGTCTGTTTGATAAAAACTATGTGATTTATTTCGCCGCGCTGCCTAAAATAATAACATAATTAGTAAAAAAAAATACAGCCTCGCTGATGATAATCATTGGAACGGTTTCAGTTTTATCTATAAAACGATAAGCATTTTAGATTTGACATTGATTTTGTTTGAATCTTTGGATCTTAAAAGGCTTTTTTTTCTTCTATTTTTATCTTTATTGATTCTCAGGAAAGTATCATTTACATAGACATAGGCCTCTACTTCACAGGATTAACTCCAACATTTGAAATAAGGTGAACAAGTACAGTAAGGTATTGCATTGTAGTAGTCCAAACAAAATCATTTTACTTTAGAAGAACAAAAAACTATAAAGAGGAAACACAACAATAAAAAAAACTGAGGGTGGATTGTTGAGGAGATTTAATCACGTTTGGTCTCTAAAATTGAAATCCGATCTTTTAAATTTTACGTCGTCTGCCCAAATCTGCCTCCACTGACAGATTTGTTCAGTCTTGTGATCTAGAGAGGCTGTTATGTCGATCCAGTTGTCTAAAGTTGTTTTGTCCTGTGATAAACCTTTTCTTTTAATGTTTTTCTTACTTGTTAATAAATTTTCATTAAATATTCATTTCTTTTTGAGGGTTCTTGAGGAATTATGCCAAAATATATAAGCTTGATCTCCAAAGGAATGTTGTGTCTGAAAATATCTTTTAAAGCATTATTTATTTATTTCCAGTAATCTTTTATAATTGGATAATCCCAGAAGACATGATAATGTTTGCGTTTTGATTTCTACATTTCCTCCAAAATGTGGGGGATTTCTGTCGTAGTGGCATTTTTAAGCAGGTATGATAAAAAATCTTTTTAGATTTTTCCATCCAAATTCTTGTCATTGTAGAGATTTATTATATGTCCAATGCTATCTCCATATTATTCCCCATTCCTCCTCTCTTATTGTCAAATTGCCCTCTATTTCTCATCTTGCTTTGATTTTTAAGGGTTCTTTTTTTAGAATTTTAGATAATTTTTATTTTGTAGGCATTAAAAAAAATTCTACGAGATATATATTTTTGTCAGTAATTGACCTTATTTTTAAATTAACGAAATTTCTTATTGTAAATATCGGTAAAAATCCTGTTTGTTCTAAGAGGATTTTCTCTTGTTTCAAAATCACTTAAAAATTTTTTGTTCATCATTTTGTACCTTTAAAGGTTTCAAACAAAAAACTCACAATGTTTGGTGACTTAAAAAAATCGCTCTTATGGTGATATTAAGAATAGGAATAGATTTTTTTGCATTTAGAATTTTAATCCTAGATCCAGAGTAGGGCTGGGCAATTAATTGCATTCGCAGTTTTATCGCAATTTAGCAAAAAGCAATTTTCAAATCACAGACTCTCAATTTTAGTTGCATTACATTTAACAACATTAAGATGGATTTTGGTAAGTACATTTCTTCTAGCCTTTTAGATGGTGGTAATATGCTTAAAATAGTTTTTCTACTAAACAGAAGGCAAGAGACAGTTGCAGGATGTAGAAACTTTTTCACATAAGGTTTACAGTTAAGTCCTGCATCAAGGTCAACCCTCTAGTGAAATATCTACATATTTATGCTTGGTGTAAAGGGGAATTGCAAAACAAAATATTGCAATCGCAATATTGGTTGAAATGAAACGCAAATTTTAATCTTTGGCAAAATCGTTCCGCCCTAATCCAGAGTCCCTGTTCAGTCAGGAGAGGACTGGAAAAATGTATTTCCTTATTATGAGGGGTGGACCGATTTATCGGCTGTCCAATCTGGCATAGGTGATTAGCCAATACATCGATTTGAAACCGATCTCTCCATTAATCTGATCTACTCTGTAAAGGTCTGAAAACCACTGCCAATGCCTTAAAGTTTAATTTCTATTTGAGAGCAGTTATTCTTGAACTTTTTATTGTTTCACATGCAATGTTTTTTTTGCAAATATCTTGTGATCTTATAGAAACGGACAGTGTAATTTGTAAAAAGGAATCTGTATCGATTTTAACCAGAATCGGCATGTCAGGCTTTTTAAATATCAGGAATCTTTAATCGGCCAGAAATATGTAATCGGTGCAACCCTAATTATATATCCAGTTGTCTAAAAAACTAATCTGTGTTTCACTTCAACAACATGCAAACCAAGGTTTTCTCTATAAATAGTATCCATTCATCATTCCTAAAAAACTCAATCCCACTAAAATTACATTTAAATTGTTTTAAACCATCTAACTATTTATTCAATTCAGTTTATTTATATAGCGCCAAATTCACAACACATGTCATCTCAAGGCACTTTACAGTTCAACCAGATCATACAGTCAAATTGATACAAAGTTTTCTATCTATTTATTAAATCCATTATCTGTACGTAATTGCATCCACCTATCATCTATCTCCTATTAGATCTCTGCATCTGTTTATCCTGTCCCCTCTCTAACAAAATGCAATCACCTCTCTCCTTCTTTATTTAAAGTCTGATTATAGAAAGGGTTTGTACCTGTACTTTTAAATCAAGTGGTAACTTTAGACAATATCTAAGGAATAGTTTCAATGATATCCATTCTAATTTTAACGTTTTGCACAATGATGGGACAGTTTATACTGATTTGTTTAGACATAGACCTTCGGACTTAGTAAACAGTGGTTACATAAGCTTCATGTTTTAATGATGGTGTTGGGCCTGTTTCTCTGCTTTTATTGCCTTGCCAAACTTTGATTTGGACTCATTAATTTCCCATCATTGTCAACCTTAAAATTCTTGCTCATAACAGAAAGGCAGCTTTGTGTTTGATGTGGGTTTGTTCAGATGGTGGCAACAGTAGGACATATTTTCCAGCTACTGAGGGGAAATAAAGGCTGCTTGAAATGTAAATAAAAACAAGCAAACGCTAATTGAACAGTCTGGTTGGTGATGATTTTGGATTTTAAAACCACAAGCTGTCTTTTTTAGAGCTGATTAATAGTATTGTAAGCAATGCAGTTGGCCATGTTGTTTCTTTTCAATGTGAAACAAAGTGTGACTGAATTTTTTATTTCCCTTTCAGGTATCTGAAACGCTTTAAGGTCATGAAAATCAAGGTCCTGCGCTCATGGTGCCGACAGATCCTCAAAGGTCTTCACTTCCTGCACACCAGGGCCCCGCCCATCATCCACAGAGACCTGAAGTGCGATAACATCTTCATCACAGGGCCAACGGGGTCTGTAAAGATCGGAGACCTGGGACTGGCCACCCTGAAGAGGGCATCGTTCGCCAAAAGCGTTATAGGTAAGAAAACGCCTGCACACAAAATGATGGACGAAATTTTAAAGGTTGCATACCTTCACTTTTGCAGGAGTAATTGCCGTTTAAATGCAAACATCCACAACATTCACGATCATTTTACTGCTGGTCGTTAAAGTAAACCACAGTTATTTTGGAAGGTACCGTTAGTATGTCTGCTGTTAAGCTAGATTTAGGCTGTCTGAGGATGTAATGGCTGCACACAAAAAAAATGTCTAAAGAAAACTTGGCTTGTTTTTTGGTTGAGTAGCCATCAGGCTGACCACAGGTATTTTCTCTGAATTCCATCTTCCTCCTCCTTTACCTTTAAGTAAGGTTCGCTGTTTGTAGTAATTACAGAGACCTCAACTATTTGGACACATTGCAGTCTGTGGTTTGTAGTACGTTTCTTTTTATTACAGTTTATGACCATTTTACTGTCAGAGGTGTAAACTGTTTCCTGGCACATTTTAAGAAATCTAATGGAATGTAAAACTTGTATATTTCTATTTTTAAAAGGTACTCCAGAGTTTATGGCTCCTGAGATGTATGAGGAGAAGTACGATGAATCTGTAGATGTCTATGCCTTTGGCATGTGCATGCTGGAAATGGCTACCTCTGAGTATCCCTACTCGGAATGCCAAAATGCAGCGCAGATCTACAGACGGGTAACAAGTGTAAGTCCCTGTTTTCTGTATCCTCTCAGTTTTTCTATCATGAGTTTTGTTGTATTTGTCAGTCGGATCTGAGTTTTATTTGTCGTTTTGTTTCTGACCTACATCGCCTGTCCGCTTTTTCCCCTCTACACTTGTTTACTGACTGTATTAATAAGTTTGGCATGAGCTGCAGGAGTTTCAGTCATATGATGTTGTTTTTTGCTCTGATTAGGCCTTTCTCTATTGCCTCTCACTTCTTCCTTTTTTTGCAAAACAGATTTTTTTAATAAAAGAAAGTAGCAGCAAACCAGAGGATCGATCATGTTTGAC
The DNA here is from genome assembly GCA_030533445.1 of Cyprinodon diabolis. NCBI lineage: Eukaryota > Metazoa > Chordata > Actinopteri > Cyprinodontiformes > Cyprinodontidae > Cyprinodon > Cyprinodon diabolis. The sequence continues at coordinate 23,130,026 of CM060078.1, forward strand.
CATAGCAGTGTCTTCTGAAAGGATTTAGCAAAAACTTGTTGCTTTTTGTTTTACTTTTCTTATATTTGTAGCTTTAAGATTCTCACCTAAACACAAAAACCGATGAAAGGTTTCTACGGGGGTTAGAAAAGACTGGATATCGTTTTTTTATTTTTATTTATTTCAGTTCTTTCTAAGCAGAAAAAGTCAACTGATCCAGTGATCAGTTTCCCTCCATCTATCTTTCCATCGAACCAACATAGTTTTGTCCAATGTAGAGCTGCAACTAACAATTATTTAGCAAATCGTTTAGTCTGTTGATTATTTTTTCAATTAATCGATTAATAATCGGATAGCTTAAGATTTCTTAAAGATGATTTTTTTTAAACCAGGTGAAACTAAAACTTTTCCACTTGAGGAGTTCTAGATAGAAAATATTGACGATGGATGTAATTTATTTTTTCTTAAATGCTAAATTTTTACATATTATTTTTACAATTCCTGCTGTAATTTGGTGGCTCTGTCAGCTAAAGGCATGTTTTACTGTCTCTATACTCCAGTTTATGATTAATCAATTACAATTATTATTTATATAATTGATTAATCAAGATTAACGGTTTCAGAACTAGTCCAAAGAATGTATTAATACCGATGATAAGCAAGATATTAATGCAACTAAATCAATTATGCCTATAGTTTAGCAACAACTGAGCACATAACAAAAGAAGGTTCAGCATCAACTGGTGGTGGAATGTAAATTATGGCTAAATAAAACTTGCAAACTTAAGTTCTTTTACTTCTGAAATGATTGATCAAAACCTACAGCTAAAGTGTAAATATCTGTGTTGCAGAGATTACGCTTCAGATTATTATGTTCTGGATAACACATTTGTTTTCTTCTATTTTGAAAAGAATGCCACTAATGTGTTTAGCTGTAATATCTGACAAATGTCACTACTTTATCATTAAAGAGATTTGTGTAGGGATGAAACAATTAATCGGATTAATTATGATTAATGGATTATTTAAATAATCGTCGGCTAATTTAGCAATTGATTAATCGTTAAATGAAGAATAGAGATTCTAAAATATACCTTTAGCATACAGAGCAACCCACTTCAAGCAGTAATTATACCAAAATACCAAAAAAATGTGTAAACATTTTGCATTTAAGATAAAAATATTTTTGTCTGTCTATATGCTCTATCCAGAACTCCTCAAGTGGAAAAGTTTTAGTTTATTTATCGAAAAAATAATCGACAGATGAATCAATTTAAAATATAATTGTGTGTTGCAGCCCTAGTTTCTGGATCACTTGATTTTCGTTTTGACTCCAACTATAAGGATTGGGCTGTTTTTGGTCCATAATGTATTTAACTCCATCTATATTTTCTACTTTTAGGGACAAAAAACATAGAATTTTTTATTCATTTTTTTTTAAATATGTACTTTATTGCGACATAAACGCTTTATAAAAGTTTCCGTTAAAAAAAAAAGCCAAATTGTAACCTTTAGCTGCCCATTTTTAATGTATTCAGATTCATTTAAAGTCCAATTTCAGAGTGTTTGATTTAATCCAAATAGTTTCCACCTCTTATGTTTGGCTTGCACATTTAAATTGAAAAGATTTAGATCAAGATTACCTGAAGCGCTTTAACAATTGGAGCTGGAGTGGTGACAGTTTGATTTAGGACCCTACAGGAGCTGAGTAAATTCAGACACTGTGGTTTATTTAGATCAAACGTTTGGCTTAAAACCAAGTTCCTTATTTCCAATTCCTTTTATCTCTTGCAATGTTTTTATGAACGCTAAAGCCCTGTTGGATTATTATGGCGACCCCCGCCCTAAGGATCATTAAACTGAGTGATCTCATATACTTTAAACAACATAGCATTTGGCAAAACATGGCAAAATTTCCTGAATTTGTCACAGTGTGTTGGATAAGAGCCTATGATAACCACAGGGAGCTTTATCACCAACTTCCTTTCTCTTCTTTGACTTTTCTACAGGTTATATAAACAAATAACTTAATGTTTAGTGGATTGTTCTCAGGACTTAAGTGAATCAATATCTGTAATTGTTTGTTTTGTTTTTTTTAGCTGATTATCAGTCTGGTTTGATCATAAGTGCACAAAAAAGTTTGGATTTGGAAGTTTTCATTTTAATAACAAATCTTTAAAACAATCTTCCTTGGTTGAATCTTAACTACTTGGACTATGAGACAATTTCCTATAAGGATCTTCTCTCTAGACACACTTCCTCTCACAGTCCAAAAATATATTATTCATTAAATATTAATGATATTTAGATTAAAAGAGCCAAATTATTTTTCTTTCTTTTTTAACCGGGAAGCTTCCTCATTGCTCTCAGACAGATTTATTATCATAGTGACTTAAATGGAAGTCAGATACAGGAATTAAAGGCTGATTGGACACTTTTTTTTTTTTTTAAAACATTAAAAAACTGTCTCAGCTTACTGTGTTAAATTTCTGTACTACTGTGTCAGAAGGCAAGGCGAGGTTACTTTATTTATACAGCACATTTCATGCTCAAGGCAACTCAATGTGCCTGAGAGCAACACCAACAATAAAAACACAGTTAAAAAAAAATAAAAAAACAGAATACTTATATATAAAAAATGCATATTGTATATTAAAAGTAGTTAAAATACAATCAATCACCATAGCTAACACTAAATAGGCATGTTTTCAACCTGGAATTAAAGGTAATTTGGAGGATTTTTGCGAATTAAAAAAAAATAAATGCCCATTTCTCCTCGTGCGCGCTCTGTTTAAAAGTTGCTGTATTCATAGCTCATAGAAGCTTACTGTGCCGGAACGTCCGCCCTAACCCCTAAATCCCTCAATCACTTTAAAGAGAGGGAACTATTTAGTGGACTTTATAGTGAACTGACCGTCAGGACAGATGATCAGTGCTTTTTGCTTCCCGTTGCTCAGGTAACACCTCCTCCACCGTGCGGTGTCTGCTCCATCTTTGTTATTAGTCTGACAGCAAATCCCATAATGCTTTGCAAGTAGAGCTCTCTGTCTAAAGCATCTGGGATATATCTACCTGTTGTGAGGCCTTTCTTTTCTTCTCATACACTTCGTTTACACTTTTACGGCATTACGTAAACACATCACCAGAATGATTGACAGTTAGGAGGACCACTTATTTAGATGATCCACCCAGAAAAAAAAGATCGTCCTCTATACCTTTCAACATTTTCAGGTAGAGGCTTCTTTGACCTCCTCACTGAGGCTTTACCAAACCTGCATGAAAATGAAATGCAGCCTCACCATGTTTACTGGTTCCAGGGACAAAAAGCCTTTCTGCTTTTGTACCAGCATTATTTCAGGAAGAGATTTGATGCTCTGAAAGGCTTATTCTGCATTGTAGCTCCCCCAAAGTTACATTTATACCCTGCTGGCTCTCTGATTGACGCCCTTATCTCCTTCTTAGTTTTAGTTATCAACCACTTTGAGTTTCATAGTGTGATGCCTCTTGCTTTGTGGTTTTGCAGCCTCAGTGACCTTTCAGTGAAAGTGTTTTTACACTGATGTATCATGTGACACAGGTGGATATTATTCCAATAATTGCCACTTTGAAGTGAATTATCTGCATCAGAACCAGTGAGGCGCCTCATAAAAAAGCAGCTGAATAAATACGCAAGCAGCAATTTTTAGCTTGTTTGTTTTTCTCAAAAATTCTGTTTTCATGTACTTTTTGTTATTAAAACTCACCGACTTCCAACTATTTCGCTAAGCTCGTCACATTAAATTAGATTAGCAAAAGAGGTCAAGAACTGGGCGGGGGGGCTGGGAGGGGGGGCGGGTTAAAGCCTTTGCATGTCGCTGTCTGACAGAAACTTTTTTTTCCCATGACATTCTTTCCTTATGAAATGTGGAGGATTTTTGTGTCCAACACATGAAATTGACTTTTTAAGATGATCAAATTAAATTGTTATTATTAATTTTTTTTTTTTTTGCGTTTTGTTTTTTATTCTCCTTAATGGGAATGTTTGGTCCAAGAGAGCAAACACTGTGTTGTGTACTCTTTATGGTTTGTTATCATTGTTTTAAACCTTGCCAAGCCGTGATGGCTTAATTTAGTCTTCTTCCATTCTGAACATTCCTTCCTCCCAATTAGCTTTATTTAACTAAAGCTAGCTTTCTCTGCATCCCTTGCTTCTTATTCCAGACTTAATGCCATTACATTGACCATCCGTCCCAACTTTGTTTTTCTCTGAATCCCAGCGGTGTGCATGTGTGTTCGTTAGAGCGTGTAACAGAGCGATGAGGCTTCTTATATAACGGTGGGTTGCAGGAAAGAAACATGCTAAGGAAAACGGGAAGAGTAGGAGGAAAATAATTTTCTGGTTTGACTCCATCAACTTGATTTTATCCTTTTTTTTTTTCTTTTCACCACCTGGTTGGTAAGTTATTCATTTCACCAACCTTAAAGCTTCCCATCTCTGCTATCTGTTGAAATTCTTCTTTGTGTTTAAATATTATCTGCCTGCCCTGTTTGTGTCAGGTTGCATCATTAATCTAACTCTTAATTGACTCGTATGTCTTCGGTCCAGTTACGTTGAATTTAACTGCAACACAGAGTTTAAACGGCCGAACTTGTGTGTGGAAAATTTCATCAGCAATCCACATTTTATTTTCCGTAACTTGGTTAGCTTGTAATCAGATTTGACAAAGAGCAGCGATAAATATGCAGAATAAATGGAAAATTATATTTGTAATCATATACATTTGATCATATAACAAAAAAAGCAATAAGCCAAAGGTATTTATTGTGCAATTCAGTAAATAGTTAAAACATAATCTCAGTGAAATGCTTATTCTTACCCTTTAAAATAAGATAAGCGGATTTTATGTACTTGAAATAAGAGACTGCAGTTGTTTTTCTTACTTTTGGCAAAATGTCATTATTAAAGAAAAGGTGCACTTATTTTAAGAAAAATAGGCTTACTTGGTGCTTTTTATTTTTTTTTCTTGTTTTTTTTATTTCGGCTTTTTCGCTAATATATGGGGTTAAATGTGACATTAAAGTCATTTAAGAAGCTTTGTAATCTAAAATTATTCCTACAGATGCATTAATGTCCTGTATGCATTAACTTATTTAGAAAAATTTATTTGTAAAGCAATAAAAGGAAAAAAGTTAAATATAAATAAAAATGTTATTAATTATAATACCAATAATTTAATGTCTGTTTTCTGTTACATAAAAAAAAATATTTGTATCTTTTTAGTGGCATGTAAATCCAGCAACTTTATTCTCTTTTATGCCTTTTTTTTTATTTAGAAAAAAAGAAGCATTTCCAATGTTTCAGTGATGCATTCTTCTTTTATTATGATTTTTTTTTCTCTGAACTTTATATCTTTTTTTTTCTCTTGTCCAATAAGGCATGTATTGCCTTTTACTATTCGGCCCTAGCCGTCATTCCTGGTGCCAAACCTCTGAGCTGGAGTCCAGCTGATTATGTCCGTTAGTATTACATCCCAGAAACGGGTACTTGAGCTCTTAATTGCTTCTTTGACCCTGTGGTTCATTATTTTCCCCTTCAGCTGTTTTTTTGTAGGGTCAAACCTTTACTGACGGGTCTCTGACACGGCAGGTCCTCTGATCAACAAATATTTAACCCGAACATCTAATTTCAGTTAGCTTACTCAGTTAAAAATCTGATGCTCGTCTAAAAAAAACATACTTGCACATATGCTTAAGTCATGCATGAAAAGAAAGATTATGTACAAAGGTGAAAATTAGAAACTTTGAATTAGTTATTCAAAGGGTAGCAATAAGTTAGAACAAAGCTGAATTCTCTCCATGTGTTAAAAGCTTTCTCTGCACTTTTTTTTTCTCTTTTGCAGGGAGTGAAGCCTGCGAGTTTTGACAAGGTGGCCATTCCTGAGGTGAAGGAAATTATAGAGGGCTGTATAAGAACAGACAAAGATGAGCGGTGAGTCACAAGGATAAAAACTGCCCCCAAATATGGATTTATTCTCTGACTTGTTTTGCTTCCTGGTATTTTATTTCTATACGTCTTTCTTTTTCCTGTTTTTATGCTAAATAATTTTAGTCATAATTAGGTACTGTCATACAAAGCTGCTCTAGCTTTGTGTAGTTTCCTGCTTTTATTTTTCTGCATGTCTCTGTCACCTCCAGATATGCCATCAAGACCCTGCTGAACCATGCGTTCTTCCAGGAGGAGACGGGGGTCAGGGTTGAACTTGCAGAGGAGGATGATGGGGAGATGATTGCTATCAAACTTTGGCTCAGAATAGAGGACGTCAAGAAACTCAAAGGCAAGAATCTGGGAAACTTAGTATTAATTTGTGTGTAGGAGCTTTTATTAGAGGCTCAGAGAGGAGTGTTGACGGAAAACCCCCTAAGCTTATATTTGTACAGCCAAGGTTAATAATGGACAGCGTTATTTCACATGCCTACAGGTAAATATAAAGAAAACGAAGCCATCGAATTTTCCTTTGACCTGAACAGAGATGTACCGGAAGATGTTGCCCAGGAAATGGTAGGTTCAACTCTTTAAGGGGGGTGCTCAAGATCTGGAAGTTTTTATTTAAACGTTTGATGTAACATATGCAGATGGGAAATGTAAAATAATCGCTAAATCCTACAGGTGGAATCGGGTTATGTTGCTGAGGCCGACCACAAGACCATGGCCAAAGCGATCAAGGACCGCGTGTCTCTAATCAGGAAGAAAAGAGAACAGAGGCAGCTGGTGCGAGAGGAGCAGGAGAAGAGAAAGCTGGAGGCAGAGCAGCAAAAAGAGGCATTCAAAGCTCCCCAGGTTTGTGGAAACAAGGATTTTTTTAATGGAGGTTAAGAGCAGCTGGGAGGAAGTATCTGAGAAAATGCTCCCTTGTGCATAGGGATGCACGATATAATCGGCCCCCTATCGGTATCGGCCTGTATCGGCCTTAAAACTGAATATCGGACATCGGCCACCCCACCGATATTTAACCCGATATTTGATCAGCTTCTGAGTTTCTAAAGTCTAAAAAAATAAAAAATACTACTTCTTCTTCCTCAAAAATTTCTTTTTACAGACTTAAAAACTTCTGAAGACGAGGGAAAAAATATTGATACATTAAAATATCACAATATCTTCATATGCTGATATATTGCCATTTAAAAACACCATATCAATCTCTTTTACTAATGAAATATTGCTATATGTCATCGTTATGCTACGAAATCCCCCGAAAATTCACGAAATTTTGCCATATTTTTATATGTTGATATATTGACACGGTATCGATCTATTTTACTAACAAAATCTCACAAGTATTTGCAAAATATCACGAGAGTTTGTAACAGAACGATGAAATTTCACGAGATTTTGAAAGTAAAATAGATCGATACCGCTTTTTTAAAGATCTATTTGATATCAGCATATGAAAATATATTTGAGTATATTATTTTTCAAAGTGTCAGAAATGGATAACAAAACTGCTATTTTCCATGACTACTTATTTTTGTCCAGCTTTAACATCGGTATCGATATCGGTTATCGGCCACATGAGTTTTAAAATATCTGCATATCAGATATCGGTCAAAATCCCTATTTCGTGCATCCCTACTTGTGCACCAAGGATGCAAATAATCTCCAACTGATAACCCTCTCTAATTCTGCTTCATGTTATTACATGAAATGCGAGACTATGTCCAACATTTATGGGAGTTTTATCTTCAGTTTATCTCCAAACCTGAAGTGTTTTTTGTAGCTTTAAAAACAGGTATAAAAAAAAAACTTGGTAAAGTCAGAGAAGGCTAGAAGAAAATATGCATTTATGATACATTATCTCAAAGCAAATATATGTAAGGAATTTTATACAGTTTTGATCTCAGTACATTAACATAAAGAGCTTTTCTGATTTAGTTTGAGATCATGTGACTAGAATCAAACCTGAATTGATTTGATTGTGTTTTTCTCATGTGTAACGTTCCAAGCTTGTGTTTTTTTCCAGTCAAAGATGGAGGATACAGAGTCAGAACAACTTCACCACCAGCATTCTCACACATGTAAGGCTGGGAGCTGTTTATGTACCATGTAGTTTACCTTCATCTATATTTGATTACTAAAGCTGATAAACATGTAGTAATATAGCAGGATATTATAAGTTTGCTGTTTAGAAGATTCGGCCATCTTTAATCAGAAATCAACCCAGAACTGATTCCTCGTTCTTCTCTGACTTTCTTTCACTTTGTTCTGCTGCAGTAGATTAACAGCAGATTATCTCCATGTTTTTCACTTTAGCTGAAGGCGGACTGGACAGCGGACAAGGTTCCTCGGTTTTCTCCTCCGACTCCCCCCACCTGGGTCAGCTGACTATGTCCTACAGCTGCCCCCCGTCCTCCCAGCCCCCCTCCCAACCCCAGACCCCATACCCCCAAACTCCCTCTGCTGCGTCGCAGCAGCATCCAGGCTACTCGCAGCCACCGCAGCCAATGGTGAGTAACAGCTTTATGTAAAGGCCTCATGGCGGTCAGCTCCTGCCTGTCACTGAAATGACTCATCAGTTATTTTGGAGTGAGCTTTAGTGACAGTTTGCAGTGTTTGGAAGTGGGAATGAAGATGTTTTGGTTGTTGCATCAATAACTTTGGACTAGAAACTGTTGGACTGCTCACTTATGCAACAATGGCATGGAATTTACACCCTTAAATCTAATTTTGAAGGGAAAACAAAACTTGATAACATCACCACCATTTAACTCATCGGTCAGGTAACAGTTAGATAGATGTTCTCTCTAACATTCAGACATTAGATCAGTTATTTGCTACATTTTCAGAGGACAAGTGGAAAGATTCCACCTGCAGGGACCATTCACTTTATGTTGAGTCATATTCTTCACCCTCAAAGATTTCCCTTTACACCTTTTTGTTGTTTTTTTTTACGATCACTTCTTTCCACCTCTTGCATCAACATTTGATGCCATTTTCCTTTCTTTAGAAAGGACCGCTCTTTTGTTGCGGTGCTTTGCAACATTTTCCCCAATTTTTTACAACCATGCATTACCATGTTACAATAGATCAACACAAAGTACTATATTGCAACACTTTTGCATCTAAAAATCTATTAAGTTTTGTGTGCATTTTTATTTAGCTACCTTTACAGTCATGATAAAGACCTGATTGATGCTTAGAAAATATATATGTTTCCTGTCAGACTGCAAACATTTCAACTTCTTGATGGGGAAAAGTAATAAAAGCAAACCTTTGAGGACTTGGAGCTACAGAAAATGTGGTTTAAAAAATCTTTGACTGAGGATTTTAAAACAAATTCATCCCACAGGTTTTAGATTTTTGTTAATTTTGTTGGTTTTTTGGGTAAAATCCCCGTGAAATACACAAATGGTTACAGCAACAATATAAAAAAAAGAAAACTTGGGAAAAGAAAATTTTCCTTATTTGTTTAACTAAAGGTTTAGGGTCCAAATGTAATAATATAATTCATACAGTTAGATCATTATGAGTTGCATTACATTACATTATTATCTCATCCGACCTTATTCTGGACTGATTTACAAAAAAAAAAGAAAAGACTCTTTCTGACGCATTTGTTGAGTTTATAGATTCATTGAGTTAATAAGCCCCATTTTATCATCAAAGGTAGCTTCTTGGCGCTGGTAGAGTTTGGTAACTACTTGATGTATTGGGTTAGACCACTTCTTATTAGAGGGTTTCTGAATCCAAAACTTTCATTCTTGCTTGAAGTCAAATTTTTCACAATCTTTCAGATGTTTGTTTTTTCTCGTGTTAAGTATTTGTCTTTTATTTACTCCTTTGATTACATGATCATTTATGTCCTCTCTGATTTAATCTAGTTATTGTAGAATCTTTAAAGTGTTATGTTAGAAACATGTTAAATTGTTCCTGGTGAGGTGATCTGCAACTAATATCAGATAAAACGGAGAAAAAAAATGTCTGTTTGAAAATGTTAACCTGCATTTTTTTCAGTTCAGTTTCCTTGGTTCATCCTGTTATTCTTTTGTTTCTCTTGAAGTGCTGTTTTATTTATTTTTTTTATATTTTTCCATGTTAATCTCACCTTCTTCCATCCCCTCTCCCTGGCCTGCAGCCTGCGTCACACGGCCGTCGAAGCCGTAGCATGTCTATTTGCGTCCCCCCTTCCTCGTACTCCTTTTCCCACGCTCCTTCGTCTGTGGCCGTTCCTGCAAAACAGCCCGCCACGCCTCCTCCAGACCTGTCCTTCCACACCTCCACCGCCTCCCCCTGCGTGCCTCTCGCAGCTGAGAGGGACACATTCGCTGGCCGCCTCTCTAAGGCCCTGGAGACGGTGCTGCCCCTTCACTCGGGCTCCTCTCAGCCCAGGGCCAAGCAGCGGAGGGCCAGCCTGCCTGCCCTGTTCTTCAACCCTGTAGGTTCACATGTATAATCCCCCCATTGGGAGGGGAGTCAAATAGGGAAGAGAGAGAAAAAGATGAGAAACTTTTTTTTTTTTTTTTTTTTTCAATTTTAGTGGAAGTTACAAACATGGATTTAATGTTTTCAGTTAATTAGTAATATGATATAAAGGTATATATCTGTTATTGTTACCAGCAAATCAATAACAAGAATTCAACTTTTTTTTTTTAAAGCTGCATTAAAAACTACACCAAAAAAATTTTTTTTTTACTTTCTCACAAGCTGTACTTTTTACAGTTGAGCTCTTATATCAACTTGGATGCTAACAATTTACAGGTAAATTAGCAGGAGAAAAATAATTGCTCATAAGTTTGCATCTTAAAAAGATTGAGCATCAGTTTTTTTCCTTTTAATGCTGATCCTGGGACTTTACTCCTCTGCATGTTTTAAGGCTGCACTAAACGCTGCTGTTTTTTTTTTTTTATGTTCTTTGGCTCCTCCTGCAGTCTCGGGCGTCTTCTCACACATGCAAATTCATTTACTGTTAGGGAAGCCCTCATGAGAAACCACCAACAATGTAAGGTAAAAAAAAGTAAAAGAGTTAGAAAACAGATGTTCCGGCATCTGATGAAATACCTGAAGGGAAGGTTTACCCTTTTAGATTTTTCTTGGATGATATAATAGAAGAAACTCTTTAAAGTCTGCCAGTAAAATCTAGTTTAAGGAAAACTCTGTGTTTAAACCTTGAAGCTTTTTCTCTGTTTTTTATCCTGAGAAAAGATCCCTAAGGAGAAACTCTTTAAATAACACTTCATAATGTATATGTATTAAATACCATGAGATAAGACAACAGATAAGGAAATGGTAATCTTACAAAGACCAGAGAAATTGCTTAGAGTTACAGAAGGCAGCGCTTACCAACCGGGCTCACATGTCGTTGAAGTGGCCCCGAATCACCGCTAAAGAAGCATTTTATACAACTCCAGTCTGCCACATCATCACACATTTGGGAATTAGTTCTGATACGCGACAGGCAGGTATTATTAGGGTTTAACAGACTCACACATCATCAATAATCCTAAAACTTCAAATGTTTAGAACAAAGTCGCCATTCAGTTATCCTTCAGGGAATTCCAATGTGTGTCTGAGCTGAGAAATGCCTAAAACATCCAGAGTGGGAAACCCCAGGATCATGGTGGGTCAGCACTGACTCGTTTATCTCTCTTTGACTCTCTCTCTCCCTGGAGTTGACTCTCATGTGTTCATATTGAACAAAGAGTCTGAGTGTCACGAGCCATGATCATGCTCCATGGTACAAACGTCTTGTATGAGATGCATCTACAGTCAGATTAGACATCTTATTCTAGACCAAACTGAGTGCTAAAAACAGGAAAATGTGTGATTTATTCCTCACAAGATGCTAGCTGCCTCATTTTGGTTAATCCTGTAAATAATTAGTTTTATCTGACTTAAGATGCATTTGACTTCGGCACGCTTCGAGCCTTTTTGGCGTTTCCTCTTGCCTTCTCCACTTTCTCTCCAGCTCCTGTTGCTTGGTTTCTGTCTTCCTTGGTCTGACTGTCTGTATGCTGCAACTCTACCTCTGTGATCCTCATGCTGTAACCAGCTTTACATCTACGCCTCACCTGATTTTGTTATTTTTTATCATTTTTAAGTAAACTTCCTGATTCAACCTACTTGTGTTGTGACAGATTTGTCACAAATTGGGCCTTTTCAATGCGATTCACTTGATCTTCATGCTTAAATCGATTGTATCTCACTGTCGCAGCAGCATTCAATGCCACATCCCTTCGGCGGAGGAGCGGGCGGGAGAGTTCCAAGTCTCCCAGAGCCTCCGAACATTTTCTTCCCCTCCATCGCTGAGCGTCCCATTTCCTTCTCTCCTCCACCAACCGGGCCTCCAAAGGGCTACAACACCCAGAGACGCAAGAGCACCTCCATCTTGGAGGCTCATACACGTCACTTCCAGCCAGCCTACCCCCGGTACGGAAGCACCCTGCACCCGTTTTCTGGCATGGAAACTGCAGAGGCTCCATCTCTCTTTATGGTGAACCCTGGCTTTGCAGCAGCCGCTCAGAGGCTCGGCGCTGGTGACTCTCTGCATCTCCCAGGGCAGTCCGAGCCCACTTTGTTTGGATATAAAGACATGCGAGCAGAACACGAGGAAGCAGTGAGGCGTCTGAGTCTTAATCAGGCTGCTTTGTTGGACCATTATGAAGCAATGGCGTATGCAGGGTACCCAATGACAGCCCACCAGCTGGGTCACCTGAGTTATCATCATCAGCGACAGGCAGCAGCTGCGGCGGCAGGCTTTGGCTTCGATCCTGGTCCTCCACCCCAACCGGGATTCATACACCCACACATCATGCAGAGAATCAGTGCACACAGCCCAATACCCCCACCGCTGCCCCCCATGACTCCATCCACTGGAGGGTCCATCTCATCTTCATCATCCGACAGCTGCTTCCCTCCTCAGCACGCCTCCTCATCCTCCTTCCCCATTTCTGCCCCTCCAGTAATGGCAGACGCTCCTCCTGCTGGAAGCGTTTTCGAGTTCCATATAGCTGCAGCCGCCGCTGCTGCAGCTGCAGACCCCAACCTGCTGGCGTCCAGAATTTACAGAGCTCGGCGGAGCTCTATGGACCTCCCCCTGGAGGACAGCTCTGGAACGGGATCCGGTGGTTCGGGATCGTACAGTCGCCTCCAGCCGGTCACAGAGGAGCTCTATGCCTACGTCAGCCCAGAGCTTCCAATGCCTCCTGGGAACCTCCTCCTTCACCACATTGGTTTAAGCACAAAGGACCGAACCCCTGAACCCTCCAGCGACTCTCTGGCCTCCTCGGATGCTGGAGAGTTTCAGTCGCCACCTCCCCCGAATCTCCCTGCTCAGTTTGACTCCTCAGCTGCTCAGTCTATCCCTCGCTCCTCCTCTTCTGCACACCAAGATTCCTCAGGAGGAGTCCTCCACCAGGACTCCCAGGGACATGCACCATCCATCCAGCACTTTTTCCCTCCAGCTCTCTCCTCCGAATTCCCACCTGGTGGAGCATCATCAACTCACCTGGAGTCTCTGCAGAGTCCCTGGTCCCAGCAAGGAGGGATGGCACCAGCCCAACCTGATATGACCTACCATGAGTCATTGCAGGCTGCTATTCCCCCTCTGGTACAGAGTTTAAACTTAGGAAACACTGGTAGACCTCTGGGTCAGTTACTATAGGAAATCATTCACTTATTGATTACAAAAACTTCAATAATTTCTTTTTTAAGGGTTCCAACAGTCTTAAAAACTATAAGGTATGAAAAAAGGCAATTTATACTCTAATATATTATGAATAAATCCTTATACAATTTCCGGTTTAAAATTGCAAATAGAAGAAATATGCTCACTGATTTAAAAGTTACCAGTTTGGAGACCTAAATAATGTTAGTGTGTTTGTTGTGGGCTTTTTGTTTGTTTTTATGTTTTTTCTTAATTTTCAGATAAGTATGCCCATAGAAAAAGCTTTAAAAAGCAACATAACACCTTTGATTTGAACCAAAATTGTCTAAAAATCTTATCTTATCTTATAAAATCTTATATTGTTTAGATAAATATAGAAAAAAATAATTTGCAGGAACAACCTGAATGCACATGTGAACATACCCTTAGTTAATAGTGTATAGCAGCGTGTTTTAAAGCATTCAATCTTTTCTAGAAGCCTGTAAGGACGCCACAGCCTCAATTAGCTGAAAACGTCTCTCTATCTAGAATTCCATGGGGAGGTCGCATATCCTTGAAGAAATTTTTAATAGATCCAGTGCTGGAATCTAAAAATGCTGTTACTAAACTCTTATTTTCTTCTCACTCTAATGCATAATATTGATACCATATATAATATATATAATATCAGCTTTTATACAAAATGCCTGTTTTAGTTGTTTTAGATCATAAATACCGATTGGATCTATTAATAATGATACCACCATCTCCTGGTGTCGCTTTTGACCCAAATTTCAAGATGAATCTTATCAGAAAGTGATTTACCTTCCTTTTTATAGATGTTCTTTCTTTGCGTAGAACTTTTGTCTTTAATCCAACCAATAAGGCTGCATCTTTAGTGACGTAGTAACTCCACCAAACACTGGCTTCAGCTAAAGGATTTAAATGTGAGGAAAGTCTTCCTTTGACACCAGACTTTTATGCTGGGTTCATCAAACTCAGTTTATTGACATTTAGAAGTTATCATCTAAGGCAGCATTTAATTTTACACATTTTTGCTCTTGTCTGTTTTACAGTTAATTTGTAAGACAGGAAAACTTTTATAGATTGTGGAAAAAATGAATTAAATAATGATCTCTGAAGCTTATAACTTTAAGATCCAATAGAAGTTGGCAGAAGTTGGTTAACTTATTTCTACTTTTTTGTACTTAAATATGAAACAGTTTTTATAAATTAATGATGAAGATGAACAATCTAGAAAGGAAAGAAAGGAAGATTTGTTGGAACCCAGCTTCAGCTACAAACCTATTATTTTTTAAACCACTTTATAAAAAAAAAAAGAAAAATGTTTTTTTTCTTTTACCGCCCAAGGTTATAATCTGCATATGAAACAGGATGTGAGCTTTTAATGGATTTTAATTGAATGATATTAGTAATCTGACCCAGAGGCAGTCATAAAGACCCCTGTTGTTTCCATACCCTGCTGACCCAGACCCTCCCCAGCTGATGCTTGTTATTCATCCTGTAGTCTCCTTGTGATTTTAACCCCCTACAGTCATATATCAGCACCGCAGAGAGAGTCTCACAACACCCCCATCCTCACTGCTCCTTTATACTGTAATTGTGTCTAAACATTGCTTATAAAAGGCTTGATTTAAATCCAATTCAGCTTAATTAGAGTTTAATAGAGAAAAGCTTGACTGTTTGACCTCAAATAGAATCCGTATTATTGGTTCTATATCTTTAATAGGTTGTTTTGGAGACTCTCTCTGGTGAACAAGCTTTAGAAACAGTCTAAGCCCCCTCTTTTCTGTGTTTATTTTTTTCTTTTGGTTTACTTTGTCTTATTAGTAAGTAATATTTTGTCTGTATGTTCATATATGAATGTATATGGAAAAATGTGTGTTTGTGTAGGTATACTGATTCTGTGTCATACTTACATGTTGATCGTACAAATCCAAAGTCTACTTGATCTTTTAAAAGTTTCCCAACCTTACAATTAAATATAGAATAAATATAACTATTGTTTTGCACTATAAGCTTTTAATTAGATGCATTATTGATTGTAATAATAACGAAATGCAAGACTTTGAGGATTTGTATGAACAAACACACAGAAACATACAACAAAACTGAGGGGGCTTGGTCACTATGCAGTGTAACCATGCAGAAATCCATTTCTATGTTTGATTTTTAGGTTTTCTTTTGTAAATACAAAAGAGTTCAGAGATTAAAATATGTTAAACCCTTAGAATGCTGCCAAAACCACCTTTTTTATTTTTGCATTTGCTTCCAGAAACTCGTTAGCACAGGACTATCCTTTCATTTCTATCATTCACTCATTATTGGGTTTTATTTCGCCATTCATTCTTTAAAATAAAATATTCCTGTACATATCTCAGTTATATTTGGGTCCATTGAACCTGATCGATGATTTTCTGACCATGTTGTTAGAAGGAAGGTAGGTAGCAGCAAATGTATGTGAGCGACACAAAGCCAAATACAGGAGGGGTTCATTCATGCTTTGCAGATTTAAAGTACAGTTTCGGGGAGAATTTCACAAAAGTCATCATGGACTTCAAGGTTGGATTAATTTTAGACTTTAAGGATTTAATCTTTTTTTTTCCAAGGTTTAAATTAATGTACCACATAAATAGTTAATTCAATTAAAGGTCAAAAACCAGCATGGTTCAGCTCTGGAAAAGCCGTTCTATAAACTTTTTTAGCCTAATTTATCCATTCTCTTACTTATCCCCCCACTGTAGCAGTGCTAACAAAATGGCCTCGCAGCATGCTGCAGCCACCACCATGCATGACTATTTCTACAGTTTCCCCAGATTTAAAAGCTCCAATTCGATCCTTCCCGATATGCTACTATTGCATCCAGTAGTTGATTGTTTATTTATTCTTTTATGTGACCTTAAAGTTTTCCTCTGGAAGTTAATTGGCTTTTCCATCGAGATGTAGAAAAGGGCTTCTAAATTGGACAGCGATGCTGGTATTGGAGAAAATTCCCTTTCTTAGCAGGTCTAAGCCTAAGTGGCTCCTGTGTTTGTTTTCTAAACTTCCTGGAGGATGTTCTTCCATTTAAAGGGAAAGGTGGATGATCAGACAGTCGGAACATGATCAAGAACCCCAATCGCTCAGCAGAACGCAGTTTGAAAGTGGATCTAGGAGGCTAATATCAAATACCTTTAATATGTGCCCTTTGTATATCAAACTTTCTTGCTGTGAATTCATTTCACCTTGAAAAGACAATGATTAAAATGCATCATTCAAAGCCTAAAACTTGAACAGATTTGTTGACCATGTCTGGGTGCTCTCCAGACTGTAACTATACCATTTCGACACAGACGTGTGGATAACTACAAACAAGGCACAACGAAAGAAGCAATCTAATCTGTAGTTAGTGTAGCATTCTGTTTTTATTAATCTCCACCCACTATACTGAGCTCTAATCACTATGTTATGTAACAGTTATTAGTGCTGCCAATCCTCTAGGGTCTTACCTGCATGTGAAGTGTCCTACTTACACCCTGCCTAACCCCAGTAATGCGCTCGTACCGTTGCTGTATTTTCATCCAGTAGATGATGCTTTAGTATACATGTGCTGTCTTTGTGCATGTGTGCATACACAAAAAGAAAGTGATCATAAGCGAAAGGGGCAGTCTTGTGTTTGCACTCATGCTTGCTTTGGGTTTAAATCTACAAACATGCACTGATTACTTTTCTCTTTTTTTTTTCTTGTTCTCATTTTTCTGATTTCCTATCTGCACCCTTCATCTTTTTTCCATACTGCAACATTGGATCTCCTCTTCTCGCTGTCTGTCCTTCGGTCTGTCTTTCTATGAATCTTTTTCCAAGCAGCAGGCTCAGACTCCAACTCCTAAACCAAGTTCAGGATCCCCTCTAGTTCCTGCTGCGACACAATCTGATCCTGCAGGGACGTCCCAACAGGTAAGAAAAACAAAGAGATCATAAATTTCAGCTTTTATTGTTAAAACTACATACAGTCAAAAAAAACAAAAAACTTCTAACATTAATCCTTGTACCGTAATATGCCATTTTTAACCTTCTTTTAAATATGTGCATAAAATTGCAATCCAGTACAATATTTATTTTAGAACCTTGATTAGATTTTTTAAGCAGTGCATTGGTGTTTTATTTTGTCCCACTAATGTTTCTTCATATCCGTATTTGTTTTTTCCATCTCATTTTCTTCCAGGCTCTGTTGTGTGGTCAGAGTTCTTCCCTTCAGAGTCCATCACACACAGGCCTGCAGCAGGCGTCTGCACAGGTACTTATTGATTACATTTAACTGGCCCCTATGTGCCTAAACATGCACAGGCACTTAGCAGAGAGGTGTGCTGCACTTAGTGTATTTAGCATGCTCTCTATGATCACTTCTTTGCAGGAAATGTGCAAACTAATGCAATACACTAGATGGTTCTTAAGCTCCTGTCCTCAATGGCTGGTGTATTGTTTTAGATGCAGCTGTACTTCAATACATGTATATGAACTGATTAGGTTAATAACAAGACTATGTAGAAGGTTTGTTCAGCCTTTATATCTAGATGCGTTTAGATCAAGGACGCATCTCAAAGTAGCAAGACACCAGCCATGAAGGACAGGAGTTTGAGATCCCTGAGTCTTACTCAGCTAGATTTTTTTGAATCAATGTTTTGCAATTTTTGCTTACAAGCATCTTATTATCATTTTGTGACTGAGAATAGTTTATTTAATAAATAAGATTATAGAAAATAAGCCCTTAAATATCATGACTCCTGGTAAAGATGTGGAAAAAGTTGCAAAACTTCAGACAAAGATTTGTTTTTAAAAAAAAGTCTACAGTTCATGAAACAGGTAGACTACCAATTTTATTCAGGTTAAGTTCCTGAAAGTGAGCATTTTCATTGTATTTTGAAATGGGATTTAGTTATTCTCCCATTAAACTACAGTGGGAAACTAGTAATAATGCCAACCACACTCTGCCTGCAAATACCATTAAGTAGAGTTCATGTTTTTAAATACAGGATTTTCGATTCTCCTTCATGATGGCAGAAAGCAATACAGTAAATTTTCATTCATCAAGTTTAGATTTCTGGTTTCCAATTTTGATATGCTGGTGAATTTATCCAAACTAAAATCCCCTTTGATTAAAGACCATTCAAAAAGTCCTTTTTTCCTGTGAGCACACCTATCATTATTCATACAGTATCAGTAGAAAATGATTAAAGATGACATTTTAAAGTAACTTCATGATCATATGTTAATGATTGCCTTAGTAAAACAGCAGTCTGTGTGTTTCCTGTTGAGAAAGAGCAGCCTTGCCTAAACTAGGAGAGGATGACATTTCCATCCCTTACAGTTTAAAAGAACAACATCACTATTAACTAATGAAGGTTCCTCTCTCTCCCTCCTTTATTTGCATATTTACATCAACAAAAAGAGCAGTTTTTTCTTATTATAAATCATGCATGTTTTGATAGCTTCCTAAATATAAAATTATCTCGCTTCGTTTTGAAAGACCTGACTGATACTGAAAACATTTAAATTTGAATCTTAGTAAAAGATTGGGCTGAGCTAAAAATCTTTCCATCGCATTCACCAGCTGATATCTCTGTTCATGTCTTCTAAGAACACCTAAATGTATCTACAGTGAAAGCAGAGCGAAGAGAACGCATTTCTAAAATCTTTTTACTCATCTTTACTGGGTGTTTAATTATAGAGGAGGTTTTAACATGTGGAGAAGTTTTAAC
The DNA here is from genome assembly GCA_030533445.1 of Cyprinodon diabolis. Taxonomy (NCBI): domain Eukaryota; kingdom Metazoa; phylum Chordata; class Actinopteri; order Cyprinodontiformes; family Cyprinodontidae; genus Cyprinodon; species Cyprinodon diabolis. Next base: position 23,149,380 of record CM060078.1, read on the forward strand.
GTTCACATTAATAAGCAAATTACCTTTATAAGTAAGCAGCTTTAGTAGAATAGCAGTAAGCAGTGTGTGTGGATATAGCATGTTCTGCTTCTTCTTCAGCTAAGTTTTTAATTTTTGTCTTTTGATCCTCTTGCATGCTGCTTGTGTTTCACCACTGGGTTTGTGTCGTCTTTCTGTGGTGTGTGTGTGTGTGTAGTTCTGTGATCTAAGCCCATCACCTAGTATAGAGCATCTTTATCTGTTATACCAGGCTGCCCAGCAGGCTCTAGTTAAGGTAATGTTAAAATATGTGGGTTCATGTAAACCAGTGACTTTCCTTGTATGTTTGTGTGTCTGTGAATCTTTGAAACTAATTGCACGTTTGGATCTGTTTGATGTCCTTTAAATTATCAGATTCAGCTTCCATAAATGAATGAACTAACTCTTTTCATATTTGGTAGCATTTTTCTTTTATGTACCTAAGACACTCCCCCTAACTGCTGTGATTAAAAGCATGAATCATAAATGAAGGAGTTATTTTATGGAAATGAAGTCGGGCACTATTTTCAGTATCACAACTGATAACCTCGTGAAAAGGTCAATGTTGAATAACCAGGCAATGAGAAACGTGAAATGTGAGCACTTTTGAAAAGACAGTTTATATTCCTGGCTAAACTTTACACAAATTCTTGTTTTATGTGTAATTTCTATGGTCTTCATCAACTTACAATGCAAGTTTCATCACAGTCACTTAAAAATTGCATGCTTTTTGACCCACTGTGTGCTTGTATGTGGCAACACATGCTCAGGGGCCACAGTTACTGAAAGCCAAAAGCTCAGGGGCGGGACATCCATTCATCATTCCGTGAAAAAAAAAAAAAAGTTTGTTTAGAATGACTCTGACTCTCAAAGCTGTTTATTTTACTGCTTTAAATCAGAAATGCAATAAATATTTCCATTTGTGTAAAGAAATCACACTTGAGAATTTTCAGATCAACAATATTAAAAGCATAAATGACACATTATGCATTTTTAGACTTTTAGACTTGAGACAGATTTTATTTGTCATTTTGTTTACGCAAGTGCAAAACAAAAAGAAATTTCCTTTGGAAACAGCTCACTGGACAATTTCATCTTTTAAAAATGCAGCCTTGAAAAATAGTAAAAATGATGGTAAATTTACAGTTCTAACAATTTTTTAATGTACATATAAATAATGATAAAATATAATAAATATAAAAATAAAATACAATACAATAACCCTTTCTACAAAACATTCAGCAGTCTAATGGCAGTGGGGAAGAAACTGTTGTGGAATCTGCTGGACCTGCATCCAATGCTTCGAAGTCTCTTTGTTTTTGTTTTTTTGTTTAACAAACATCTGATATTTCTGACATCTCAAATCTTTACAATAATCTGCCTGGTCTTCGTACTAGCTGAGAGAAATGCAGTAGTAGTCCGACTAATTTTAAGAAGTTATAAGCTTAAACTCAGTAATGGTATAAGCTTGAAGTATATGAACTTGGCAAGACCAATCACTCTGGTTTCCCCCAGACTGAAAATCCAATATGGCTCCCTGTCTCATAATAGGGGTGATAGATGCCATAAAAAATAAATTGGTGAACTTTTACCATTGCTGAATGCCAACCAAAATACTCAACAGCTTCTTTTCTTAGGAGGAACTGCCACTAGCTGCGTTTCCTATTACATATGTGTGGAAAACTATGTTGATATTCTAAAAAAATAAAAAGTTTCGTAACTGCTGTATTTCAATTTAATAGCAAATGCAATAATAATTGCACCTGAATACATTTGGTAATGTGATAGCTATGAAAACAAAATGGCAGAAGCAGATGTAAATACGTGAGATATATCTATATTTCAGCCATGGCTTTAGAGGGCGCCGTCACTCTCTGAGTATGCCCGGTCTTCTTCCTCATGTTTTTAAAAGGCAGAAAGGTCCAGTTGCAAGTTACATGACTCGAATAAAGTGTTTTGCCTGCAGTTTTGCCAAGTGTAAGATTTTCGATACAAGTGAAAAACCACCTCATCAACTGCAATTTCAAAATTTTGGTGTTTCCATTTACCAAATTTATTTTCACAATTACACACCTGTAAACACACCTGTTGACTTTTATTACCAATACATGGAGTCTAAAGAGAGACTGATGTCATATTTATCTGGGTTTCTTTAAACCTGCAGCTTTGTGAGGTAATTCTGTCCTTGCTTCTCGGACAGACTGAGCTATATATGCCTTAGTGTTTGGCCATCAGTAACTTGTTGTTTTTGGTATTGATGAAGAGCCACATATACATGCATGCTGTATGTGTGTGCCTTTTACAGTATTTCCTGTTTGGTCTCAACTCTTTAAAGTCACTAAAAAAAACCAATGCGTTCCAGGGTTGTTGTTTTTTTGCATCAAGTCTGCTCTTAATTTCCCCGTTTTATATGGAGGTGGTGTAGCACAAATACCACGTATCCGCTCTCGCCTCATTTTAACTTCTAATCCCCTCTTGGGTTTTTTCTACCTCCTTCTGGTTCCTTTGACGTTTCCTCTGTCGTTTTCTTGATTTTCCTTCCTTCTTCTTGTTTCTGTTTCCCCCTTATCTCGGTACCGCCCTCTCAGCCCACTTTACCTCCACCAATCTCTGCCGTTCCCATGGCGACCCTCACTTCTCCGTCAGCTCTTTCGACATCAGTTGGGCCCTCACTCCCCTCCCCTGTGCCGATCCCTGTTGGGGTGGTGCCTACCCTCGTTCCCTCTCCTCTACCTCCTGTGCCCTCACCTGTTCCTCAGCCTTTGGCCACCGTGGTGCCAGTCATCAGTGTAATCACCACTCCACCTGACACTCGCATGGAAGTCCTTCCAAAGGTACTGGTTCTACTCAAACCCATCAATTGGAGGTTGCGGTGATGTTCAGGTTCTAGTAAAAATAACCTCAGTATCAAATCCACTCATAGTCAGTTTCTCTGTACCCCAGTTACTTTTTTATAACATACTCCTTTATCTTTACTTTCTTCAATCTAAAACTCCAACTTGTTTATTTATTTTACATTTTCTTTGATTTCTGGTCAGACTACAGGTGCTGGTCATAAAATTAGAATATCATGAAAAAGTAGATTGATTTCAGTAATTCCATTTAAAAAGTGAAACTTGTATATTATATTCATACATTACATACAAACTCATATATTTCAGATGTTTATTTTGTTTAATTTTGATGATTACAAATGACAACAAATGAAAATCTCAAATTCATCATATCAGAAAATTAGAATATTGTGAAAAGGTTCAAAATTGATGGCCCCTGGTGCCACACTCTAATCAGCTAATTAACTCAAACCACCTGCAAAAGCCTTTAAATGGTCTTTCAGTCTAGTTCTATAGGCTACACAATCATGGGGAAGACTGCTGACTTGACAGTTGTCCAAAAGACGACCATCGACACCTTGCACAAGGAGGGCAAGACACAAAAGGTCATCGCTAAAGAGGCTGGCTGTTCACAGAGCTCAGTGTCCAAGCACATTAATAGAGAGGCGAAGGGAAGGAAAAGATGTGGTCGAAAAAAGTGTACAAGCAAGAGAGATAACCGCACCCTGGAGAGGATTGTGAAACAAAACCCATTCAAAAATGTGGGGGAGATTCACAAAGAGTGGACTGCAGCTGGAGTGAGTGCTTCAAGAACCACCACACACAGACGTATGAAAGACATGGGTTTCTGCTGTCGCATTCCTTGTGTCAAGCCACTCTTGAACCACAGACAGCGTCAGAAGCGTCTTGCCTGGGCTAAAGAGAAACAGGACTGGACTGCTGGTGAGTGGTCCAAAGTCATGTTCTCTGATGAAAGTAAATTTTGCATTTCCTTTGGAAATCAAGGTCCCAGAGTCAGGAGGAAAAGAAGAGAGGCACTTCATCCACGTTGCTTGAAGTCCAGTGTAAAGTTTCCACAGTCAGTGATGGTTTGGGGTGCCATGTCATCTGCTGGTGTTGGTCCATTGTGTTTTCTGAGGTCCAGGGTCAACGCAGCCACATACCAGGAAGTTTTAGAGCACTTCATGCTTCCTGCAGCTGACCAACTTTTTGGAGATGCAGATTTCATTTTCCAACAGGACTTGGCACCTGCACACAGTGCCAAAGCTACCAGTACCTGGTTGAAGGACCATGGTATCCCTGTTCTTAATTGGCCAGCAAACTCTCCTGACCTTAACCCCATAGAAAATCTATGGGGTATTGTGAAGAAGAAGATCCAATACACCAGACCCAACAATTCAGAAGAGCTAAAAGCCACTATTAGAGCAACCTGGGCTATCATAACACCTGAGCAGTGCCACAGACTGATCGACTCCATGCCACGCCGCATTGCTGCGGTAATACAGGCCAAAGGAGGCCCAACTAAATACTGAGTGCTGTACATGCTCATACTTTTCATGTTCATACTTTTCAGTTGGCCAACATTTCTATAAATCCTTTGTTTTTATTGGTCTTCAGTAATATTCTAATTTTCTGATATGATGAATTTGAGATTTTCATTTGTTGTCATTTGTAATCATCAAAATTAAACAAAATAAACATCTGAAATATATGAGTTTGTATGTAATGTATGAATATAATATACAAGTTTCACTTTTTAAATGGAATTACTGAAATCAATCTACTTTTTCATGATATTCTAATTTTATGACCAGCACCTGTACTTCCATTCATGAAGGGTATCAATGTTATGCTGGTGAAGGTTCTCAGTCATCCAGATCATAGTCATTCAAAAAAAAAATAAAAAACACACTTAGATGGGTATGGGGTATTGCAACGACCCTGATTCGAAATGGGCGGACTGCTTTGCCTGTTCCAATTTGCATGTTTTCAACTCAAAAACAATGCTTTGTTGGGCTATGGTATAAAACCTCTAACTCAAGGCTATCCCTGACATCTTGAATTGGAAAAAGCTTCCTGGATGGGAAGCAAAATGTCTTCAAACTTGGAAACCAAGTCCAGTGAATTGTTTTTATATTATTTTATTTATTTATTTTGGAATGGGTATCAAGGTTAATTTCATTTAGCTCTTTTAATAATCTGAACTATCTTTTTTTAATTGTTTTTATGACGGTACTATTAGCTGCAGTAACTAGGATAATTAAAATGGGTTGTTGGAGATTTTCTCTAGCCCTCAGATAAAATATTTAGGATAAATATGTATATCTTTAATATTTGGTTAAATATCCTTCGACAAACTGAACCTGAACCATTAGTTTGTAGATCTGAACTATCCTCCGGTATAATCCGGGGTGTGTTTTAAACAACTTTGTTTAAGATTTTGTAGATTTCCTTTAAATGTTGGTTTCCTGGCATAAACCCAGCACTTTTTAGCAAAGCTGGGTTTGGATTTTAGTTTAGTTGTATCATTCAGAACCTCATCCGACAGCTGAACAATACCCCTCAGTATGATGGTACTGCCACCATGCCTAATTGTTTGATCCGTGTTCTCACAGTCTGAAGACATCCCATTATCTCCTCTACCCATACTTCTTATAGTTTAGGACAATATCGACTGATTATGAAGTTCTTTAGGAGTTATTGCCGTTGTCCGTATGGAAAGCTGCTTAAATTAGCTTAAAGCTTTATATTGGACCAGGGTCTTCTTGGTAGAACGTAGGGCTGGGCAATAAAACAAAATAACTTTTTCTCGATTGAAGTATGAGACTACCACAATAGAACAGGTCCACCCCTTTGTATGTGGAGTCGTTGAGGTAGTAGTTGGCCTGCAAAGCCCGATACTGGCCCATGCCTCTGTAAAGGGGAGTCGTTAGGGTTTTTATTGGCCTGGCTGACCAGGCAAGATGTTTTGGTCACCTGCATGGCGATGAGGATTGAGATGATAGCAGGAAGGAATCAACTCTACTCTTGAGAGCTGAAACCTGAGTCTACTCCCTCTGTTTAAGGTTTGTTTTTAACTCTTAACATAAATGGCTTCCCTCGCATCCCTTTCAAAACACCTGTCTTCTTTGTCCAAAATGTGATCATTCTGGTACTCAAACGAGAATCCTGAGAGAGTCTGAGAATTTCCTTTTTGTTCCTAGTTTATTTACTGAGTTCACTGACTTTGCTTTTTATATGCATGTTCCTTCATTACATCTCTAATATTTAACAGAAAAAGATAAATATTTAAAAAAACAATTTGATTTGATTTCATATCTTACTTAATGAGCTACCGAACATTTAAACTTGACAAGTATGGTGACTGGTTTTATATCAATATATATCGATATCGCCTTTAATGAAAAACAATATTGTGATATGTAACGTTTCCTATATCTTCCTACTAGAACGTCACCATCACTGGTTTTATAGCATTTCCATTTCATTGAAGGTTTAGACCTTGAACAGTCCTAACTGGGACCATTTGTGATCTTTGATCTTAAACACACAAGTCTGGTAACATAACATAATAATTCCAGTTCTAAATGAACTTGACTCAAACAAACTTTATTCATCCAAGGGAAATTAAAAGTTGTTGGAACTCGTAGAGAGTTTTAAAAAGAGCTGTTGGCTTTAATTAAGAAGGATCTCCTGTAGTAGCCTGTATTAAAGTGTATCTGAAAAAGCTTCTGACTGGAGTTGTTTTCTTGCTAGAAAAGGTTTTTCCTTTCAGTCCCCCTGTAGTTCTCCTGGTGTGAGTGAGACGATACTTCATGCTTTATCACATGTTTGGTTGTGTGTGTTGCAGTCGGCTTCGCAGGCGTCAGAGCTGTCACTAGGACAACTACAACCACCTCAAGCTCTATCATCTATAGAGAGGTAATATGTGCATACCAATAGCTCAACAGTCACACACCAAGAAAAAAAGCAACCTTTCTGACAGTTTTCGTCTTCTCCTCTCCCTCAGCGGCCACTCTGAGACTTCAGGCCTGAGTGATGGAAACGAAGGAGGCTGTGGTCGCCATGAGGGACGCTCCACCAAACGACAACAGAAGCGTTCAGTCCGAAGCCGGTCGCGCCATGAAAAGATGTCCAAGGGGAAACTTCATGTTCTTAGTGTAACTAATCCTTTCCTGATCTTATTTTTTTGCCTTAAAATCCTTCTTGGAATTGTATTTGATTTAAATTTAAGTTAGATGGTGGTCAGAGGTCATTCAGCTTCCGAGTATTTCTTTTTGTTGTTTGCTCTTAAGCTTAAAGTTTGTTTTTTAAGTTTATTTGATATGGACAGACAAACTCAACAAAACATGAGTCGTCCCATGTTTGCATCATGGTGCAACCACTCAGCTAATTCCTAGCACTTGTCCCTTTCCTGCATATGAATGGGTGTGAATGAATACAGATCTCCAACCGAGGGGACAGGGTGGCAGAGTGTCAGCTGGAGACTCACAACAGGAAGATGGTGACGTTTCGGTTTGATCTAGATGGAGACAACCCAGAGGAGATCGCCCAGATCATGGTACAGATAACGTCACACCCTTGATCGCCTGACTGCTGTTTCTCTGTGATTGATTTTTAAAAGAAATTTGGTTTTATTTTTCTTTCTTGGCTTCGTAAAATGTAGAATTTATTAAGTGCTGACATTCAACAAACCGTTAGGTATTGTTTTCTGATTAATCAGCTGCTGAACCTCAATCCTTGTAACGTTGTTGTTTAGCAGGCAGAGTGAACAGGCCTTTAACTTGAAAATGTTTATCGCTGTTTTTTTTATTTTGTTTTTGTTTGTTTTTTTCAGATTCAGAGTGAGTTTATCCTGGAGAGTGAGCGAGAATCATTCATTGAGCAGGTCAGAGAGGTAATCAAGAACGCTGATCAGAAGGGTTTGGAAAGAGACACAAGCAGCCAGGTAGGGAAATGAATCATGATCTTTAATCATTTTAATTCACCCCTTTTCCCTTTGAGATCATATTTTTGCTCCACGATCTACTCATGGTCTGTACATGTCCACACAAGAAGAACTGAAAGGTCTTCACATAGACTGGGGGAATTGAAGTCAACACACCAATACTTTGTCTTTCTGCCTCCTCATACAAGCTTATTAAACAATTAGGATGTAGATAAAAGATATAAAAGAAAGACAGATTTAATAAAGATGGATGTGGTTGAAAACAGCTTTTCGTATTTTTATGTTCTTGAACCTGTTTTGAGAATCTTCATGAGAACCACAGCCCTCTTTATAATTCTCTAGTGAATGAAACAGATGCTTTTGATTCTTTTGTGTGTTATGAAGTTTTTAAGGACAGATTTTGTACATGTGCAGTTAAAAACCAGCTCGTTTTCTGAGATGATGTTTACTTGTCCATGTGTAGTTGATGTACGGCAAAGAAGAGCAGACTCCTGCGATAAGTAGCCCCATGCCAGGTAGGAACAACTTTGTACATAAAACTAATTTTTTACCAGAATATGAACGAGAATAGAATATTTCAGGTTTTGCTTTCTTTGTTCTCTCATATAAAGAGAAACTTTTATTGTATTTGTTTTAGACATCGCTCCCAGTGCAGCTGCACAGGTGGTCCATTCAGCAGGACGGAGATTCATCGTTTGTCCTGTTCCAGAAGGCAGATTGAAGGAGCAAACACTGCCGCCCTCGCCTTCTCCTGCTCCTCCAACTCCTGCTGACACTGGTAAATACACCTATTGGAAGTTCATCCAGGATGAGTTTATCTATAAACCTTGTTTTTTGTTTTTTTTTTGCACTAAAAGTGTCTTTTTTTCTGTCCTTTAGCTCCATCTCATACTCCAGGCCAAATGGTGGGATTCTCCCATTCTGCAGGAGCAGTGACGTTACAGCAAGCCTTCTCTGAGCTGAGGCAGAACAAAAACCAGTTTGATCCAGGTCCAAGCACGGCTCCGGCCTCCATGCTCTCCAGCCATCCTCCCCTGCAGCCGGCAGCAGTGTCGTCCTCTGCACACAGCAGCATCGTCACTCCCACTGTGGATCCGGGTCAACATCAAGTTGAGCAGCCCATGGAAGCCTCTCCTCCTCCTAATCCCTCCCTTTCCTCATCCTCCACCCCGTCCTCTGTGCCCCCCACCTCCTTCAGTCCTCCCTTTTCTTCATCTCCTCCCCCCACCATGATAAGTCAGACCCCTCTTCAGCCTCAGCCCGTGATGCAGGCCGTATCTCTACCACAGACCCAAACTCAGGCTTATATTCAGCCCCAAACTCTTCCCCTTGCTTCCCTGCCTTCCTCTCTACCAACAGCCATCATCTCCAGCATCCCCCACACAGCGCTCACCTCCTCTGCTCCAGGCCAGGCTGTCCCATTTGTATCCTCGCCTCCCTCCTCTCTCCGCACATCCATTGAGATCTCATCTGCCCATCCATCAGTCTCTCCCACATCCTCCCTCACATCATCCACCTCCATATCCTCCGTTATCCCCACCACTGCCATTCTGGGTCCACAGCTTTGTCCATCTTCCACCACCCCAGCAGTTCCAACAGCTGGCTTTGCCCCCTCTGTGGGACTCCAGCCGGCAACCACAAACGTCCCCCCAGTCCAGGCCTCTTTGGTCCACTCACAGCCACAGACCGCAGCCTTGCCGGGGCAGACCCACACACACTGTGGAGAGTGTGACACCAGGTGAGAGATTATGGTTCTGTTGGACCAGATTAGAGTCAATCATCGAATATAGGTGGGAGGAATTAGCATCCATCCATCTGACATCAGTTACTATAAAAAATTTTCTCTTTAAGGACTGAAGCCTCTTCGGAGTCCGTCGGCAAACCTGACGACATTCAAGCTCTGGACAAAAAGCTGCGCTCTCTCTTCATGGACCTCGGCGCGGGGGTTCCATCCACACAGGGCGATTTAGCTGTTGACCCCGCCTCTGGAGCTGCCGTGACAGGTACCTCGTCCCCCGGTGGCACCGGCTCTACCTCCACCACGTCTGTAACAGCTGGCTCCAACCAGCCAGTCAGTCCACCTCTGCCCCCTTCCAGCTTGGCACTGGGCTCTCTGGGATCACCTGCACCCATGCAAGGCTCAGGGACACCCACAGCCACGCCTGCACCATCCAGTATGTAACTGAACATGTTTCTGAAGTTATATTCTAAGTGGTTCAGTTTATTTTATCAAGTCTCTGATTTAAATCTTCATAGTCATCCCCGCCGCTTCTATGGGCCAGACTACTCCATCCAAAACCCCTCTCTCCAGGATGCCCGTAAGTTCCACTGAAAATCACATCTATTTGAGTGTTGGTGGCTTAATTAATGTCAACTCATGGGAATGGAGCATGAGCATGGTTATTTACTGGTAAAAATGAAACACTTTCTGGTCTCATTGTCTCTGACTATTCTTACAGTTCATCTGGCATGTAAGCTCATTTTAACAGGGTTCCTACACACTGAAACATTACAGACATTCATTTAATTATCAGACTCTCCCATTTTGCAGAATATAATATTATAGGTCTCTGAAAGAAACCTAACAGGCTCTGGGAGCAGATAGGACTCTTGATTGGATGAAATATGCAAACAGAAAGAGAGAATATTTATGCAGCAGGCATTAAATCTGTACATAGAAATACATATTTTGTTTTTGTATTGAAATTCATGCATTTTATAAGCCAGAAAAGGGAGAAAAACTGCCATTATATATTTAAACCGAAATGGTTGAAAAATAATGAAACGTTTTGGAAATTGAAAGGTCTTAAATTTGGAATTCAGTGTGTAGGAACCATCCTCAGACATGAGCACCACGTCTGTAATCTCTTCTCCAAATATCTGTTTAACTTTCTACAACTCTCTCCTCATTGCATCTCTTTCTCTGGGATTAGGCCACTTCTCCTTCATCAGAACTCCCGACATCCTTCCCTGGACCTTGTCTAATACAGGTGTTTGTTTTTTTTGTTTTTGTTTTTTTTTCTCACTTTAAAACTTGATATATACTGGATTCAACTCTGTTTTTATTGTTTTTAATGGTATTTACCAACTCATTTGAATGCCCAGTGTGTGAGTTGTGCATCTTTTCTATTAACATTTAACGACAGCCTACTGTTCGCTTTTTTTCAAAGGTTAAACGAATAAAGATTTAGGTCTAATAAATCTATCATGCCATTTAACCAAGATATAATAGCAATCCGACTGTCACTATATATGGAATGTGTTCTTAAATGATAAGCCATCTTAGCTTATTATAAAAAACGTTCCTAAAGTAGAAGATAATTGCGGAGCCACCAGTGGAAGATGGTGAGGACGAGTCACTTAAGGCTAGTCTGTCATTCTTTCCAGTCTTTGTTATTGTGACTCCAGCCTTCTAAAAATAGACATTCTTTCAACCAGAACAGTGTATTAAATAGCCAGACATGATTTGCAGCTCCTTTAGGAAAAATCTGACCTGCCTGGTTATAAAACTCACTCGGTGTCTCTCATGCAACTCCCTCTGGGCAAGACCTGTCCCGTTTAATTAAAATAACTGTGCTGTAGTCTGAATTCACCCAGGATCTGATTTTAATTATAACCCTTTTTTAATTCTGCCTAAATTGTTTATGTAAATTGGAGGGCTTAGAATTTTCTTTACATCCTTTCAGGTGTTGTTTGCATTTTTGTTGTGCTAGAAATGAAACTGTTTCTTTATGTACATTTGTTTCTTCAAACTTTTTTTTTCATCTTTACCTTTATTTACCAAATTTTTTGTTGTAATGTTTATTTAACTCATACTTATGATGATTAGGCTGTGTTTAGATTTAAAGATTACAAAGTATGTTAACATTTTACAACAAACACCATATTTGACTTTCAAATGCTAGAAATTCAGTAAAATATAAATAGAAGAGGAAAATAAAATATTTTTAATCAGAACAAAAATAACTCATTAAATTACTCTTATGTTCTTTTGCTTTATCTGATTTTTGTATGTAATTAAGCGTTAAATGAAGAAATTAAAGAAAACAAAGGTGGTTTAATCATTTCAACCATGACCGTACTTAATTATTTCTCTTTTTAAATATGCTTTTAAAAGTAGTTGTAACCAAAAACTTGACTTGACTAAGAAACTTGTCTTTTAAAGAAGAGCAGTGGTTTTATACTCATGTTACCCAATGACAGCAGGGGTTATAAATATACACTGCTCAAAAAAATGAAGGGAACATTTAAAAAACACATAACGTCAAATCCAACTTCTGTGAAAACAACCTTTATACTTTGGAAGAAACACTGATTGATCAACTGAAAACATGCTGTTGTGCAAATGGAATAGACAACAGGACGAAGTTATTGACAATTAGCAAGACACACTCATTAAAGCAGTCGTTCTTCAATTGGAGACCATAGACCACTTTTCAATATCTATGCTTCCTTATGGTTGATGTTTTGGTCACTTTTGAATATTGGTGATGCTTTCGCACTCATCATAGCATGAGGCAGACCCTACAACCCACACAAGTAGCTCAGGTAGTGCAGCTGTGGCAAGAAGATTTGCTGTCTGCTGCGTAGTGTACAGTGGCTGAAAGGTGCTACCAGGAGACAGGTCAGTACACCACGTGACATGAGGAGGCCATAGGAAAGCAGCAACTCAGCAACAGGACCGCTACCTCCGCCTTTGTGCAAGGAGGAACAGGAGGAGCACTGCCAGAGCCCTGCAAAATGACCTCCATCAGGCCACAAATATGCATGTTTCTGCACAAACAGTTAAAAACAAACTCCATGAGGATGGTATGAGGGCCAGACGTCCACAGATGAGGTTGCACTCACAGTTCAACATGGCATTTGCCAGAGAACAACAGGATTGGCAGATTCGCCACTGGCATCCTCTTCACAGCTGAAAGCAGGTTCACAGTGAGCACATGTGTCTGGAGACATCATGTAGAGCAATCTGCTACCTCCAACATCCTTCAACATGACCGGCCTGATAGTGGATCAGTAATGGTGTGGGTTCGCATAGCTTTGGAGGTCCCACAGCCCTCCATTCGCCGCCAGAGGTAGCATGACTGTCATTAGGTACTGAGATGAGATCCACAGACTAAATGCTGATGCGGTTGGCCCTGGGTTCCTCCTAATGCAAGGAATTGCTAGACCTCATGTGGTTGGAGTGTGTCAGCAGTTCATGCAGGATGGAAGCAATGAAGCTATGGACTGGCCCGTCTGTTCCCCAGACCTGAGTCTGATTTAGCTTATCTTGGACATTATTTCTCGCTCCATCCACCAACATCACGTTTCACCACACACTGTCCAGGAGTTGGCTGATGCTTTAGTCCAGGTCTGGGAGGGGATCCCTCTGGAGACCGTCCGCTAACTCATCTGGAGTATGCCCAGGTGTTGAATGGAGGTCATACACACACAAGGAGGCCAGTAACAACACTGAGCCTCATTTTGAGCAGTTTTAAAGACATCACATCAAAGTTAGGTCAGGCTGCAGTGAGTTTTTCCACTTTAATTTTGTGTGTGACTCCACATCCAGGCCTCCATTGGTTAATGCATTTAATTTCAATTGATTATTTTTGTTTAATTCTGTTGTCAACCCATTCAACTATGTACAAAACAAAGTATTCATGACATATTTCCTTCATTCAGATCTAGGCTGTGTTATTTGAGTGTTCCCTTTTATTTTCTGAGCAGCGAACTAATCTTGGTATTTTTCTAAAAATATTTTTATTGTACACTTTTATACAAAGGATTTCATTTGTTTTAGCAATGCATTAAAACAGTCATCCTAATCATTTTCTCTTATCTGTTTGTTCTTAAACAGCAGGCAGTATGTTGGGACCTAAAATTGCCATTTTTAACTATATCCATGTTTATGTTGACTCTGCCTTCATATAAAAACTTAAACTGAAGCCAGTGATCTTTCATCGTTGCTGCTCTTTTAGTGCATGAATGTCTAATAAAATGTTTACCGACTCCTTCAGTCCCAGCAGCCTCTAGAGGACCTGGACGCCCAGCTAAGGAGAGCATTAAGTCCAGAAACTGTCCCTGTGAGCTCACACACACAGGTAAACAGATCTTCATTCTAGTAGCTTAGACTGATGCTGGTCCAGCTACTCAACCTGATCTCTCTCATCCAATACTGTAGGTCTCTCACAGCAGTACTCCTTCAATTGGACAACCAAGTATGTAAAACATATTAACAGAACATATATATATAATAATTTCTTGCTATAATGTGTTGTTAATCTTAAATATTCAAATTTTTTGCAGTTCCCTTCTCCCTGGAAGAAGAAAAAGCTCCACCTCCTGCAGGGGGGATTAAATTAGGAAGGTTTCAGGTAATGTTTATTTATGTATTTATTTATTTTTTACCTTAAATGATGAGTTCACATTTAGTGATTGCCTCAGGTTAATATGTGGAAATGTGGCTGTGTGTTACAGTTTTTTTTAAAGATATCTATTAGAGATAGAAATATTTTTTTCAACATAGCGAGGATGTCTTCTGTTTGGCATTTTGAAATCATTGGGAATAAAATACCTTCATAAATTAGACAAAGTTCAATAAAGTAAAGGAAAGTATTTGAGCTTTCATTGTCTGTCTTGTCTGTTCAGGTGTCACGGGCTGCAGAAGAGCCCGCTGTTCAGCGCCCGTCCTGCACCGAGTCTTCCTCCACCTCCTCCTCCACCTCATCCTCCTCGTCATCCTCCAGCCTCTCCAGCCCGGAGAACACTTTGCACAAAGACTTCTCGCCCCGTCTAAGAGGGAAAGGAGTTAAAGGCGGGGATGTTGTGGATGGACTCCCTCAGAAGACCCCGACAGGATCCCACCCCGTCTCCCCTTCCCCCACCCCAGGCCACTCACCCAAACCCACCACCACCATTGGTCGTTTCCAGGTCTGTTCTCTCTCCTCTTATTGCACTATAATACCCCGTTCGTTCATGTATTTTCATCACATACCTTCTTTGAATTCAGGTTACCACCAACCCAGAGAGCCGTGTTGGACGGTTCTCTGTCAGCCGCGCTCAGGAGCCCAAGCAGAGCCCTCCACCTGATGCTCCGGCTGCTAATGGACCCAGTGATCATGGACAGGTTCCCTCTCCAGACTCGCCTCATAAAGCCTCCCTGCCGAGCCTAAACAACAACTCCTTTAACAATTCCTACATGAGCAGTGACAACGACTCAGAATTTGAGGATGAAGATTTCAAGCGGGAAGTCAGTCGCCTTAGGCAAAAGTAAATTAAACCTCTGGTTGTCCTGGTCCAGCTGGCATTTTTCTGAACCTTTGTTTCATATTCCTTTTTACATTACGGTATAAATGTTTCCTTTTTTTCCTGACAGGCACATACATGAAATTCAGGCCCTCCACTCTCGTCAGAAAGAGGAAATTGAGCGTTTGTTTACAAGGCTGGGAAAGGTGATCTATTCTTTTCCTTTAAAAACAAACTACCTTTAAATCAGCCAGAATAGTGGTAGATAACCTCTCTTCCTCTGGACCTGGTTATAGGTCCCTCCAGCTGCTGTGATCCCACCCCTCATTGCTTTGACTGGCAGGAGGCGGCGTCCCACCAAAAGTAAATCCTCCAAATCGTCCAGAACCAGCTCCACCCATGGCAGCAAGAGCCCTTTACAGCCAGGTAGGGCTGGGCATCACAGTTTGACATTCTGCTAATCATGCAGATATTTATGTTTATTAGCATCTTTCACCTTTTCCAGAAAGCAAGGTTAAACTGTTCTGAGTGGGCAGCAATTATCCTGAGTCAACTTATTCAAATCTGTGATATTCAAGAATTTCAGGTGATATCAGTCAGCTAACTTGAGTCTGAGTTAAGTCGGCCCATAAGTCAGCATAAGCACCAGTATAAATAGAAGCCCTTAATGAGAAGCAGAACAATGACAACAGGAGGAAATAAGAAGCCTCAACATTTCCGTTTAATGCCACTAAAGATGCCATACAGACATAACAAACGCATGTAAGAGAAAAAGGCAATGTTATTTCTGCTGCAAAATACGGAGATTTAACATGGCAGGGACGCGTTAATCCATAATTTGGATTTGTTAGAGAACTAAAGGTTTTATCCTCAATTAGTGTCCTTGTGAAAGATGCATTTAGGTGCAAACCAGCAGACATGAAAAGGACGTAGCAGTAAATCGACATATAATATAGAAATACAGTTAAATCATGTACGGTCTAGTCATTATGTTTAGTTAACTAAATACTAAATTAGACGTCCTTTGTTAGTTTTATTCCATGATTATGATTAATATGTATAACGTTAAACTGTAGTGTAAGAGAAAATACGCAATTGATTTTGATATTTTTTATGTCCCTCCCTGTAAAATAGGGGTGCGAGGTGTATTTACAAGAAAAGCAGGGGTAGAACTAGATGGGGGGGCCAGGAGTGGCCATGGCCACCCTCAGCCAAACAGTGGCCAACCCTGTGGCCACCCCTACCATTTTTTTCGCCCATGGTGGCAGCAGTAATACTCTCAAGGCAAATGCTCAAGCTTAATAAACATTTGAATTTTTCATAAATTAACAACTACTCAACAACTAAAATGCTGTGTTTATGCACATCAAAATAGTAACATTAAAGTTGATATATACAGAATTCATGCTCTTTTCAGAACTATATTTTGTTGTTATATGAGGTAAAGAGAAAATTATGTCTTCAGTGAAATCACAGATAAATAACCACTTTAATAATAACTAAAAATCTATTTAATGTAGATATTAGTACATGGAAATGTATTTTTTATGCAGAAAATTTTTTGGTAAAAGTAGGTAAGTGATGACATTGGAGAAGATTTTCGCCCCAGAAATTTTGTCCTCTACACCTTTAATAAGTCAGCACAGATAAATATATGTGTCTATTTGTTAGGAAAGGCTGGAGGAAAGTATAGTTAGTCTTTATTTACAAAATATGGATGTTGTGGTCGTTCCTTTTGGAACAGTGCAGATTGACCCTGAGGTTCTGGCACCTATTCGCTTTCGGCCCCCCCTCAGTGTACATTGATTATTGCCTGGCCACCCTTATCAAAATTTTCTGGTTACGCCTCTGAAGAAAAGGTGGAAATATGTTTAATCAAAAAGTAGAACCTGTAAACCATTGAAGCATTATATCCTTTAATTAGTGAAGGAGTAGTGAATGTGACTAAAATATGATTTTAATTTTGTCTGAAAACCCAAAAGTATATATAAATAGATATTACTTTAAATCCCAGAATGTGATACAAGCTAAAGTATTGCTGCTGCCTGCTGTTCTGTGGATTATTTCCTATATTCATAATTATTCTTCCGATGCTCAATTCTGATACTCCAATTTTTTGTGTATATATATATATATATATATATAGTGTTAAAAAATAATTAAACAAAACTTAAGCAATTTCATGCCTGAAGTGAAAAAGGATTTCTCAAGCACTAAGACCTCAGTGCAGATTTGAAACTGTGTCCCAAACAGCAGGCAGGGAAACTTTCCCCTGCTGGGAATTAGAGCCACATGGAGGCAGTTTAACCTTAAACCCCTTCAATTTCAAAAGTGCAGCACTAAGAACTTTTCTTTGTTTTAAAGCAGCCATCTGACATTATATATAAATAGATTGACTCCGGCAGAAACAATGATATTCTGAAATCTTTAAATCTGTGTTAAAAATGCACCTGATATGATGGAGCATAATGAGCATTTGTTCTCTAACATCTACAGAGCTGATTTATGGAGTAACTTGGATATAAACTTGACTCAGGATTACGGCTATCCGAGTCTGCAACCTTAAATTCTGGGTGTGCAGGGATTTACCCAGAATTCTCTTTTATCCTTCTTTCTGAAATGAGCCCCATGTCTTCCTAAACTGTTTATACACTTTAAGCTTTTTAACATTTCATCATAATATAAACTGATTTTAGTGTATTTTATTGGGATTATATCTAACCAAAGTTGAGCTTAATTGTAAAGTTAAACTAAACTTATGCAAATAAAACTCTGAATATTTAGTCCCTTAAGGTCAAAATGTCACAGACTGAAATCTTCTTTGTATAAACAGATAGAATGAAAAACATCAATAAACAGCAATTTGGCAAACAGTTGAACTCGTATAGGATTGCACCTTGATCTAAACCAGGGGTCACCAACCTTTTTAAAGTCATGGGTACTGAGTACTAGGTACTAGGAAGAGCTACCAATACTGACCTATGAACTGGAGGGATCAGCGTTCACCTTTACTTCATACATAAAAAACATATTTTTATTGGGAGGGATGGAAGGAGAGATAGGATGGATGGAGGGAGGGAGGAAGACACCTGATCTAAATCCCTCCTTTGTAGCTTTCACTCTATATGTAGCTCTGCTCTGCTAGAAGGTAAAACTCCAGACTTAAGTAAATATTTCAATAATGCTGCTTACTTTTCAGTTATGTTAATAAATCCCAACAGAATGCACTGAAATCTGAATTTGTAATATGACTAAATGCTGAAAAACTTTACGGTTGGGGTCACCTGACTAATGTATTGTATTAAAACAGAAGTAAATTTGGGTTTAATGCTTTTAAAAGTTGTGCGTTTCTGCACCAATCAGACCACACAAGGTCCATACGATTAAATTTGCACCATAACTTCACTATAAACACATTCATAAACCTTAACCCTGTTGTCACACCTTTTCTATGTTCATGCATCCATGTGCACATATTTGTTGTGTGTTCATTTGTTTTGTCACTCGTGCATGCGGGCGTTCACCGAATCAAGGCTCCAAGCTGGAACATCTCTGACTGCTCCTCTCGCCTGTTTCTCTCTGTGTTCTTGTCTCCGTCTGTGGGCGTGTCTCTACTCGGCTGATGTGTCTCTCTGTCTGTTCTTTGTTGTTTATTCACGTCTGCTTTCTTTGTGTGCGTCGCGCCGATGCTTTCTGCGATCTCTAGGCAGCACTTTATCAGCCCAGAGCGTCCCAGCCGGGTACCCAGGCCAGCTGCCCCTGTTAGCCCCCGGAGGGTTGGCCGATTCGGGCAGCAGCACTGCCCTCCAGCCACTCAAACAGTGTCCCTCCAGTGACAACCTGTGTTCATCCTACACCAGCGAGGCGGGGCTGTCTATCCCCAGCCTGTGTGCTCCGACCCCGGGTAAGCATGTCACTGAGACCTGCAGGCAGCTACAGACCTCTCTAGGGTCATTTATACCAGCGGCTCTCTGATCAGACAAAAAGTTCTCACTGGGTTAGCCTCTCTCTGTGTTAACACTGTGATGGTGACTCGCTCTAACACCCTTTCTTTAGATTCGTCAACTCCCTCATCTATCTTCTCTTGTTTTTCCTTCATCTCTGTCTCTATCCTCTTTCTGCATCTTCCACCCTCCCTCTCTCCAGGCTGTGTAAAGTTCAGCTGGGGTTCGGAGCGTGTGGCCTTTAAGCCGGGCGGCAGGAGGACGCGCTTTCTGAGTACGCCCTGCTTGGCCCTTTGTGTGTAACGCTTTATTTCTTTGCTCTTCTCTTTTACCTTTACTTACCTTTCATTTTATTTATATATATATATATATATATATATATATATTTTTTTTTTTTTTTTTTCTGTATCAGTCAAGTCACAGTCATTTTTTCTTCCTGTTGGTTTTAGGACATCTGCAGCTAAGATTGCAAACAGCAGTCATACATCTACCCAAAACGTTCCAGATTAGTGAAAACCTTTCTTTATAGGTGGGATATAAAGCTTTCTCCCGAGTGTTGTCTTTAGGTTTGCTGTTTGTTGAAAGGAAGAACAAACAAACAGGTTGTTTGTATAGAGAGAAGACAGAATTTTAAATTTGACCATCGTCAGAACATGGAATATTAGGGGTGGATGTTTAAAGCTGCAGGATGTTGGATCGGAATCTGATTATGACTCTTGTTGAATATCGTCATAAATAATGTTTCTTCCCACTCTCCCCATAAACTTTGGCTTCATGGACATCTGCTGCAATGAGATTTGGGATAGAAAGTGGGAATCGATGACTCTAAGATATTATCGCCAGCAAATATTACTGTGCTGTCTGCTAAAGTAAACCAGGGATTTAAGGGTTTTTTAGACCTGAATAAGTGACACAGATTTCATACCCCTGTATCATTTTATATCCGTCCATTAATTGGTCTTTCTAGCAATTCATCCATCCATTCATCAATCAAAGAATACAATAGAAAATCCCTTTTATTGTCTCACAATGGGGACATTTTGATGTCTTCTGCCAGTAGTTGGACTTTAGAATCAACCAAGATCAGTTCAGTCATTGTAAATTTCCACAGTTAAGCAGTTTTCGAACATTTTAAGATCTCCAGACTCTGTTGATCTTCATTTGATTTCTCTGAGTCAATAAAAAAAGTTTAGCAACTAAAGGTTCTGCAAAAAAACAACAAAACATCTATTTTTGTCTCCTCCTGATTTTTGCAAAAGTTTGGGCCTACTTCTAATATCCAAACAGTAGGAGCTGATCAGGCTGCCTTGTTGGTAAATGCGAACCACAGCTTTTCAGCACCTAAACGTTCTACTCACCAGAATAAAGCTGTGAGAAGAAGCCTGAGCACAACATGGAACCTTGTTAGAAGTCGATTCAAGAAAAAATCACAGTTCTTCCGATCACAGTTCAGGTCCTGTTGTAGAGTTTGTCAAACTGGTTTTGTTTTAAGGGGAAAGTTAAGTTTGGACTCAACTGTGGAGCCAGAGACCAGCTGTATTACAGCCCTGATACATTTCTACCCACAGAGCCCTCATCAAGCTTTTAAAGTCTGATTTAGCCCTTTGATTGTGCACTTTGGCTGCTTTTGTAAATGCCGTAATTATTAAGAAAATAAAACCATCATGGTTGTTAAGGAACACTGCTGACTGTGCTGGTTTTCTAGTTTCACTGTGTGGTAATGAAGGTAATAGAGATGTAATAATAAAAGAGAACCCCTGGGAATTAAGTAGAAAAACATAGAAAAGTGTTATTCTGGTTGATTTGGTTACCAAACTGTTTACAGGTGGCATGAGGTCGGTTTTAGTTCTGAAGCCAACAGTAAAGCAGCTGCTTTGTTGGAAAATAAACAGAAGAGCAGCTGTTGCATCTGTTGACTGTGGGACTAAACAAAGTCATGCTCCGGTTATAAAGTCATCAGGCTGTGGAGCAGCTATGATCTGATTTCTGAAGCTTTAGTTTTCCATACCATAGCAGGACAAAGTGGAGCACTGAGACCTTCATCCAACTCCTCACCGCTGCTTTATAAATATAGTTGGAGAGGCTGGATGATCATTTTCATTAGGACATCCTGGTAGTAGTTTGAATCCGTGTTTTTAATCCACCCTGAATGTGATGCATATTTTATATTCAATCTCCAGGATAAAGATGCTCTCAGCAGATTATTTGAACCGAATGGGCCTCCATTATATATTCCTTTATATCTCTTAAAAAAACAAACAGGAAGTTGTGACTTGGTGACTTGATTTTTGTCACATTATTTTGTTATTCTTAGGTAATCTACCTGGTTTTTGAATAATTTGATATTTTAGGCAGAGTTTTCTATCAGAGGTTTACATTTATTCTTCATTTTTTTTACTTTATGAAAGGATTTTTCTGGATGCTTCTGAACCTTCTGCAGCTCAACACCCTTCCCCTTCCTCACTCATCACTCCCAACCTCTAACCCCACCCCCTACCCCATCAATGCATCACCGAGGAGTGGGGGGGAGACAGACCTGGGTCTTAAAACCTGGATTTGACTTTAGAAAATGAATTCCTGACTAAATTCATCCTTTTTTTTTTTGTCTAACTACCGAAATTCTGTGGAACTGAAAGCCTTTTAGAGCTTTTTTCTAAAAAGAAAAATTTTAAAATATGCAAAAACATACTTTTCCCTGGTTTGAACTTTTTTATCCTAATATTAAACCAAAGACTTTGATGTATTTCGGCAAGATTTTACACAAAAGGTAATGCGTTATAGTGCACAGAGGTGAATTAGTAGGAAATGCATGGTCTTCCTCTTGAAGACTGTGGCTTATATTTTAGCTTCTTTTATTTTGTTAGCCTTATACGGAAGAGGATTAGGGCCACTGAAAAAAAAAAAAAAGTTAACTGATTTTTTTTTTTTTTTTTCAGTTTAACATGGGGGAAAAGTCAGAATTCTGACTTTCTTCTCAGAATTCTGACTTTAATCTCAGAACTCTGACTTTAATCTCAGAACTCTGACTTTAATCTCAGAATTCTGACTTTAATCTCAGAACTCTGACTTTAATCTCAGAATTCTGACTTTAATCTCAGAACTCTGACTTTAATCTCAGAACTCTGACTTTAATCTCAGATCTCTGACTTTAATCTCAGAACTCTGACTTTCACTCAGAATTCTGACTTTAATCTCAGAACTCTGACTTTAATCTCAGAACTCTGACTTTCACTCAGAATTCTGACTTTAATCTCAGAATTCTGACTTTTTTCTCAGAATTCTGACTTTAATCTCAGAACTCTGACTTTTTTCTCAGAATTCTGACTTTAATCTCAGAACTCTGACTTTAATCTCAGGACTCTGACTTTAATCTCAGAACTCTGACTTTCACTCAGAATTCTGACTTTAATCTCAGAATTCTGACTTTTTTCTCAGAATTCTGACTTTAATCTCAGGACTCTGACTTTAATCTCAGAACTCTGACTTTCACTCAGAATTCTGACTTTAATCTCAGAATTCTGACTTTTTTCTCAGAATTCTGACTTTAATCTCAGAACTCTGACTTTAATCTCAGATCTCTGACTTTAATCTCAGAATTCTGACTTTTTTATTGTCAGAATTCAGTCAGAATTCTAAAAAAAAAAAGTCAGAATTCTGACTTTTTCCCATTTTGAACTAAAATAAAATTTAAAAATCAATTAACTTTTTTTTTTTTAGTGGCCCTATCCTCTTCCGTAGCCTTAAATACAAACAAAAGTAAAAACTTTTGTTCCCTACATTCTTACAAATCATCCTGAACATACCATCTCTTAGGGTAATACATGGTGTTGGCTTCATCATGATGTGGGCATTAGTTTTTTCCAGCAGGAACTGATAACACTTGAAACAGAAAAATGTATGGTACGAAATGATGGACAGTTTTAGAAAGCTGTTAGATGCTGCAAAGGATTTCAAAGTCTGTATTGAGAGTTTTTTTAGTAGAGAAAATCATCCGTTAAGAATTCACACTATATTATTTAGCTGTATCAATAAATGCATTTAGCCCTCAATTGGTCCCCCTCAGGGTAAAATCTGTGAAAATACATTAAAGATTGTGGTTGATATATGAAAAATGTCAGGGGTGTTGATGCTTCTGCAGAGCCCTGTGTGCAGGCATGGACCCAGTTCTGCTGAGCTGTAGAGAGGACTCAGAATTTGATGTCTTGTCCCCCAAAAACATCTTAAAGCTACAGATTACACTTGAGCTGAAACTATTTAGATGCCTTCTCTCCCTACTGTGTTAAACACGTGTCCTTATAATATAATTCTTATATCATATTTGATTAGATAAAGTTCCATTTTATTTTTTGGTCGCTTTCTATTTGTCCAAATTGGAGCTGACATCTTGGTTTCTTTTCGGGGGTCGTTGCTCCCCTTCCTCCTGGGTTTTAAGATGTTATTGGTGACCCTAACAGACCCCAGTCTTCTGTGTATGGTGTATACCAAGTTCTGACAATCACACTCAGATGCACTGTGTTTGATTGTGGGGTGATGTGGACGGGGTTTTAACTCTGTCTCTCTCCCAATCCTCCAACTGTTGTCTTCTGGCCCCCCCTACAGGGAAGATGGTGAAAAAAGTCTGCCCCTGCAACCAGCTCTGTAGTAACTATCTCTCTTTTTGGTCTTTCCTCCCTCCATCCATTCCCCGTTTTGCTTGTTCTTGCCCTTTATTGAATCCAATTTGACTGCTGTCCAGATTTAGGATCAGATCAGTTCTGTTTTTTTTGTTCACATAACTTCAGAGGATTTGTTTTGACCTTGAGTCTAAATAACTGAAATGATCCTTCATCGCAGATTAAAACTGACACTGCATGCACCTGCAGGCTTCCCTGATATCCTCTGCCTCCATTCCCTTACCATGGCTTATAACCTGGACTGCACTGCCCAGAATCCCCTTCTGCAGCCATACACAACTCAGCATTGCCTCGTTTTTGTTTTCCTCCATTTTGTTTGACAGTTTTATTTATTAGACCAGCAGTATGATTCTCTTGCCCTGGCTCCCTGCATATGTTCTTATTTTAAACAACAGACCATATAATGTTTCTCCCTTTTGCTCATTCTGTCAGCATGGCTCAGAGTTCAAAATGTCTCCAAAGCTTTTTTTAAATGTTTAGATTTATTGATCCTTTCAGCGAATAGCTGATTTGTATATCCCTTATCATGATGACTATTAGTAAGGTAACAGTGGATGCATTTTAGTCATTAAATTTGACACTACAGGTCTGGAAAAAGGTATATTTTGTGTTCCAATGGAGCTTGGAGGCCATCTACAGGTTGAATGAATAGCAGACAGTTACTTTTAGAAAATAGATTTAATGTTCAGACCTACAGTTAAAAAGAAAACTGTTCTGAACTCAAATTGGATGCACAAGCTTAAACTGAATGTGAATTTTCATCACAAGATCTCAATTATACACACATCCCAATGGTATTAAATATTGTTTAGCAAGCTGGAGAGAAACAGTGCTTTGTTTTTTGTAACCATTAGGTTGCTGTTGGCGTCGTCGTGGCTGGACATCTGACCACTCCTCCAAACTACAATGAGTGTTTTTATGATTAGTTATTTTCTGGCATAGTTTGAATCTCTTATCCGTCCTTCTGTTTCATTTCCCTGATCTATTCTGAAACCAGCTTTGATATGAGTGTTTGTTTTATGTTATTGGACACCTAAACCTCTTCAAGGTACAATTTATCATAATATACAGTTCTGCAGTTTGGATGCAGTTAAATGATTACAGCAATTGAAACACTTCAATTGCAAGTTCAAACACCGAAATCTACTTTTAGTAAAATCCCTTCACAGCTTTTCATAGACTTAAGTAAATCTGAGTATCTGTGAATGAAGCATTGGTTGTAATTTAAACCTTTGTGAAGTAATTATTTCTCCCAAACCTCAGATATGCTGACGTTATAGCCTACTTCCACTGTACAAATGTTCAACTAAAAACAATCTGGTTTAATTTTCTTGTGTCTCATACCCTAACCCTAAAAAGTTGAGGTTCTCACACCAAAGAACTTTAAATTATCTGTCAAGCAAGGCAGTGTTGGAATCATTCTGATGGTTTCTTTATTATTACCACAGGGAAGTGATATGGGAAGAGGACTAACTACTTTAGCTTTTCCTTAGATCAGTCATAATTGGTTTAAAATTTGAACCAAAATGTTGTTCCAGCAGAAAAAATAATACCAGACACACAATATTTGTGGTCTGAATGCAGCTCCATACTGGAAAACTTACCAATTCTAAAGAAAAACAAATCATTTAAGGGATGTTATGTTAGAATTACTGTCATCTACTGGTGAAATGGGGGTATTTTACTCAAAGAACACTAAACCCTAGTGCATCACTGCTTTAAACACATATTAAGGCAATAGTTGCTGCAATGTCTCAAAAGGACTCAACAAAGCAGATGGAACCATGTCATCCAAAGTGAACTGAAACACCAACAAGCTGGCATTTACTGTGACAAAGAGCCAGCAGTCACTGCAGCATTAGGAGCTTCTAACCACACGTAAACCTACAATTCTTTATCGGCAAGATTGGTATATGCAGAATCTACTGATATTCTTTCTGTTTAATTACTTCAACGAGAAACTTTCTCCTTCATTAGCTCCTTCCACTTATAGGAGGCTTGCCTCTTTATCCAGTTTATTATTTTTACTCTCTGATTTGTTGTCTTTAAGTTCCTCTTTTTCACTTTTATTGGAGATGGTGAAACGGTTTCTTTTACTGCTGCTCCATGCATGTGATGCAGACTTTCATTTGCTGGGTTAGCGTCTCCAAATCATCTTCACCACAGCCTGAAATCACACTGAGCTGCCAGCATGGGGAAACACTATTATTCCACGCATTAGTACTATTTTATCGCCACCAGCGGCTGTTCTTTCAAGATGGCAGACTGTGATGGCTCTTTGCCAACAGGGGACCAGCCTGATGTATAAACTAATATAAAATTCTTTGTTATTAAAAATATATCTGATTAGTGCAGGCAATAATACACCAACGATAACACGCATGTAAATGCAAACATCGATTTTTTTTGCACAATGTCCCTTTACCAACAACATGGGTCAAATATCCAGCTAAATTGGTGTCTTTGGTATGTTTCTCTTCAGCTTGCAAAACATTATTTATTTAAACTTAAGCAGTTGTGTAAGTATATTATTTCAGGCTGTATCCATTATTTTGCCCTAAACTGAAGCTTTCTTTTGATTCAATTTGTGATTTAAACATTTAAATTGACATGATAATCTCCATAATTAGTAGATAATGGCCTTCTAAGAGGTAAACAGTAGTTGTAATATTAGCTACCAGCCACATTCAGGTTATTAATTACTTTTTCTTGGTCCATATTGTTTGGTAGATTTGTACACAACTGCATTGAGCATTTTATCATAATACTTAAAGTATTTTGAAATTAAATTCTGATCTAAAACAATGGGTTTCCTTTGTTCATGAGCTTCACCCAGATGACTTCATTTCCCATCTTCTTCATCCTGTGTTTCTCAGTCTCACGCTCTCCTGCTTTCTGTCTCCCTGCAGGGACTAACAGCAGCAACGCTGTGAGCGGTTCAGAGGGGTTGGGTCAAAGCCAGGGGGGCTCTCAGTATCTGGCCCCCAACATGTCAGCCCCCCACCAGAGGAAAGGAACCTTCACTGATGACCTCCATAAACTGGTGGACAATTGGGCCAGAGATGCCATGAACCTCTCACAGGTTGGCAGCATCAATTTTTCTTCTACGTGGCTCTCCACCCAGGGTGAAGTGATCTGTGGGTCGCTGTAGTGCTAAAAGATCTGTTTTCTTAAGCTTATTTTGCATCCAGTAATTGTGGAGCAGCACTCATTATGTTTTACACCGGTTTTCAATTATGTGGAAATTTACCTGGATAACGATCCTTTTATGAATTTATTTATTTTTAAGCTTAACATTGATATAAACTAAATCTGTATTTCTTAGATCTTAGTGTTAAAGATGTTGTTTATTAAAATATTTCCTTTTTTATTTAAAAAAATGTGTTTAAAAATTTGTTTAAGGCGTGAATACTTTATTTATCTGAAGGAATGAAAGAAAACATCTAAAGTTTCAACGTGAAAGGGATCGGTTGCTTATGCAAAGTGCAGACAGAAAGGGTTGTGAAACCAAGTCTAAATATTGTGTCTTAAGCTTTTTGTTGTATAATTTAAAAGAAGGTTATCAGCGTCAGCAAAATATCAAAATATTTGTGTCTTCTCTATCACTATGGTGCTCGTGGTAT
This sequence comes from Cyprinodon diabolis, assembly GCA_030533445.1. Lineage (NCBI taxonomy): Eukaryota > Metazoa > Chordata > Actinopteri > Cyprinodontiformes > Cyprinodontidae > Cyprinodon > Cyprinodon diabolis. The sequence continues at coordinate 23,176,650 of CM060078.1, forward strand.
TATTAAACTGTTTTATTAGCTCGGAAGAACCCAAACAGAGGCTAGATGCAGGCATGCCCAAAGTCAGTCCTCGAGGCCCGATGTCCTGCAGGTTTTAGAGGTTTCCCTGCTGCAGAACAGCTGATATTCCTTGATAGCTGATTAACAGGATTTTACTGAAATGCAAAAATCAGCTCTGCTGAGGCAGAGAAACCTCTAAGACAGATGACCGACTTTAGCCATGCCTGAGCTAGAGCTTTACAGTGAAAATGAGTGCATCACTAGTATGAGTGCTGCTGTTGATACATTGAAGGCTGTATTTATCCTTCTTAGGGTAAAAGAAGTGCCAAACAGCAGCAGCAGCAGGCCCCGGCACAGGGACACAGCTATGAGGTTTGTGTAAAAACACACCCCACATATCCTACAGTATATTGATTCACTTATTGTAGGGTAAAGTCTAAAAAAAAAAATAAACATGTCTGATTGTTTCGGCCTCCAACCATATTTTTACTCATGTAAGTCCTATAATTAATAAAAGCGTTATTAGAGATGCTTTAATGAATTGACTATGAATTAATATTTTGGGATCCTGAAACTTTTAGTTGATTTTATTGTAGAACCCTAATTACGCTTTCCTTATCTGATGCATTGTTGTTTTCCTGGGGTATAAAAAGCTGGACAAACTTATTAAATTAGCATTCTTAGATGCTAATATGCATTATCTAGGGTTTCAGGTTAAAAAGTATTCACACTGGTTTCAATGATGACTAAGACAAATTAGCATAAAATCGACATAAAAACCACTTAATTTATTTTAGCTTGCTGTAATATTATGGTTTTTTTTTTTAAAGTCTGAATGATAGTTGTTGATTCATATTATTGTTCATATTATTATTATTATTATTGCAGGTTACCCAGTCCGCCAGCCTGGGCAGGAAGTATTCGGCTCCCGGCCAGCTTTGCCCCAGCAGCATTGGAGGCTCCGCCCAACTCCCTGCAAACCCCACCAGCGCTACCTCTCTGGCTGCCAGGAAAAGCTCCCTCTGCCACCCTCCAGCCTCTTCCCCTCTCCCCCAACTTCAGCCGCCCCAGTTTATCCACTATGTCCCCAGCGCCACCTACACCGCTCAGTGGTGCGGTCCAGCTCACAGCATGTCCAACCCACAGCAAGCACCAACACAGCCTCTGTTGGTCAGCGCCTCTCAGCCGCTGGGGCCCTATCCCCCTCCACAGGGCCAACTACCAGGACAGGGGCCCTTTCTGCTCTCCACCACTCTGCAGAAGTCCGTAAGCAGCCCAGGAGGGCCAAACCTGAGGACCACATAGGGGATGGCGTCAGGGCGGGTTTCACTGACCGACAGCCCGGTTGGACAAGTGCAAGGTGGCTTGTTTTGCAGCTAAAGGAAAAGGAGATGCACTGGAGTGGAGAAAAACAGATCATAAATATATATATATATATATATATATATATATATATATATATATATATATATATATATATATATATATATATATATATATATATATATATATGGTTTGGTTGAGACACCATCCTTGCTTTGGGGTCATGACAGCCAAAAGATCAAACACAAAGAAAAGATATGTGTGTTATGTTATATGGTTAATATAGGCTTCCAAACCAGTTGCAGGGTTTGCTGGGTGCATCACAGTAAAGAAATATAAAAAAATGTCATTTATTTCAGTGCTTTCGTTCCAAAAAGTGAAACCCTGTATATAGATTCATTAAAAACTGGGTGAGATTCAAGCATTAATTTCTGCGTGGCTTAAATCAGCTCATTTTTAATATGACCTCAGAGCGATCAAAAACAATGAATTGAATTCAAAGAAGTAGTGCCTTGTCTTTATGTCTTAAACAAAACTAATTTTTTTTTTTTTCCTTCCCATAAAACTTCCACTATTCATATGCTTGGATCAGCACTCTGTCACCAAACAGCATCTTCAGCATTGACCTGCTGGGAAATGAAGTTTTTTTTCAGCTTTAATCCAAATTTATCAATATTAGCAGAAAAAAGGAAGTAAAATATTTCATGAATCTATATAACAAGAGTGTCACATTTTGAGTCAACTGAAGTGAATAGATTATTTTTCAGGATTCAATGATTTAATTTGATCTTTTGCAAAATAAAGTCCCTTAAAGGAGAAAATCTAACAAATACAGGTGTTTGCATACGAAGGTTTAATGTGTTTATCCCAAAAAGCACAAAAAAGGTCTCAAAATAAATGCATATCAAGAAGTTGTAGCTCAGCACTTGATGGGATTGTTGATTTATTTTCCTCTGATTAGTTATTTTAAAAAATAGGGAGAAAAAGATAAATAAAAAGGCTGCTGAAGTGGATTTTTAGTGTGTTAGCATCGGGTTCTGCTCGCCGCATGGGCCAAACAGCCGCCGCTGCACTCCAGATGCCTCCTCACCATCACGTGGTCCTCGTCTCATCCCTCTCACCTTTCTTTGTCGCCGTGTGAAGCAATAACAGCAGTAACCTTTTAGAGGGAGGGGGGAATATCGAGCTCAAAATGAGAAAATAAGTGGCCTTGTTATCAGAATAATGTCAGTCCTTGTACAGTTTGTGTCCATACTCAGTTCTCTGAATGTCTGCTTATGATGATTCCATTTTGGTGTTTATTATTATTTTTTGTTTTTGTTGGGTTTGTTTTACTCGCTGCCCTTCACAGACACACACACTCACACAGAAAATGCACAAGACATTCACACACATGCACACGTGGCAGCAGTTTAACGGACGTAGCCTCACAGATGTATGCCTAATTTCTGACTGGGCTGGTTTCAACGCTTGGGTTGAAAATGATTGCAAATGTAAATTACTATATTAATGTTATTCTATTTAAGAAGAAACAAATACAAAAAAAAAAAGAAGTGTTCTGTCAACGGACCTGTTATATGTGCACATCGCTGTACGATGTGAAGACACTGTGATTATAGATTATTCTTAGCAGAAATGTTGTTGGACACCATTAGTTTTAAGGGTGATGTGTCACAAAAAGCATCAGAAGCCAGCTCGGGGGTCCTTTCCTCTTCAGTTCAATAAGTTTTCATCACAATAAAAAGAAAAAACTAGGCATGGGTCAATTAAAATTAATTATTTCTCCAGTTTATTGTTCTGACAAAGTAACGATTAACCTGAGTTTTAAAGCGGCACAGCTCTGCCTCTCTCTTACTGGTTGCTGCACACTTCGTGTCAGCTAGCTGAAAAAATGCTAAAACACTTGTCTAACCATTAAAAAAATAAATATTTGGCAGTATTTTATCATTCCCATAATCAATTTTACTTCCGTTTAACCAAACTAGAAATAATTGCTATAACATCAAAATGTGTGAGGGGCAACATGTGGGGGAGGGGCAGAATTTCCTTTAATTGATGCTTAAACCACTCAAGTACTTTATCTGGTGTATTTTTAGAGGGAATCTTAATGATGGTAATGGCATGGTGGGGGTTTGTGTTTTTGTTGGTTGATTCTTAACACCATAAAAGATCGTGTGTGCGTCTTTGTAACTGGAAATACGTCTAAGGTTATATTTCTAGTCTGCAAGAAAAGATTTTTCTTTAGTTTTCAGTCGGGCAACAGGCAGTCGGTGCAGGGGGTTACAGGGGAAACCCGTCTGTTTTAGTCTAATTTGTCTACAGCCAGATGAATCTGATCACTCTAGTTTAAAAATCACATAAAATGAACTTTTTTTGTTGTGGAGATGCAGCGCTTTGCTACTAAATGCTCACAAACTGCTCAAGAATACTTCAGTCATTCTGGTACTTTATATTAAAAATACTTTAAAGATAGAAACTAAGAAGGAAGATTTCATTGCAGTTTTGAAACGACACATTTAACTGACCCCTGCCTAGTTAAAATGTGTCCTTCTTTAGCAAAAAAACACTTCCTGTATCTGTATTCAAGTTAATATAACTATTCAAATTGAATGCCTTATTTCCAGCTGATCAGCTTCTCTGTTCAGCATCATTACTTATTGAACTGAGTGGAAATTTACCTCGATCCTGCATTCAAACAGCAGCATAGTTGACATTTAGATAAAAAGAAAGCTAGCTATTTTTTTTTTTTTTGATACAGTACTTCTATATCAGACACTTTAAACTCACCCTCCCTTTTCCCCCTTTTTTGTGGATGAATGTGAATGTATAAACCAATGGTGTCCATTTTAATGTACTTGAAAAGAAAAAAAAAATCTCTTTTTTTTTTTTCTTTGCCCCTGATCTTAGAGCCTCTGGTTAAAAACCAGAGGAACTTCTAGTGCCTTGCATCCTTATTGTTGCCTGTTGGTTCTGGGTGGATGGTTTGGGTTGAAGGTGGCAGAAAGTGTGGATTTCCCTGAAACTGATGGTTCTGTTTTGAAGATGTTCTGATGGTTAATGAGGATCGTGTTCTCTGGTAAAGCGTAACTTATAAACACTTCTGTTGAAGTTGGGCGTAAAGATCGTACGGTAAATCCGTCGTCATTCTGCCGCTGTTAAAGGTTAGAAAAGGCAACTGTTAATCGTAAGTGTTGTTTCTGTTGCTGTGTCTTCATTTTTAAGCAGGGGAGTTGTTAAAGATTGTATCTGAAGCTTGGACCACTCTACTCTGTGAGTGCTGCATACCTCTCTTAAATTAAACCAGTAGTTTGACTTCATCTTGAATAACATAAAAAAGTAACATATAACACAATAATTTTAATCTGAATAGCCTACATTATTGGGCTGAGCTGTGGTTCTAAAAAAAAAAGGATGGAAGGAGCTGAAACTCTCACTTTCTTGCACATACCCGGACAGTGTTTAAGGTTTAGCGGCCAAACATCAATATAGCTGTGCAAACACTGCTTCTAAGTAAATTTAGAACAAATCTTCAATCCAAAATTAACCAAGGAAATATTTTAAGAAACACGGTTACACCTGAATATTTTAGATTCACCTACAAAATGTTCAGTGGTTATGCAAAACATAGATGCAGATATAGCGAATGGAAGCTGCTTAAAGTCTCACTTTGTTATACATAAGCTTCTGCGGCGATAACTGAGCTGCAGGACATTAGGTTGCGGACAGAATTCATTTTGCACGTTGATTCTAAACAAAATCAGGCCAATGAAAGGTTTATTAAAACGGCAAATTTCAACATATTTTTCCAAAATAGTTGAAGCTTTGCTGTTCGAATGCTTTCTATCCTGTTATATAGTTCTGTTAGTTTGGCTTAATTCACTGTTTTTGTTATTTCACTATTAAAAGAAAATGATTTTCCTAGAATAACTTTCTTTAAAATCATCATTAAGTGGTTTTAATTACAGTTCAAACAAAATGATGAATTTAAGAGTTTTAAGCCTGCTAACATATATTGGTAAAGCTTTAAAAGTGGGAATTTATCAGATTTTACGGCCAAATTCATCAGCATGGCTCAGATGGTGGTGTGTGCAAACGATGCTGTCTTTGATAGTTTTGTTGCTAATGAATGCATTAAGATCCAAACTCTTATTAGAGATTTCAAATATATCTTGTAGAAACTTAAAGGTTTGTATTCTCTTTACCATCCTAATAAAATGTTTCTTTCCTGTGAAGTTTTGAGTTAAAGCTGTGAATGCTCACTGAGCCGATTTCCTGAAGATGTGTGGAATAACTCGTCCATATCTGTTATGATAAAAGAATAATACTAATACCATGGCACAATCACATTTGTGCTCTTTTAAAGTAACCTTAAAGGTAAAAAAAAATGTAAAATATGAAATAGATTTACCAGCTTTAAATAGAGGAGCATGTTTTGTTTTTTTTCATGCGTTGCAGGAATGTTAATTGTGTCATTTGTTTAAACACTTATTTTCAGGTTTCTGGTTTATTTTAGTCTAAAAGTGCTCTTATGGAAATATGTGTAGGTTTGCAAATAAAAGCACATCTTCCCAAACTAGTACATTTCATTTTACCGCTTAAAAATAAGGTTTTGCTGGTTATAGGCATACTTATGTTTGAAAAACACAAAAACTCTTTCCATCATGTTTAGTTTTTCACCCTGATGCTCTCCTTTTAATATCCCTTTTAAGTCTCACTTGTTTTATGTGCTGTTTTAAAGCATTTCTTCTGCACCGAGTTCATCGCTGTGCAAAAGTGGTTGAGTGAATAAAAAGAAACAAAGTTACACAAGGAGTCTCAGAAGACTTACATCAGCAGCCTGGAGTGGTATGTTTTGCACCTAGTATAGTGTTCAAGCTTCAAATAACAAAAGAAGATTTGCGCTTTGTGCTAAAACACAATGGAATTTGTTACTTTATTTGTAAAAACTTAATAAAGTTGTTTAAATGAAATGAAGAGAAGAGATTTATTCAATGTGTGGGGGTTTTATTATTTGTTTTTTTTTCATCATAGCTCTAATTACATGTCTCTATTATACCAGAGCATCCTTATGTATAATGAATATTAATTATTGTTTTCTTTACTAAAAACATTTTATTAACAAGGTTGTGTGATTGTAAAGGTATCATATTAACTGTGACTTTACAGTTATATTCATACTAAGATTAACAAATGTATTAAAAATTAAAAAGTCACAATGTGCCAAATGGTTAAAACAATTTTTTTTTGTCAAACTAAACTCTGACATCTATTTTTGAATTGGACCATGGTATATTGTTTTTGCTATAGATTTATATATTCAGAGTGAGAATCTTAATTTTCAGAAATTTAAGAAAAAAGTTAGGTTTGAAATCAGGATTCTGATCTTTTTAAATACATTCCCACAGTCCTAAACATATAAAAAAGAGGAAATTTAAGTGTTTTAAAGCATTTATGATTTTGTCATATTTAAAGCTATAATTTTAACCCTCTATAATATTTCAGTTCTGACGTGCAAATGAACAATTTCAGTTTAAAAGTCATATATATTCCGCTTTAGAAGTATTTTTTTTCTTATTTTAATGGTAGAATGAGATCTATAAACATAGCTGTATTCTTTGAAGCCCTCAATATCAAATCCTCTGTCATAAATAAGTTTCAAATGTATTTTCTGACCAACCAACCAACCATACATATATTTTCTTGATCCTGCAGTTCTTCTAACTCCCACATGGCTTCGCTGCCTCACTTCACCTTTTACCCTGCTGCACTTTCATTCACAATCTGCATCCTTTTATACCCAGATCATAAAATAGCTTCTTGCCTCAAACGTAATCAGGAATCTGCTTGTTGTGAGGTGTGAATATGTGTCTATTATTTGTCACCATGGATACAGTGGGAATAGCTTGGCCTGCCCAGTGAAACAAGAGGCCTGGGGAAGGAAAGGAGGAAGGAAAACGAGACTTGCTGCAACACAAAAACAATATAAATCTATCGAGCAGTTTTCCTGCTAGATGAAAAACTGAACTGCAAAAAAATAACAAGAAAAATCCTCACTTTGACCATACTAATTTGGTCCTGTCAGCATTACATGACGCTGTGATGATTAATAGCAGCTTAATTAAAGCAAAAACTAATTCCTTTAACACACCTTATTTACCCTGCAAAAGCTTAAAGTATTAAAACTTTTGATCCAAGCAAGTCTGCTGATAAAGCAGATATTGGACTAAGACCACCATTTCTGATCATTTTAGAACTATTTGGATTGAGAGGATGTTATCAGCCCTCAGCCCTTTAAAAAACTATGCACAAAAAGAAAGACGAAAAGTAAACAGGTGTTTTCCTGCTTTGATCTTATTTAGTTGGTTTTTAAATGTTCCTTTGCGTCGATAATGACCCAATTTTAGCTTTATTGTAAAGGTAATGCTGAGTAAAATAAACAGTAATGGAAGCCCTGTTGGTAGCCACTGAAAGTGGTGAACTTATTTAAACTTCAGAGCCGTTTTAATTCAATTCAGTTTATTTATATAGTGCCAATCCACAACACATGTATTCTCAAGTCAGTTTAGAGAGATAATACAACCAGATCATACAGTCAAATTTATTTAAAGATTTCTATTTTAGGAATAATAATTGATTGCATCGACTCATTGACTGGAGAAAGCAATCCCTCACACCAAGCATGCTTGTAGCAACAGCGGAGAGGAAAAGCTCCCTTTTAACAATAAAAAATTTCCAGCAGAACCAGGCTGGGTTCAAAGAGACAGAAGCAGACATAAAGAAAGAAGCAGAGATACAAAAGGCCACTGTCAACCAACTCCACAGGCGGCCCTGTCCAGGAAACACACAGCCAGGCAGACGAGCTCTGAGCCAGCTCCCATGTCACAGGATGAAGAAGGCACATACAGTTAGTCACAGTTAGAGAAACTACACTGAAAAACAGGCAGAGCTCCAACATCTATAAACAAAGATTCTGATAGCAGCAGCACAGCTGATCTTTCTCTCCAGGATGATGTCACAGCCAAACAGGAACGGACCAGATGAAGCTACTATGATGAGAGAAAGCAGAGAGAGCATAGCATTTAATCGAAATAACTGCAGAAAGGTAGAATAGAGATAGAATGATAGAATGAAAAAGGGGTCCCTATATCATCCAGCATTCTAAGCCTATAGCAGCATCACTATAGAGATAGGTCAGGATAACCTGAGCCCCTCTAACTATAAGCTTTTACTGTACTTATATTGTCTAAATGAAGGAAAATCAGGGTTTTAACTTTAGCAAAAAGCTGGACTTATTCACAGAGCTTCATTTGACACTGGAAAAAATCAAAATCTACATGTCATTTTTTCTTAAAATAAGTGCATTTTTTTTCTTGAATTTATGTTGTAAGACACTTTGCCAATGGAATAAGACAATTTACATTTATAATAAGAAAAAACAAATTCCTTGTCTTATTTCAAGTGCATATTATCTAATTATCTTATTTTAAGAGTAAATATCCTCATCCCATTGGCAATTAATCTTATTTACCTGCTCAAATTAAAGGTAAATACATTTAATTTAAGACATTTTGACTTATTTCTAGATGGTTTTTCCAGTCTATGATGCCTAAACTAAAATCGTGATGGTTTAAAATTGTTTTTTTTATGTATTTCCTAAACTCTCTCCCAACAGTGAATCTCTCTGACAAGTTCCTAATCTGCTGTAAAGAGATGTTCACCATAGTCAAGAGTCTGTGCTTTTACATTCTGGCAAAAATGCCACCACCATACATCCCTGCAACCGGTACATGTGGCGCGTTTGGTGTCATCTGCAGCAGATTTTTTTCTCAAACATAAACATTTTGCATTTGTTAGCTAATATTCTCCAAAAGACCTCATTGGTCTTCACAGAAATTTATCTGAAATGACTGGATTTTACTGAGCACTATAGCAGTAGGGCCTAAATTCAAATATTTTACACCTTTTGGGACATATGTGATGCATCAAAACTTGCAGCCTTGTGCTACAATAAGTCTACTGTCTGCCATTACAGCGGTTTTAAATGGCAGATTAAAACCTCCCAAATGTTAAAGAACAGCAGCTGATTGAATCTATGCTATTTTTGGTGATTTTGATGTGGCCAGTTAAAACAGATGCAGTGGCGATTTTATTTATGCACTTCCCCAACTATAAAAAAAAACTTACTTGCTATTCTGATGTTTTAGGTTTCCCTCAGCTGCCCCTCAGTGACACATTTAACATAACCACAACTCAAATATGATAAATGTGACCTGAAGCTGATGCAGAACCCTCGCCCTGACCCATAATGAGGGTAAAAACAGGTTAGTGTTGATATTTAGCCGGAGGTGGTAGATGCAGCTTGAAGCCTTTATTTATAGTGAGGAGACAGAGCTGAGAGTGACAACTTCGGGAAAGTTGTTCAGCTGAATTTATGGAAAATTATTTTAATGAGCTGCAAATGCTATATGATCCGTTGTCATTTCCGTTCTCACGTTGTTTTGTAGGCAACTCTTCATGTTTTCCCTGGAATATCTATGCCTTTGAAAGCTTTTAATGTAATCTGTAGCTGTGTGAACAAAATCAGGGCCATATGGAAGTCCCCACAAGCTCATCTAGCTGTTTTCTTTGGCCAGAGAGAAGCTTTTTGATTTTTCTGAATAAACAGCACAGCCACAACTCATCTGCTCACCATATGTGTGCAGGGATCAGGCAATTCTAGCAAAAGTTGCTCTTTATCCATGTATATATATATATATAGATATATAGATATACTGTATATCTATATATATATATCTATATATATATATATATAGATATAGATATGGATATATATATATATATATATATATATATATATATATATATATATATATATATATATATATAGTTAGTTAGTTTTTAAAGATAACGCATTGCAAAAAAAAGGACACATGGAAACTTTGAAAAGCAAAGAGCCTTTCATGATCTCATGAATACTCACACAAAACTTGTGTTTTTTGTGGTTTTAAACCACAGTGACATTTGATTATCCAGCTTTCCATAATTTCCTGCAATACTCCAAAAACGATGCAACAAAATGTGGCTGGAAATGAGTCAAATATGCAGATAAAGCAAGACCCTAAAAATATGCTATAACTACGCTTTGACATTAAACTAGATCAATTAAAGGGAATAAAGGGTTCTTTTTTTTTAGAGAAGTCCCTGCGACGTACATTAAAAACACGCTTTCTATACTGAAAAAAATGCATTTTAAGCATTCATGACAAGCCTGGATAATGAGGGTGTGGTCTTGCAAGCATCTGACTTGTTAATTCAGACTATCTGAGTGAACTGGAGGCAGACCTCTGGGTCTATATCAAGACAACACCTCAAACAAACCGCTCTTCTGTAAAATCAGAAGAAATCACAAGTTTCTGGAAGGTTGTGTGTTTATTGAAAAACATGCAAATCAAACCCAGAGCAAAAACTTGTGGGAAAAGCTGGCTGAAACAAGATTCATAGAGAGATTTATAATGTTGGCTGAACAACCACTCTGTGAGGAAGAAGCCAATGCACACATGGACAAAACCAGAGCCAAATGTAGCCGGACCCATTGGTACAAACTGTATAAATATGAACAAAAAGTTTAAACACTTAAAATATCCCACACTGTGTGTACATTTATATGGTTTTTCAGTATTTTTATAAACTCATGTGAGTAAAAATAAGTATAGTCTTGCTTCAAAATGTTTAGATTTCTGGCACTTTTGGAGCCCCATAAAAATCTGTAGGAAAATTGAGTGCACTTTTGGAAGCTGATGAAACAAAGTATCAATGTCTAGATCCTAAAAATAGAAAAGTAGATGAGGATTTATTCTGGAACTGAAGCTTTTCTGATTGGATGATATTCCTCCAGTTGGTGTGAAACGATACAAGGCAGTGGTTTTTATGTGAGTAGGTTAGAGACTGAGAGCAAAGGTTAACCTACGTTTGCAAATTACAGATATCTGTATATATCACTCTATCTATTCTTGGTCTGTTAAGAAGCCTGTGAAACAATCCTCTCTGATTTTTTTCCTTTTACCTTCATAGACACTGTTTTAATTGGTTTAGTTCACATTCACACAGAAACGCTTTTAAAGACTTTCCAAGGAGCCCTAGTTAGACTCGACTTCAAAGTAGGCAATAAATCTGTGAAAGGACGGCCATAAACCATATCAGAAAAGCACAGTGATAAAAGGCAGAGCAGTTTTATTCCCATTTAGAGTGAATAGATAATCATCAGTGTCGATTAGCCAAGTACATCCAAGTAGTTTGTCATGGTAATAATGAAGCTTTAAGTATGGAGAAAATGTCACAAATCAATCGCTGCATAAGAAACTCCATAAACTTCTTATTTTCGGGCTTTAAAGGTGGCTGAGATGTTGTGTATAACATGTCTACTGTTTCTGTGTCTAAACATGGTGTGTATGCCAGATGTGGATGTTTATGTCCCACTTAGTAATGGCCTAACTCTGTCTTTCAGGTCTTTCAGTCAAACATCTGTGTATGAGGTTTAAAATGAACCGTGAAACTTTGATACAGCAATTGGTCAGTGTTACCGCTATAAACAGGTTGGTTATTACATACATGAGGGGGAATGGATGAATAATTGGTAGCCGAGAGGCAGAGTTGCTGGAAACGCATGCCGCCTCTGCACATGCAGTTCTCTGGCTGTAACACAGAGAGCTGGAGCTCTGTGGTTAATGCATTGATCTGACATCAGATACAGAGGCGGCTGAGAGGCCCACACACTAAGGCCATGCAACATATCACCATATAAACCCATGAAAACTATGATGGCCAGCTTCTTCTCTTCACTTATTCCTCCTTTTTTAATCTGTTTTACAGTGATGCATGATGTGACAGCATTTAGATACAGTAATATTCTGAATTAAATGGTTATTTTCAGAATCTTTAATCTTCAGGGTAACATGAGCTTTAGTGCATCTTTTCGCATCCATTGCAACATTTAAAATTAAATCTGTTTATGGGTCTCTACTTGTGAAACAAACCTAAAGTTGAATCTGGGTCAGTATTTCTGTTGCTAAGGAGAAAGTTATATATAACCTGATCTACAAAAGTTAGACAAATTTCATTAATGTTTAAGCAAGATTACATTACTCCCTTAAATGTTTTACAGGAAAACAGCCTAAAGGAAGGGTTAGAGGATTAGATATGGTAGATAGAGAAAGTACAAGTGTAAGATTACAATCTATGTATTATTAAACATTTAAGTTTGATTGTGCAGGGTAGTTTAGACCTGTTCACACACTTTTAATGATTTCGAACCTCAGATATGAGGCCTGTTTGAATTTAGGGTACTGTAATAGAAGCTGTTAACTTATAATTTAATAATTTTATCAAATCTTGTTAAATAGTTTCATTTTTGATGGAAACCAAAACACTGTTTCAGTACAAACATTTCATTCAAACTATAAATAAGGGTGCTGGATTGTGCAGGCTCGTCCTTATTCGTTTGCAAACACAGAATTAATTACTGAAGAAGTTTTTAGGACAATGCAATTTTATGGTAATTGTTCTCAAACAGACAGAATATCCAGGCGTGTTAATTAACCTAATTATTTAAAAATACTCTAATGCTTCTGAGGGATTGTTGCAAATTATCTCAAAGAGAATTTGACATTTAAAATAGTTCAACTTAAACACCTTATATCAACTGTTTAACACGCTGGTGGAGGGATTATGCTGTGGGCTTGCTTTGCTTTTCAACATTCTGTGTCAAATGTCAGCTGCACAGAAACATAGGCGCCCACAAACCTCAGCATAAAGAAGACTTTTCCTCTATAACAATATTAAATCCTACAAAGTTCCTATAAAGAGCTGCAAAAGATGCTTTTTAGTAGTTTCTATGTTATTAATTGATTGAAAAGTATTCGAGGGTGTGATTATTATCTGAATAACCGACCAGGATCTTGACACGTGTGACAGAAAGAGGGTGGACTTTATTTTTTTTTTATAACTGCATATCCATCTCAACCCACCGGAGCAAAAAAAGAAAAAAAAGAAAAAACTCATGCGCGCACACACCTACCCACGCGCGCGCGCACGGCGCTGTCATTTTGACGTCTTCTCTACTTCCTCCCTGCTTTCCTCGCTCGCGCGCAGTGAGAGCTCGGTTGACAGCTCGCGGTGTCTCACGCGCGGCCGGATTCAGAACATTAACGCAGCTTTTTTTTTTTTTTTACCGGCGGAACGTGCGGGACATTTTCACGCGCTGGTTGAAACGCAGAAGGTACTTTTTCTTTTATTTTTTTTTATTCACAAAAAAGTGTTGGGAAATGAGTATAAGGCTATTCAATGTGAACTTGAAAGGTTATTTGTCACTAGAATGCGATTTGGAGTAACAAGACTTAAAGTCAAACATTTTGTTTAAAATGTGAAGCCATGTATCTGCCTATTATAGACACTGTCAGTCCTGAAGGAAAGCAGAATAGTCATTTTAAATGAGTGGTTTTCTTTTTTTAACAGCAGGACCTCCAACTTGTGGTTTCTCTTAGTAAAGCAAACAACAAACCCCTTACTAGTCAGAAACTTTATTTTAGAGCATGTCTGGTGCTGGGTTATAATTTCCCTATTGGGCTCCAGCCTTTAGAATAGTAGAGATTGTGTGTGTGTGTGTGTGTGTGTGTGTGTGTGTGTGTGTGTGTGTGTGTGTGTGTGTGTGTGTGTACCTGTCTAGCCCTCAGTGTGAGGACCACTTTTCCAATTTCACCTTCAAATTGAGGACCGGTTGTTGCAAAGAGAGGATATTTTGTTTGTTTTTTAACTTTGTTTATTAAGCAAAATGATCTCAGACAATATTTCACATAAATGTACAGTTTGTACAGTCAATCAACCCCCACACATACAAACCAAAACAGACTATCCCTTACCAAAAAGTAGTTTATTCAAGTATATTAAAAGTGCACTAATTTCATACTTAAAATCAGACAGTGCACTTATTGTTTATGTTATTGTTTACTAAAGTATACTTAAAGTATACTTTAGTAAACTTAATAACTGCCCCTATTTAGTTCGAAAAAATATTACTTTAGTAATACTTCAAGTACACTAAAAGTACATTGTTCGGTATACTTTCTAAACTTATACTTATGTATTCTTAATAGAATTTACTTCAAGTATACTACTTTTTGCTAAGGGAATATATTAGGGGCGTTCCATAAGTAATGCCCCTGGCCCACTTCCAGATGTTTGATCGAGCTAAAATTTTGCATGTGAAGTATTTTAAATTTCTATAGATTAAATAGCAAATTACAGCTCTGAAATAATTGTGGTTTCTCATTTACTGGTGTTAAAACTGAGTCAAGTCTGGGTTTTTGCATTTGAAAGGGAGACTTTTGATCAAATGAAAGTAACTTATATTGATAATGTCCCATAATATAACCTTGTAAAACATTTTGCTAGGTCATATAACGGGCATCATCGCCATAAGTTACTTTAATATCATCTTTCCAGGATGAGTCCTTTCAAATAGAAAAACCGGATCACTGCTCAACACTCAACAGGCTCCATTTCAGACTTTACTCAGTTCAAACACCTGTAAGTCAGAAACCACAAATAGATCAGAGCTGTAATTTTCTACTTAATCTATAGAGATTTAAATAACGTCACATGCAAAATTTCAGCTCGATCAAACATCTGGAAGTGCGTCAGGGGCATTACTTATTGAACGCCCCTCATACAAAGACAAACAAGAAAAAAAAAACCTACTCATCAAACAGCAGATGCTAAATACAAGGCATAATTATATAGACATAGCCACAGCCAGACATAGCATACTAATAATCATGTTCAGCATGTCCCCCTTAAGCGTTGGGTTCAGGAATAAGTGTGATATCAGACTTGTTGACATATTCAAGTAATTGTCCCCAAAGATTCATAAACGTTCCACTTCTACCCATCATAGACAGTCTGATCTTTTTCTAGTTTTATAAAATAGAGGATGTCTTTGATCCAACGGATGTGTGAAGGTGGTACAGAAGATTTCCAGTTCAAAACAATCAGTCGTCTCGCCAGTAGAGTGGCAAAAGCAAGAACATCTTTCTTCGCTTTTGCAAAGGAAGCCAAAGTATATTTCCCTAAGGAGAGGGGGGATCACAAATACCGCAGTAAGTGCATTGGGTTTGATTTTCTCACCCAGTACTTCTGACAAAGTGGCAAACATATCTGACCAGTAACTACATAATGAGGGGCAAAACCAAAACATATGTACAAGGTCTGCTGCAGACTGCTGGCATCTATCACATGTTGCAATTATTCCATCATACGTTTTAGCCAATCTAGCTTTAGTATAATAGACACAATTTAACACTTTAAATTGGATGAGAGCATGTCTAGTGCAGATAGAAGATTTATGTATTTTTTAAATTTCTTGTGAAAGCACCACCTCCAAGTCCTCCTCCCACAACACTTTTATAAAGTATAGGTGTTCAGGATTTAGAAGATTAATGTGCTACTGGTTAGGTTGAGGGTTAGGACATAGAAAAGGTTGAAAATAAATGGAAGTCAATGGGAGTCAACACATGGTCCTCACTACGATGGCAGAACAAGTATGGGTGTGTGTGTTGAAGCATATTATGGGTGTTCATTTTCAGTGGCCTTGCATAAAAAATAAAAATACACCTTCATCAAGTATATTCATGTAACATCTATAATTTCATATTAGTAGTGTAACTTATTCTAATATTAATGCTGCCACCACCATGTTTCTACTTCTTAGATTGGTGCATTTATTTTAATAACTACTTATAACATTAAGGAGTGAGGCCAAACAGTTCAGATTGGTCTACTGTGACCAAAGCATAGGCTACCACACACTTTGCTGTGGATCCCTGCAGCTCTTGGCTGCTGCTCTAAATACCGGACCACCATCTCTTGTTACTTTTGCTGTTGTGCCAAACTGAATATAAAGTTAGATGCAAAAGTTTTGGATACTGTTTTATAATAGTTTTTTTAGTAAAGACATTTTGAAAAGCATGCACTGTTTTCTTTTAACTTCACAGTTATACACTTCCTTGTATTGATCCATTGCATAAAATGCCAACAGAATCCATTGAGGTTGTTATTTTTAATGTGAAAAAGCAGGAAACACCTGCTTAAACTTTAACCTGAAGACCTGAGCAGTAAAAGCTCTTATCTAAAACCAGCTGAAGATCCTATCATTAAACCAAAAGGAATGCCTGACCATAAATGCTTCTTATCTTTAATATGGTTGCCAGATTCAGTACATGTCCCCCTGTGATTACGTGTTCTTTAAAATAACCTACCAGTCTTTTGCACATATAAAACATTCTTGACAAAGATGCGACCTTGATAAACAGTTTTTTATCGCAAATTCAAAACAAATCTGATCTTCCCAAGTAGCTTAGAGCAAAATTTCTTCATTAGATATTGCTATGTGTTGTATAGTGAAACATGAAGAGTTTAGGACAAGATAATAGAAAACACACAACAGTTTTCATATAAACAGACTCTAATCGCCCTCAATCTTGACCTTAGCTTCACCAGACGGGTCACACCCACAACTCCCTTCTCTTAAAGCTCTGAGGTCTCTACTGAAGCTCTGCTTGGTTGCATGCTTTGCAGCCAAACTTCCAAAGCCACATCTGAAGCAGTGTAGCGGTTCACACGACGTCACGCAGACTTTGGGGGCTTGTCATAAAAAAAAGAGCTAGTCTTGTATGGTAAGGGGCCAGAAAGCCTCGGCTTTACCTAGCTTGGTTTGTCTGAAATGTATGTGCCACTCTTATCTGTTTTGCTGTGCGCGAGCAAACAGGGGGCATCTGAGTTTGTAGCAGGATCAAATGTCCTTCTCAACTACTTTACTGTAATTTGATTAGAATGCTGCATGTTGTTAATGCTGCATGTTGTTAGACATGTCTCTGTGAGGGAAATCTGCACCATGCATCATCACTAATGCATGCTCTCTGCAAATCTGAACACAAATGTCCCTTTTCCATGTTTATTTAGATGCTGCCCTATTGGTTGCCGGTTTCCAGTGGTTGTTAGCCATCTGCCGCGGCTAACATGGAGCGAGAGGGCTCATTTAGGAGGTAAGACCACAAACACGCTCCTTAGCAAACACTGCCCTTCAGTTTCACCTCAGCTCCTACTGCCTGTGTCCCTTACAGATATACAAAGACTCTCAATACTGTACATTAATGCACATGCATTCCTAGATGACCTCATTCGTGCTTTCACTCTTCTTCTTCCTTTGTGCGGTGATTAGACTGCAGCCTTCCTGTGCAGAATAGGGGCCAAAAATTCAGATGTTTCACTTCCTGCTCATATCAGAGCTCTTTGCCTTTTTCAAATCCAGAAAAGGACACTTTCCTCCTCAGCTCAGATAACACGTCTAGACTGTGATAGTGACTCTGTGCTTATTTTAAGAGTCATTATCTATTTATTGTCTAAGCTTGAAAGATTTCTTAATTAAAGCATGGCTATAAGTGTGACTCTAAAGCACTTTTTTTTTTTTTTAGATATTTTTGAGATTTGCAGTGAGCTGAGCTAAGTGACTGAATTATTTATGTGGATCCAATGTAATGATATTCTTGCAAAATAATTTGATTTCCGTTATAAAACAAAGTATAAAAACTGATTTGAGAATTGGGATTGTCTTGCTATTTCCAGTCAGTTTCTTGCCAATTCTTCTATTCAAGCATCTGAAATTGCTGTTTTAAAGTATGATCAATCCCAAATCTTGAATATTTTTAAGTGGTGTAGCTGCACAATCTTATTGTAGTTTAAGTTAGAGTTAGAAAATGTAATAGTTTTGTGGTGAAGTAGCCTTTTTAATAAAGCTTAGAAGCTTTATTCTCAAACAATGCTTGTTTCCGTAAAACAGATTATACCCCGGGATGTATTTCGAACTCCCTCGATTATTTTATGGAAATATTTCCTAATGATTAATTTATCTTTCTGGTGATGAAAAGAAATTGTTGTTAAAGTGTAAAGCAACAGGTAGGGGAGGGGGAGTACTATAGTTTTGTTCCTTTTCATCAGTGAAGGCAAGGTTAACTTTATTGAGAATCTCACGCTGCACACTGATGGAATACCATGGGGGAAAGTACTTTTTAAAAACTCTGGACTATCCTCCATACTGGACACCAACCATAACCCTCCGCTTTCATCTCTAACTGAAATGGTAAGAGAAAAAGATGGAGGGAAACGCGTCACCTTTAAACTCTTCCCTCCCTCTTTGAACCTCAAAGGGTTCCTTTGTTCGCCTGGTACAAAAGCTCTCATGGTCACATGGCCAGCGAGCTGACACAGACTGGTGAAGGGACAGAGACACGGAGAGGTAGAGCGGGTCAGGAAGAGTAAAGCTGGGAACAGGGAGGCAGACGCGCTGCTTCCATTCAGATTACTGTGACTCACACACATGGAGTGGGGCTATGCGATACCCTTTTATGTGCTTCAGTAAGTATATAACATCCTGTTTGTGCCAGCAGAAGATGGTGGGAATATTTTTGTTTATAGAAAAAACTTCTGTTTATAGTGCTACAATGCCTTGCACAGAATTAGACGTGGCTTTCTCTTCGTCTTTTTTTCCACACACTGCTTTGCTCCAAACTTCTAAGATAATTTTTTTGTCCTCTTTATTTATCTGTTTGTCCTTCAGTTGGGGTAACTGAAATTAACTTGCTTTTACCCGTCTATGAACATTTTAACCACGTAAACATGGGAGAAAAGGTAACCATCCTGTTATTTTAGAAATTAGTTTAGTAAAATCGAACCAGTTTAAGCTTTGAATTTTAACAAGTGTAATATACTTCATTGCCTGGATGATTCTTAGATTGCTTACCTCCCCAAAAAGATCAGTGGTCTGAAATCATTGTTAACATTTAATAATGGTGTCTGCCTTCAATCTAATCTATCGTTTCGTGCCAACTTGTGTCTATAAATGCATGTTTTTCTCTTCCTTCCTGCTGGATCTCAAGGAGCCTTCACAACAAGCTGCGGTTGGGCACCGGCTCGTCCTCCAGCCTCACCGACCTCTCGCAAGCCAAATGTTCATCAGGGGGTGGGGAGAAGGGAGGGACAGCTGGGGGGCTGTCAGAGGAGGGCAGGAGGAGCAAAGAGACTCAGCAGAGGAGGGCCGGTGCCAACGCCACCTGGAACAGGTCAGTGCATCAGCTATTCATCATGTTTGCTCTTCACATTTCAGACATAACCCTCACAAATTCATTCATACTTTTTGATATGAAAGCACTAAAATAACATTGCATAACAATTTAATGCATTTTAATTGTTTGTCTGTTAAATTATTTCATTTTATGTGTTTCTTCAGCATCCAAAATGCGGTGATCTCAGTTTTCCAGAAGAAGGAGCTGGGAGTAAATGAACTCTATACTTTAAATGAAGGTGTCAGGTAAGCTAGCTGTCATAAGCATGATGGACTTTTTTAAGTTTCAGCTTTTTTCTTATTTAAGTTATGTAACTAAAACATATTGTTGTTGTCCTAAACTGTGAGTTGTAAGAGTCGCCCTCATTCTCAGATCTGCACATGCATGGCAACAGCTGCTTGACCTGAATAAGGAACACCTTATGATTATTTGATCAGATAGGAAAGGACAGGTTAAGGTTACAAATGGGTCATTGCTGCTTACTTTCAGTGTACCTGAGGGATGTTTGGACAGGGCTTTCAAAACTGTGTGGTGTAATATTAAAGCACACAGTTTCCTAACATAAACCTACAGGTACGCAGAGTAGTTTTTTTTTATTTTTTATTGAAAATTGATCCTTTTTACCAACAAATACCATTCTATCATTATGAATTAAAAGAATGTGAAACAATCCTTCCCTGCTCTGATCCTCAAAATAAAAACCTCTGCAAAAAAATTACCTTTACATATCAGCTAATTCTTAAAGGAGTCTATTTTAAATTTATATTCAATTAATTTTAGTACAGTTCTTCTTCATCAGAGCCTACAATAAATAGATAAATAAATACAACTGTAGAAAAACAGTAAAACATCTCATGTAGTACTAACTCTGGAGGAGCTGCAGAGATACGCGGCTCAGGTGTGCAGCAGAATCTACAAATCAATGCTTAACGCAGAGTTTAATTTATTTGTTTTAAACATATTTCATAATTCATTACGTCAAAATTTAATCTTTTTTATGATCCAGTTTCCTTCCACACACTTTTTTGAAATATTTACACTGTTTAGTTTCAGTAACAAATCACCATGAACTCACCATCCTGACTGATAAGTGTTAGTGCCTCAAACATCGCTCAAAGTAAGAGTGCAAAATGCTGCAGCATGTCTTAAATATGAGCTCCTTACCTTCCATTTTAGCCTCACTACACTGGCTCCCTGTACATTTTAGGATTCATTTTAAAGTTTTTTTATTTGTTTTTAAGTCACTCTCTCACTCTATATAGTCACTCTTGCTCCACCTTATCTTTCTGAGATGCTGCACCTTCATACACCGTCCCGTTCACTCAGGTCAGTCAATCAGCTGCTTCTTGAGGTGCCTAAATCTAAACGGAAGCGTAGTCGTTTTTCTCTGTGGCGGCTTCCAGTGTGGATTAAAAAAGTCTACCTCTCTGTCTGATTTTAAATCGCTTATTAAAACTCATCTTTTTGCCTTGGCTTTCAGAACTATTGGAAATCTTTATTTTTATAGGTTTTATAGTTCCAGATTTTATAGTTCTAGATTTTAGTTTTGTTATGTATTTTATGCTTTTATTTTTTTTAATGTCTTGTAATGTTTTATGTTGTTACACTGTGCAGCACTTTGGTCCTTTAAGAAATTTTTAAGTGCTTTATAAATAAAGTAGGATTGGATAATAACAGTGATGATAGCATAATAACAAGTTATTTCTATTTTACTATTTCACATAAAATCCATCTACAGTACAGGAAGAACATTTAAACAGAGGGTATGAATGCTTTTGTTAGGGTTTTCTGTACTATGTAACTGGTTGAAAAGTAGTTTCACATGTAAGGAGCTGAGCAGCCATATTTATCTCCAGGTCCCCATGTTCTCTATTTGCCAGAGGTAAAATCTTTTTTCAGATGTCGCCGTATCTCCTGAACACAGAGCGCACATCGCTGCTAATTTCCTGAGACGTCTGCTATTTAAACACAGCAGTTTACTCAGCGAACCCGTCTCCATCTGCTTCATTTTCCATCCAAAGACCAACCGGTGATGTGTGTGCGTCACTTCATGCTTTAAACACCCTGGTCTATCTGTGTTTCATAGGCAGCTGCTGAAGACAGAGCTGGGCTCCTTCTTCACCGAGTACCTGCAGAATCAGCTCCTCACCAAAGGCATGGTCATACTGAGGGACAAGATACGCTTCTATGAAGGTATGCATAACTTATAGCTGGAGAGGTTCTGCACCTTCACCTAACCAAATAAACACCATCCTCAAATGTTGTGTCATTTCTTTTTAATTGTATTCAACTGTAAAAAGTTTTTAAAACAAGTTCCAATGACTGTAGACCAAGAGTCTTTTGGTGTCTTAAAACAGAAAGTGGTTGCATTTGCAGCTGATAGATTTCAGTGACTGGCATCATGGAAAGGATACCCACAGAAAGTTCAGTTTCACCTCTTTCACCTACTGTCTCTTTCATCATTTGACTGGCAATCATGATGTTTACAGATGGTGAGGTCACAGATTTGATCAGAAATGTCTCCTTTAGCTCATAAAAAAGGGAACTGCTAGAATATGTTTACAGAAATGTTACGGAGAAGACAGAAAGCTTCATAGTAAGGTTAATTTTAGACTTACTAAATAAACTGGCTGTATGTGCAGTGGTAACGTTTTGATCAGTTCTCAGACCTTTGTTAGACAATTAAAGCTGTTTTAGCATTTTTATTGTCTCATATTTGATCCATTTTGAATTGAAAAAGCTTCCTGGATGGGAAGCGAAACGTCTTCATACCTGGAAACAAAGTCCAATGGATTGTTTTTTAACCTTTTTGGAACTCATATTTGATCTGGAATAAGTTTCACAGGGGATGCATTGCACTGTGTAGGAGGGGTTGCAGAATATTGTTGAAAAGTAAAAAAAAAAAAAAACATACAAAAAAGTCACTTATTTCAGAAATTGAGACTCTGGATCCATTACACATACATTATTTTTAATTTATCTTTTATTTATCAGCCAACAGTCATTTGGCCTCTGTGAAATTATAAAAAACGAACTTAGCTAGCAAAAAAATTTGATTATTAACAGGTAAGTCACAAATCTAGTTGGTTTGGAGAGCTTTTATCATAAAGTATTTAAAAACTACTTTTAGCATTTTTTATTTAATCTATCTGATATAAAATTCTTTTTGGTTATCTAAAACTAAACAATTGTAAGTGGAATGGTAATTTTTAACAGTACCACATGACATCATTTTAAAGTTTGTGGGATATTGTTCACTTTTTAGGTTTCTGAATGTTAACAGATTTTAAAACAAAGTGGTTTAGGTGAAGTCTTTCAAAGGTAGAAAAGTGTGGATTATTTAAATTAGTTTAAGTTTTTAGCCCCACTTAAAAAAAAAAGACTTTATTATTTTCTTTTGATTTTGAGTTTGCATCGTTTGTAGAGACCCAGGATGAAAATACACATAAAAGAGAAAATCTCTTTAGAAATGAATTCTTTAGAAATGCTTTCTCCATCATAAGACATCTGTCTCCCTGCTTTGATTAGCATTGTTCCTGGTCACGCTCATTTATTTCTAAGAAACTCAGACATCACTATTTTATCTGGTTTGGTCTCAGATACGACTGGCAGGGAAAATAATTATTGACTACAATCCCAGATGTCAAGTTTACATCATGAGTTAACCATTAGTCTGAACTGGGAGTGCTTTATCTCTCCTTGGTGAATTCAAATGAAGGTCATTTTCCGACTCCAAACACTGACTCACTTCAAATACTTCAAATAGACGAGGAAAGTAAGACAAAATGATCCTGTTCCCTCTGTTTCTGCATAATGTAAAACAATGTAGGAAGATAGAAGACTCACACTTTCAGAGGAGCACACACTGACTGTGACTCTTAGGGCTGTAGTCACAGAAACAAGACAGGAAGCGATCCTTTACGTCACGATCACGTCTAGATGGTGAGAAATTTAGGATAAGCCAAACCACAGAAACCTACAGATCTATTGTTCTGACTGTACCCAAGGTGCCCAGAAGTCAATTTATGTAGGCAGGTGAAGGGATGCTGCACTTTGCAGATCTATTCATAACTTTTTTTTGCTTTTTTTATCACTGCCACATTTCTTTGTATTTCGTTGGAATTTTACGTGACAGAGCAACACAACCATCTTTTTCTGTCATCACAATTTTAAGTCTTTTTGTGGTTTTTCTCTACCAGCTTTACACACATACAGTTCAAGCATTCTTCTATAGAAATAGTGCAAACTTGGTCAGAATACCTGAAACCATCTAAAAAAGGGGATTTTAAAGTATTTGCACGTATCCTCAAATGGATCTACATCTGGACCACGCTTTGATCTAAACCTTGCCATTATAAATCTGGTTTTATGTCTTATTTAGTTTCTTTTTCTTCAGTGTCAGGGACTTTCCAACCCCTAAAAGATATTTCTCTATAATATAACCCTGTGTTTAGCGCTATACATCTTCCAAATGCAGACCGACAGCATGACGCTTCCACTACAGTGCTTAACTTAGGGGGTAATGAGGAACCAAATGCTGCAAATCTGTTACAGGCTCCAGAATAAAATGTTAAACATATACAAAACCGAACTGATTTTATTGTCTTGATGCGATTTTTTTTGTTGCACAATTATCATCCTGGTTCCATCCAAGGTCAGAAGCTGTTGGACTCTCTGGCTGAAACCTGGGATTTCTTCTTCTGCGATGTTCTCTCCATGCTGCAGGCCATCTTCTACCCCGTGCAGGTACGAAAATCCTTACCCACCCTCGCTAATACTTCGCTGTTAGCTTCATTGTGGTAATATTTTGTTTGTTTGTTTAAACAGGGAAAGGAGCCATCGGTGCGTCAACTTGCTCTCCTCCACTTCAGAAACATCATCACCCTCAACCTAAAACTGGACGAGGCTCTGTCTCGACCACGAGCCAGAGTCCCCCCATCCATCGTCCAAATGCTGATGATACTACAGGTATCTTCTTTCTTCTTCTATCTTATATTCTTTTCCCCCTCTGTTAACCCGCATTCTGAAAAAGCTTAAGCTGTTTGGGGAGCAGAAATAGAATAAACAATCTTCTGGAGAAGAGGAGCAGCCGGGGTTAAAGGACAAGGGCAAGTGTTTTTCTTTGGAACAGATCTCAAAGGAAGTAATTCAGTGCTAACATACAGTAGAGCTGTCTTCCCATGACCAGTTGGTCCCCTCTGCACCCTCCCTGATGTGAATTCTCCATGTTTACACTAAACCAATAACATCCCCACAAGAACAGGAAAACAGCATGAGTGTATTAGACCTTTGACTCATATGTGTGATGAGGGAGACCATTAAATATTCCTGCACTTAAAAGTAGCTGCATTTTCATGATCACTTTTTTTCTACATGGAAGGATCTTACTCTAAATATAGTTTTTTTTAATGAAATTTTTAAGTTTTTAAGGATTGTGCATTTGCTCTATGTTGTCTTACATTTGGTATCTTGTCTTTAATTTGCACTTGATTGTGTTTTTTCAGTGTGGGTTTGCACCTTAAAGTGATTTACAGATATTAGTACATGTTCCTAAAAACTCCTTACTACATTTATTATTTATGGCTGTCTATTCTGATTCAGTTTATTTTATGCATTTTATAGAAATATATCAAGAAATACATAAGCTCTTATTTTGTTATGGTAAGCATCAGTGGATGAGATCCAATGCTAAAAACAACAAGAAATTAAAGGCCCGTCTCACATCTGTCATCGCTTTACGGAAAATATTCCCTGATGAGACAAAAGTGTACGTTTTTATGTTTTATGTGCTGTCATATTAGGTGTAAAAGTGGTGTTTCAGGTAAGCATGGTGGTGGTACTCTGATGGTATGGGCCTGCTCCGCTGACTTCTTCTAACTGAAAACCCAGAAGGAGGAAGCCATGCTTTCAGATCAATGTTCCAGCTGCAGGGCATTGATCCAAAGCAAACATAAGTAAATTTTTCCCTGCACTAAACAGATACCTTCTTTATGCAGCTGTACCGCTGACTTTAAATATGCTTTTATCAAAATACAAAAGGCATCATCGGCAAACTTTACAGAAACCTAACATCTATGAATAGGAACTCAGCTGATTATATCAGACAACGATGGGAAAAGGAAGCAGATGTAATCATTTCACCTGAGGATTGGATGCAGATTTGGAGGAACAGTCTGTCCACCACAAATTCTTTAACATGGCGCGATTTCTGCTGGAAGAATCTAATCAGGTTTTTTATGACGCCAAAGCAGAGATTCAGACTGGGTGGATCACAGTCCTCTTGCTGGGGGGGATGCGGTGTGGTCTCTGCGGGTCATTTTCATATGTTTTGGGACTGTCCAGAGCTGAAGATCTTCTGGACGGACGTTAATCGTTTAATCTATGAAATTATGGGTATAACCTTTCCTGCTATGTACCTCGAAATACCTTCTGAGGGACTCAATAATGGAGACGCACACCTGTTGAAGATATTTATGATTGCAAGCAAGAAAACGATTACTAAATGTTGGCTCCAGCCCAGACCCCCTACTCTGAAGCTTCTGGTGAATATTATAAAAATGATCCACGATATGGAAATGCTGACTTTTACATTACGGCTCAAGAAGGAAAAAGGAGAGAGACTCTGGGAAAGATGGGATTATTTTATTGCCAAAGGTGTGTAACAGTACATTTTTGTGAATTCATATTACTTGGACAGACACCTGGGAGTTTTTCTCTCTGTCTATTTTTGGAGAATACATATAGTGAAATGTCTGTAGAATTGTTATGCTCCTTAGTATGACTGCATACCACCTGCCCTAGCCCTGGGGTTCGATTATGTGTACTTGTATGTTTGAAAATTAATAAGAATAAAGTTTAAAAAAATAAATAAATGAATATATATAAATATATATATATATATATATATATATATATATATATATATATATATATATATATATATATATATACATATATATATACATATAATAATATATATATACATATAATATAATAATATATATATATAATATATAATATATATAATATATATATTATATATATATATAATATATATATTATATATATATATATTATATATAATATATATTATATATAATATATATTATATATATATATATATATATATATATATAATATATATATATAATATATATTATATATATATATTATATATATATATATATATATATATATATATATATATATATATATATATACGTATATATATTATATATATATATTATATATATATATATATATATAAGCTTTTATCTCTTGTAAACTAAACTAAAAATAACCATAAACACATTTTGTTCAAGTTAACAGATTCCACAGCAAACCTGAAATGGATATTTTCATATTTTTAAAGGTTTTTGAGGAAAAAGGGATAAAAAATAACAAAGATCCTCAGATTGGATCCTGAAAGGCTTCAGCTGAATTATTTTAGGAATATCTTCAGCCTAAGGAGACAATTCCTCACAAAGGTTGTCGCCTATAGTCTATATGCTACAAGCTGTCATTTTACACTAGTAGCTGTCAAGTATGATTTTATATCTTTAGAATTGGGGGCTTTTTCTGAAACAACTGCTGGTTAATTCCCTTTAAAGCCAAAGGGTATACAATATAAAAGGGAAACCCCCCACCCCTTTTGGGTGAACTGCTCATTAACATGCAATGACCAGGACAGCTTGCATTGCATGCTAAAAGGTTTGTAAAGCTGAATCACAGAAGATGGCCGATTGAGGTTCTATAGTTAGTGCTAACTCTATTCAGTAGGAACCAGAGACAACCTGCTTTAAAAGCAATAACTTTAAAGAGAGCAGCATCTGTTATCATCCTTTAATTTCTTGTGCAACCTGCTGCTTAGAAACATGGAGGAAAAACATCCATAATCTATAATAATAGATTAGTTCAAAAGTACTTGAACTATTTAAGTACTTAAACTGAAACTTATTGTTACATTGCTGAAATCATGTTTGCCAGTCCCTGCGATGGACTGGCGACCTGTCCAGGGTGTACCCCGACTCTCGCCGTAGACAGCTGGAGATAGGCCCCAGCACCCCTTGCGACCCCACTTGGGATTAAGCGTGTAAGAAAATGGATGGATGGTTTCAGTTCGTCCAGATGTGTCCTGACCAGTGAAGACTTGACTACTCAGTGCTTTTTAAAATATGTATTTTTGGTTCTGCTTTGGTTTTTTTTTTTTTTATAGTCTCTGTGTAAAACAGAGGTAGTCGTTATTTTTCGTTTCTCATCTCACTGCAAAGAAAGTCTGATTTTGATTATTAATACAGTGACCTGAACCTGATAGTTCAGCGATAGCTTCCATTGTGCAGAATCCCTCTCCTGGCTCTCCTTTATCCTAGTGATTGTTTATCGATCATTTTCTTTATCAGTGTGTTGTCATCCCAGTTCTGGACATCTACATAGGAATGCTTCGGTAATTCAATTCTTCTGTTTCATTCGCTTTGAAACGTGTGTTCTCAACTCCAAGCTGAATTGATTTATTTTATCCATTATCAACCAATAAAAGGTAATAATTAATTTCACCTTGGTAGCTTTTTAAGCTTTTGCCCTCTACTATAACAGTTTCGGCAACAGTTAATGGTTATCTATCTGTGGTGGGCTCAAATAATCAGTAACTAAACACTGGATATGTTAACCTGTTTGACTTTCAGTATTTCCCTCCGTGTTTCCTTTTGTGCTCTCTGTGCATCTATCAGAGGCTTGTGTCTGTCTGTGTCTTCGTTAAAAATGTAGTGACTCATTTACTCAAATCCCACTCAAAGATGGTGGCCACAGGCCTTCAGAAAGAACAGCGGATGATTTAACTAAACACACGCTTTAATCCTGTTATGTTTACTTTTAAAAAAAGACAGTAAAAAAAATAGGACGGACATGTAGCCTTATTATATTCAGTGGTGAATTACTAATCCTCATTTTATTCTTTAGGACGATGTGGCAGCAGTCGACTGAAGTGAGCTCTACTCATGTGGTCTGGTTCTGGGCTGGTTTCAAGCAGCAGCAAGTGATTTAGAGTATAGAAACCAGTTTGGCTTCTGCAATGAAAGCCAGCTTTACATGACAGACCTTCTGTCTCAGCGCTTCCAATAGTTTTTATAATATTGTTGACATCTGCAGACAGAAACAGCTTCAATTTATTAAGTTCCTTAAACACACAGAATAAATTGGTTTGGTTATTTTATTGTTTTTAAAACATCCAAGAAGTTTTATTAATTTCTACTTATATTGAGCAATTAATGGCTTCACTCCTAAAAATATGTAATTTATTGTCTTTGTTCTTTACCATTTTGACATATTTTGTCACTTTTTTCATGAGATGTCTCTTCCTACAATTTCTCCATTTTATCTGAGGCTCCGTTTAATTTTAACAATTCCTTTGTTTTTTTTTTCTAATCTAATTTGACTTATTTTGGATCAGTCTTAGAAATGTCTATGTCAACATACCAGATTTCATTTCTTTGACAGATTTCTTTTGATCACTCTGTGCAGAATTGACCTTTATGGATCTAACAATACCTGATTTTTTAAAAGATTTATTTTTTTTTAATCCTGAGAAAATCTGATTTCTCTCTTTATATTTTATTTCTGTGCCTTTGATCCAGGGAGTCCACGAATCCAAAGGTGTAACAGATGACTACCTCCGTCTGGAGTCTCTCATCCAGAAAGTGGTCTCTCCCTACCTCGGGACTCATGGTTTATACTCCAGAGACGAATCCTCTAATTTGCACTGCTCATCCTGCTTGTTAGGTATGTCTGTCCTTCTCTGCTCTCATCTATTGTGTTTCATGTTCTACAAAATGCCTAAATCTGTTTCTTTCTCTGTAGAAAAGAAACTGCAGTACTCCAGAGCTCCCAAATCGAACGGCTCTCCCACTGTGAAGAATCCCGTGGTCCGCTCTAAGAGCTATAACGTTCCCATGCTGACGCCTGTCGTGGAGTACGACATAGACACGTCCTCTGGCGGCAGCACGGGCATCAGACGCCACTCCGTCTGTGAGATGTCGTCTTGCATGGAGGAGAGTAGCTCGCTGATTAAATCCGTTGTCAGGATTTCTGAAAAAATCAGCCCCTCCAACTCCTCCATATCTTCTACCACCTCTGCTGCTCTCACAGGTAAACCAGAGGCTTCAACTGTCAATTTTACTGCGCCTCGCATAAAAGCAGACACACCCCTTGAGCTTTGCCACATTTTCCCATTAAAACATCAAACTTTAATGTACTTTCTGCTGGATTTGATGTGATAAACCATCACAATGTACTGTTCACAGTTTAGGCCATCGCTTTAAAACTTCACCAAGTTCATCTCTGACACAATTGCTGTTTAGTGTAGCTATTTTTGTCCCTTTTTGTTGTGAAAATATTTAACAATCATGTACTTTCCATAATATGCTGCAGTATGTCTTTTTGAGGCACTTTACATTAAAGTAGCGACAAAAAATGCTCTGATTGTAACATAGCTTTTGTAACTGTTTGTTCAGACACTTTAAGATCCAGTCAAGACCTCCAGCACAGAGACAACCACAGTCCCGCTTTGCCCCACCTGCTTAAACCCCAGCAGCCCTCGCCCAGCATCCTTCCCGAGCCTTCCCCAAGTGAGGACGCTATTTGTTCTGGCTCACTGGAGTTTGACTCGCCCTCTTCTTCTAAATTGCTTACACAAGACACGAGTTCGGGGCCCAGTCCGGCCTCCAGCACGGAGATGACAGCGGAGCAGAACACAGAGTCTCTGGACTCAGAGCAGGAACAAGAAGGGATCTTTCTGGACTTTGCGCACCATTGCTCAGGGGACTCGACACAGAGCGAAGACAGTGACAGGCAGAGCATGGCCTGACACAAATACAGTTATTAGAAATGTTAACACTGCCCATCTGCATATATTCCCCACACTCTGGCGCCCTCTGTAGTTTTTCTCAACTTCCTACATCTTAGAGACTAAAGCTGAATTATTTTTCTATTATGTGGAATCACTTAATATGTCAGGTATTTTTCCTAGGGCATAAACAACAAGGAGATGTAAAATCAGTCTTTATATAAATTTTTTTAAACAAACTATTTTAATAATTGTTAAATTTGTGTTTTTAAATCTTAAACTTTTTCACCACCACTGGGCCTTTTACTGGATTAACGGCGTAGTTCTGTTTTAGAAAGGTGGTCTTTTACTCTGTGATTAAATTTATTGTCTAATGTCTGTTTTGTAGGTTAAATGTTTCAACATTGTTAAACTCTGTTTTACAGTGGCAATTTAGTCCTCGGTAAAATGAATGTCACTGCAAAATGATGGACATGCAGAGCAACATATTCACAATTTAGCTTTAATCTGGAGACAGGATCACATAAAAGGTCATTTGCATTTGATTTACTAAATAAAACCGTATTGAACTAAATTATTCCAAGTTTATAATCTTTTAATAACCTACACCTGGTGACTCTTGAGACCCTGAATTTAAGAGGTCCTACTGATTCATACTGTATGCAAGACATCCAGCTCCTTTGATTTATATTTCTAACATCAGAGGTCCCTGCACATTTTATCACAAAATAATAATTAAAAAAAACTTTAAAAAGCACATTTAGGGCTCTCTTTGACACATATACCAAGTTTAGGAGCCTTAAGTTTAGTTCAACTGAATTTAAGGTAATCAAAAGACCAAATATTTGAAAAACCAATAACCAATAACTTTTGAAATTAACCTTTTCTATTCATGATGTTATTATTTTAGGTGGAACTATTAAATTATTTATTTAGTTAAACAGTATTTGTTAAGCTAAAACAGCCACTGGTGAGTGTTTCCTCTCAGGATCTGGAAGGAATTCCTTAAAAACATTTTAGCAAACCTCCACAAGTTAATCAATACCCAGTATCAGACTAAATGTATGTGCACAGTTGCTTTTAAAACAACAGGTTTACATGGAAGAAATGCCACCCCACTTCAGAATTGATCAGTTCTAATTGAGCTGATTACAGGAAAAGATATGACCATCTAAGACTAAATGGGCTTAAACTTTGTTGAGAAAAAGTAAATTTGAGAAGCCAATGAGATCCGTCTGGATCAGTTAAACATATGTCATAAGGTCCCATTATCTGCCCCCATGAATGCTTCTTAAGTCTGCAATGTATTCTATTTTAAATGCATATACAGTTCAGGAAAATATCAACCAATATTATGATTATGTCTATCTGCGAAATACATAATTATGGTTGAGATATTTCTGAACTGTATATGTATTTCACCCATAGACTGCTGGAAATATGCACCACAAAGACCATGATGGAATAATAAGGAGAAGATGGATGGATATCATGATTATACATGTATACACAAAGATTCCAAAAATAAGATAACAGTTTGTTTTTTCTAAAATTGACGAAATGTTTATTACAGTCAGATTGGTAAACGTAATAAGAGAAGAGAAAGGAAGGTGGCCAAGGCAAAAGGAGGAAGAAAAGTTGTTTCACAATATCAAAAGGAAGATTTTACAACAGAAAGAAACAGGAGGGAAGGTGACAATCTTTAATATTAAAATGTATGACTTAGAGTTGGGCCTAATGAAATAAACAGACTCTTATTTGTGGTAGTGAAATGCTGGGGAACAGGTTGGTTTTTTTCACTTTTCACTTTGAAATGTCATAATTAGACTTGTCTAAGTCAATCAGGATTAATTAATTAATTAAAAGTTTTAAAAATAAAACTAGATCTTATTGGCTTATCTCAGGATGACCCAAAAAGCTATGTTTTCAATACAGCTTTTGTTGTTTTTGTTTTTATTCATTGGTTCACATTTCTTACCACTAAGTGGTGGTAATGCGTTGATAAGCTTTTTGCCACCCGCCAATATACACCACGAAGAAGAAGAAAGACGGGGGTGTGGGCGTTTCCATTGTTTCTGCCTGGCTGCAGCTCTGCAGCTGCACCGCCAGGCGGACGGATTCGAGGAAAATGGCGGACGGTGTGGATCATATCGACATTTACGCCGACGTAGAGGAGGAATTTAGCCAGGTACTTACTACTAAATCACCCCAGTTTTTTCTGCAATTGTGTATTTCCTGTATGATAATCATATTTTCATGATACCGTGAAAGAAATATAGTCGAAGTTGCTTATCTTGTAGTTAGGCCTCTTTCGCCATGCTGCAAGCCTGCAGATCTTCAACAGCGCTTCATGTGACATAAAGTTGTCGATTTGCATGTTTTTGCAGAGATGTTAACTTTAAATAAATTGTTGTTTTGGTCAAAGTACCATATATATTAGTGGATATCATGGGCTTTATTGTGCAGAGCACATCAGATCTCGACACGGTTCCCGCGATTAAAGCTAACACTAGCCAAACAAACGCAGTTTCCTTTGCTAGCTAGCTAGCTAGCAATATAGCTTCGTACCTTTCTCTCAAACCAGCTGTTTAGTGAAAGTGCAGATTTGTTTGAGCGGAAATCTAATTATGTTTAGCTAGTTAAACGATTGCAGGAAACACCGCACTTATTACCAGGTGATTCCCTTTCCATTGGGTAAATTAAAACTCAAATTTATTTTCTAATTAGCTTATCCTCGCGCATTCGTTCATAGCCACGCTCTTTTGTTTACTTCTTCCTATGTGCGACCAGAAAAGTCAACATAAACTCAATGTTGGGAGAAAACAGATTGTTTAGGCGTCATCTACACAACATTTTCCTCCTGTGTTGTAAAATACTTAGAGATAAACTTAAAATACCTATAATAAGCTTGCCTAATAAAATTATTATTTTTTTAAGTGGGTGCATATATTTGCAGTTTATCACATATTAAAATGAAATAATGGGGCGTTTGTGATGAGTTAAGTGTTTTTTTAGTGTAGGGTATTGATATATAAATTTATAATATATATAATAGAGAAGGTAGACGTTTTATTATGAAGACTATAGGACTAGTTATAAGTGCCAGACAATGTAGGAACTGCAGTCAGAAATATCCTTGTAGTTTTTTAAAATCTATAATAAATAAATGTTTAATTTGATTAGCTTCCTATTAAAGACTAAATAAATTTAGAAGCCAGTGATATTTATCAAAAGCAGGACGGCCTCATGTTTTCCTCATATCACACAGCTCTATTTTCTTATTATTCAAAATTAAGGCAAATTAGTTTGGTGGACATTTCTTAATGTTTTTAGGATGCAAATTTCAAAAGTTGTATTGTTGTTCTGTTTGGATAAGATGTTGGGTTTAAAAATAATAATAATAAAGAAGGGACTCGTAGTTTGTTATGCTCCCACCTCGTTTGGTAATTGACTAATAGTTTATTATACACGTATCTGCTTATTCAACTTTTGTCAATTGAAATATAGATGTATTCATAGAGATTTTTTTTTCATCTAAGGCTTATATGTCTGCAGAATTTCTCTCCTTGATTCATTTGTTTAATTGAATGATTGTCTTTCTATAACAGGAACCAGAGTATCCACCTCACGAGCAGATTGATTTATACGATGATGTAATATCCCCCACGGCCAACAATGGAGATGCCCCTGAAGACCGTGACTACCTGGACTCGCTCCCTGCCCCAGGAAACACGGAAGGTGGGAAGAGTACCCCGTCTAATGCTGCATACTCCTACACAGGCAAACGGATTGCCCTATACATAGGAAACCTGACATGGGTAAGAAACAGTGAAGGCTCCATCAAATGAAATGCCTCTGACTGGTTTAAAAGCTTCAAGCATTCAGTGCTCTTTTAAATTAGTCCCGCTATGTTGATGACGCTGTCTTTTGTTTTGCAGTGGACGACAGATGAGGATCTGACAGAAGCTATTCGGTCAATAGGCATTTCAGATCTACTAGAGATTAAATTCTTTGAGAACCGAGCCAATGGCCAGTCTAAAGGGTAAGCTCATTCAGATCTTTGATGTGATGAGATGCATCTAGAAATAGCTATTATTATACTTTTCCTATTTTGTTGTACTTATTTTAGCTGGAAATAATTTAGTTCTAACTTTGTACCCCCATATAACTAGGTCCCAGTTCTCGGGAAACATGTATACTAACTCTGTAGGTTTTCCACAACCAGAGCTTTGTGACTTGAAACATGTCTTAAAAACCCTTTTTCCCTCGGATAAAAAAAAATTGCAATTTTTATTATGTTATATGTTTTGTATAATATATAGTTGACCCCTCCCACTTATCAAGCTTGTTCTTCATGGACAATAACTGTTTAAAATGTCAGATCTCTAGTCATAAGCATTGTGAAACTATGACCCATTTTGTATAGCCTAGTAAACTAGCCCCACCCACCAGCGGCCAAAATCCATTTTTGCCTGCAAGTGGTCTAGTCCCAATCAATGCCCCAGGCCCTAGATCTGGCGGGCCAATCACAAAGCAGAGATGTTTTTTGTATTAATTTCTGGATGCAAAGCGGGCGGGGGTTTGAGGGCGTGGCGACAAAGCTGCGTGACGCTTGAGAAAGGACAACAAGGAAGATGGCAACAACTATTGATCAGTTCTCGTTTGACTCAGCTTTGGAATCAGTTTTGGAAGGTTTAGACTTGGGGTTTTCGTTGAAACGTGAGCAGGAAGAGGCTCTACGCTCATTCATTTTTAAGAAGGACGTATTCGCCGTTTTACCGACAGGCTGTTTGTTTACACTCCCCCACCAGCTTTCTGTAGCGCTTACTATGTCACAGTCAGTTGTGCTCAGTGGTCACAGCGTTGGCCAATAGGCACAGACATGGTTTGAAAAAGGACGGGTTATTCTCATCGACAATCTTCCGTTATCTCATTCATCGGGGCCAGACTAAATTACAAATTTAATCTCACATTTAGTCTGGTTTATCAGGCTGCATTTTTCATGTAAAAGGTCCAATTTGCACAATTGTGCTAAATTTGGACCAGTGGTTCCAAACTGATTTATTTGAATTTTATGACTAATTTGACAAAAAAAAAACCCAACACATTTCTATGGTTAGATTTACACCCATTTTCTTTCATGCACTGGCGAAATTATGACACGTAGGTTTATTTTTGGGGAAATACAACTGGATATTACTTTTCTGTGGAGTGTTACGGACAAAATTAGCATATTTTTTGCCATTGTCTGGTGTTTTGTCTGATCGCCAGAACAGGAAACAAGATAGGATCTGATAAATATGAATTGTGAGTTGATGAAAAATGTATTTTTGCAGTGTATGGTTGGCTTACATTTGAGTTGATGGTAATTTTCATTAGAATTGTCTGATTCTAAAGAGGTACAATATGTTGGTTTTCACTTTGATATGAGCGGGATATTTGATGCAGAAAACATGTACAGATATCAGATGGTGGAAGTAAAGTAGTTAAAAGGATTTTTTCCTGGTTGTCTAACTGTGTCCTTCGTCCATATTTTCCAGGTTTGCTCTGGTGTCGGTTGGATCAGATTCATCTTCTAGAAAGTTAATGGACCTGTTGTCTAAGAGGGAGCTCCATGGACAGAATCCCATTGTCACACCATGCAACAAACAATCTCTGAGTCAGTTTGAGATGCAGTCACGAAAAAGTAAGCGGGCCATTTGCTTTCTTCTCATCTTTTTAATATAGATTTATACCAGATTTGTTTTATTGGAAGTTGATAACATAATCCTTTTGTTTCTCAGTGGAGGAATTCCCAGTGCACAACAGCAAATGGGATAGGCTATTAGAAGCACGTGAGTTTCTTATTTTCTCCCATCACACAGGTAACCAGTCAGGCCAGATGTCTGGAGAAGGCAAAGCTGGGCCGCCTGGTTCAGGCTCCCGCAGCGGATTCCCGATGGGCAGCCGCAGCAAAGGCAGGTTCCCTGGACCTCCTGGTCCTGGAAATGACCGGTTCCCTGGCCCTGTGGGGCCTGGAGGCCCGCCACCGCACTTTCCAGGTTTGTTTGATGGCACAGTTGTTAATACTTTGTGGGGGGTGTATTTGAAAGGAAATTGTGGTTTCTCATTATGTACTGTATATGATTCCTAAATTAGATGTTTAAACTTTTACTTGAATGCTATAAAAATACGAGTAGCCACCCCAGAGGATTCAGGCTGATGAAGTTTGCTTTTTACTTCTGAAGTTCTGCCAAACAAACACACACTGTTTTACTTTTATTTGCATGGAACCAAAGCCACTCTAGATTTCAGTTTGTCTGTCCAGCTTTGTCACAAGTTCAACCCTTTTCTGGCTGCAGCCTTTTACTCGCTGATAGATTCCAGCTCCATTTCCTAACTAGCTGCTTGCTTAAAGCTTAACTTTTGGTCTTTTTCTCAAGTTCTGATTTTTGCCTGCCTACTGCAATAAGCAGACGACATTGTTGTAGAGCCTTTCTCTCCTCCATGCAGTCCTTCTCATGCCTCATCTATTGCTTATTAACTGTTGCCCCTCCCCCACTGGGCTGCGTTCAGGCCTTCAGTTTGGAGCCCGAAGTTTATGAAGGGAAGAGTGATGGTTGGTTTGCTTTCTTCCCCATTAGGCTCGGGAATGAGACCAGATCTGGTTAGCCACCATGATGGCCCTCTGATGGAAATGAATTTCAATCCCTTCCCGCCGGGGGGCAGGAACGGGAGCTGGCATAGCAGAGGTGAAACACCTCAATTGATCTAAATAATTTGATCAGCTACCTTTTTCCTCTGAAGGCTCAGACTCTTGGTAATGGACCTACGGTACAAACTGTATCAGCTTAATAAATCAATTGAAGGTTCGGTTTACCAGCTACACTCCCAGATTACCAGTTCCTTTCACTAGCATTTATTTCTGTTACAACTACAAACTTCAATGTATTTTACAACCTTTTTTAATTGATAGACAAACATGAAAAACTGCTTTTTACAAACAAAAATCTAAACCAGCCAGAGCAATGTAATTCTGCTGCTTCACCCCAAATATCATTATTTCATTGAAGGTTATATAGGGTCTTCTC
Organism: Cyprinodon diabolis; assembly: GCA_030533445.1. NCBI lineage: Eukaryota > Metazoa > Chordata > Actinopteri > Cyprinodontiformes > Cyprinodontidae > Cyprinodon > Cyprinodon diabolis. Next base: position 23,214,050 of record CM060078.1, read on the forward strand.
TAGCAGCTCCAACATCAATCATTTGGGGAGGGAAAAACTGCACTTTGGCTCAATCTGATTGGTTAACACGGGTCTGTGTACTTCAATATTTAACTCCTGTCGCTGGGTGTCACTCTAACCCATGACTTTGCTTTCATTTAGTGCTTTCTATTAATGCTCTGGTTCTGTGTTAGGCATCATTCACTTGCTGGGTGGGAAACCTCCAGCCATTTCCTGCTCCTATCAAGGAAATGGTCCCCACAGCACCATGTGGCCACCATTGTGTGTTAACATGGGTGTGGTGTATTTTGGGAGATGTTTCCTACATCCTTAGTTGTTAAAATGTAGACCAAAGTTTATTTTTGTTCTTCATGGTGTGTCCTTTTCTTCGCTTGCGTACCTAAAAAGTCTTTAAAGCTTTTTCTTTATGACAATATTAGTTCTTTGATGTTCTCTGAAAACCTCAACCATTTTTGGTAGCACTGTACTTTATTTACAGGTCACAAATTTAAGAAAACTGTTTGGGAAACTTAAAATCACTATAATCCACGCCTTTTCCACCTCTCATTGTTGCGCTATTTTCATTTTTTCCCCAAAATTAAATGCATCGAGGTTTGTGGTTGTAACTATTTTGAAGGAGTTTGTGGTATTTTTATTTTTTTAACACACTATTGAAAAGCAGAAGCTTTTAAGCAAGACCAAAAGTTTAATTAATGGATTCCTTTTTTTTTTTTTTTTTTTTTTTAGTATCTCTTTGCATTGCCACCTATAAGGTTCTTCCGATTACACGGGGGAACTGGTTCCCTTCAAATCACGGAACCTTTGCCCACTAAATGATCTGTGTTTTAGTTATAGAAAACAGCAGCTTGCTCTCATCTTTGTGTGTCATTTGCCTTTTTTCTCATCCAATCAGCATCTTAGCAGCTGTGTTGAACAGAATCTGGAAAAATAAAGTTATAAGTAGAGTTTTAATGTACTTGAAAATGTATGTGGAATCCTTGTTGTGTTTTGATGAAGAAACGAGCTCCAGGATTTTTAACAACATGCTTATTTCTCCAGATGATAGCAGTGTGGCTGCTGTGATCAGAAGTTGTTTGTTTTACTCTTAAGTATCTCTTTCCTTTTGTTTTGATATTTTCTGTAGGTGGGCTTCAGGGTCCCCCTCGTCCTCCTCCTGGCCCCCCTGGGCCTCCAGGGCCTCCAGGTCCTCCACCTCCTGGCCAAGGCCTTCCTCCCCCTCTCCCAGGTCCTCCAAGTCGTGGTGACAGGCCTCCTCCCCCTGTTCTGTTTCCTGGTCAGTTTGGTCAGCCACCGCTTGGACCCCTCCCCCCAGGCCCCCCTCCTGCAGGATACGTTCCACCTCCTGGACCTCCACCACCTCATCAGGGCCCGCCTCCTCCAGGACCCTTTCCTCCTCGACCTCCGGGCCCTATTGGACCCCCGATGGCTTTGGCCCCACCCCCACATTTGCCAGGCCCCCCTCCAGGTGGGCCACCACCAGCACCTCATGTGAACCCCGCCTTCTTCCCTCCACCTGGAGGGAACAGCATGCCCCCCAATGACAGTAGAGGCCCCCCTGGTTCAAACGACCCGTATGGACGGCCGCCACCGTATGACTCCAGAGATTATGGTCCTGGACGAGGGTAAGAATCGTAAAAGTGACGCCAGGAAAACACATTTTTGGCATAATTAAAAAATATATATATTGTTTTCTTAAAGCAATAGCTAGCTTTAGCTGGTATCCTTGGTAATCAATCCCTTTATTGACTTATTTCAGAGACATGGAGTCATCAAGGGGCCCTTTGAACGAGGCAGAGTTTGAGGAGATCATGAACAGGAACAGAGCCATCTCCTCCAGCGCCATATCCCGGGCTGTATCTGACGCCAGTGCAGGTAAAGCACATCCCACCTGTCGCTACATTAGCCAGACCTGTCTGTAGAGGTGTTAGCCCCTCACTGCTAGCTCCATGAAGTTGGTCTCAGTTCCCCATGTGGACTTCTGTCTCTCTCTTCTTTAGCTGATTATGGCAGTGCTATAGAGACTTTGGTGACAGCCATCAGCCTGATTAAGCAGTCCAAAGTTTCTGCTGACGACCGATGCAAGGTCCTCATCAGCTCTCTGCAGGACTGTCTCCATGGTATAGAGTCAAAGAGCTACGGCTCTGTGTCGAGGTAAGAGCCAGTCGACATTCTCAAGTGGCTGAAGTATAATGAAATGTAAGGGGGGGGGTTTCTCTAAAACATTTACCTGACAACTTCTCTCTTTCTTCCCCAGACGAGAACGCTCCAGAGAACGAGACCACAGCCGCTCCAGAGAAAAGAGCCGGCGACACAAATCCCGCAGTCGAGAAAGGCACGAGGATTATTACCGAGAGCGCAGCCGGGAGCGTGACCGCCACCGCGAGAGGGACCGGGACAGAGACCGTGAAAGGGAGAGAGAGAGGGAGTACCGGCACCGCTAGCTAACAACACAGGTGGGTCCCACATTGGGTTATGGAGACATTATTAGAGCTTTAACAGAATTACTGGAAGAGGGAAATGACTAATAACTGTAAGGCTTCTTTGTTTGCTCAATACTTTGATTTCTTTCCTCCTGTATAGTCTTCTATTAACCTCCCAATCAGTAATAACATCACGTATTATCAGATTAAAAGCCCGTTGATAAAGTTTATTAGTGTGGCAGGGAAAGGTGTTTGAAAACAGGTCCTGTGGATTCAGGTAGGTGGGAAGGTAAGTTACCTTTTCTTTGTTTATACATTGAACATGTTGTTTGGTATGCCTCGGAAAATACGTGTAAAAGTAAAATCTGCAAGAGCAGAAAGAGGCAGAGCTCACTGATCTTCATTTGGCACAACCTGTTTTCATCAAAGTAAAAAAAAAAAGCCTGGTTGATGAGCTGCAGCCCTTTCTGCTTTTTGAAAGTTTGTCCTTCAGCTTTGGCAGCTGATTGAACTATTGTTTGTTGGAAGATATGCAGGAGGCCTCGAAATGTTGTAATAGTGAATGTTTGCCATGAAACGTGTGAACTGGGACAGCAGTTGGTATTTGTAACTGTGAAACTTTAAAAAACCAAAACAAAACTGGCAGTCTCTGGAAATTGTTTGATGTACTTTTGGTCAAAGTCTTCAGAAGTTGGTAATTCACAAAGTTCATTGATCTTTTTGTATTATTTGAATCTAATCATAATCTGTGCACTCCTCCATGATAGAGATCACACAATGCACCGCCTTTTATTGTTTTACAATAAGAATATTAAAACAAACTGAGTTTCGTGACTTACCAACAGCTGTGCGCTTAGATCAGATGTAAAGTAACGTTTTGGCTTGAAAATGATGATTGTTTGAATTTAGACTAAATTATGTAAAACTAAAGTATTTGAAGTTTGATGTCCAAACTGACTAATCTGTTTACACAGCATCTACTGGCTTGCAACAAGTTCAAGTTAAATGCCAATTATTAGGAGGTAAATGTATAATTAATCTAAGTCTGTAACGTGGAGTTTTTACCGTTTTCGATGGATGAATAAAAGCCCAAACAGTATTCCTAGCTTGCAATGTTTATATATTTGCATGCAGGTCCTGATGCTTAATTCTGTGTCAAAATTGAATAGTTTGCTGAACTTGGGATAACTGGACCTCATTGTTAAACTTTGGGGTAGAATGGAGAAATGAAACGTCCTCATGCTTGTCTTTCATTATCTGCCATGTATATTGGTGTGATACTTTGAAGTACAGTGGGGCAAAAAAGTATTTAGTCAGCCACCAATAGTGCAAGTTCTCCCACTTAAAAAGATGAGAGAGGCCAGTAATTTTCATCATAGATATACCTCAACTATGAGAGACAAAATGAGAAAAAAAAAAATCCAGAAAATCACATTGTCTGATTTTTAAAGAATTTATTTGTAAAATATGGTGGAAAATAAGTATTTGGTCAATGACAAAAGTTCATCTCAATACTTTGTTATATATCCTTTGTCGGCAATGACAGAGATCAAACGTTTTCTGTAAGTCTTCACAAGGTTTTCACACACTGTTGCTGGTATTTTGGCCCATTCCTCCATGCAGATCTCCTCTAGAGCAGTGATGTTCTGGGGCTGTCGCTGGGCAACACGGACTTTCAACTCCCTCCAAAGATTTTCTATGGGGTTGAGATCTGGAGACTGGCTAGGCCACTCCAGGACCTTGAAATGCTTCTTACGAAGCCACTCCTTCGTTACCCGGGCGGTGTGTTTGGGATCATTGTCATGCTGAAAGACCCAGCCACGTTTCATCTTCAATTCCCTTGCTGATGGAAGGAGGTTTTCACTCAAAATTTGACGATACATAGCCCCATTCATTCTTTCCTTCACACGGATCAGTCGTCCTGGTCCCTTAGCAGAAAAAAAGCCCCAAAGCATGATGTTTCCACCCCCATGCTTCACTGTAGGTATGGTGTTCTTTGGATGCAACTCAGCATTCTCTCTCCTCCAAACACGACGAGTAGAGTTTGTACCAAAAAGTTCTATTTTGGTTTCATCTGACCATATGATATTCTCCCAGTCATCGTCTGGATCATCCAAATGCTCTCTAGCAAACTTGAGACGGGCCTTGACATGTACTGGCTTAAGCAGGGGGACACGTCTGGCACTGCAGGATTTGAGTCCCTGGCGGCGTAGTGTGTTACTGATGGTAGCCTTTGTTACTTTGGTCCCAGCTCTCTGCAGGTCATTCACTAGGTCCCCCCGTGTGGTTCTGTGATTTTTACTCACCGTTCTTGCAATCATTTTGACCCCAGGGGGTGAGATCTTGCGTGGAGCCCCAGATCGAAGAAGTCTTGCATGTTTTCCATTTTCTAATAATTGATCCCACAGTTGATTTCTTCACACCAAGCTGTTTACCTATTGCAGATTCAGACTTCCCAGCCTGGTGCAGGTCTATAATTTAGTTTCGGGTGTCCTTTGACAGCTCTCTAGTTTTGGCCATGGTAGAGTTTAGAGTGTGACTGTTTGAGGTTGTGGACAGGTGTCTTTTATACTGATAACGGGTTCAAACAGGTGCCATTAATGAAGGTAACGAGTGGAGGACAGAGGAGCCTCTTACAGAAGAAGTTACAGGTCTGTGAGAGCCAGAAATCTTGCTTGTTTGTAACTGACCAAATAATTATTTTCCACCATATTTTGCAAATAAATTCTTTAAAAATCAGACAATGTGATTTTCTGGATTTTTTTTCCTCATTTTGTCTCTCATAGTTGAGGTATATCTATGATGAAAATTACCGGCCTCTCTCATCTTTTTGAGTGGGAGAACTTGCACTATTGGTGGCTGACTAAATACTTTTTTGCCCCACTGTATCTGTCATTGGCATTGGAGATTAATCCCAAATGTTAAAATTTGTTAACTCCCCCTCCTACTTTTTTAGTGTCTTTCAAACAAAATTTTTGTTTTGTTCTTATTAAGGATTTTCCAGACTTAAATTGATGTGAAAAATTTAAAAATTATAGTTTTTATTAATTTCCTGTAAATCTGGACTGAGTTAGCTCAACTGTGTGCTAGTTGTGTTAATGTTCTGAGATTTTAAGGAGCAATCTGATAATGTTGCTGATGTTATGTAGTAAGGATGGGCATTTACAGGTGCTGGTCATAAAATTAGAATATCATGAAAAAGTAGATTGATTTCAGTAATTCCATTTAAAAAGTGAAACTTGTATATTATATTCATACATTACATACAAACTCATATATTTCAGATGTTTATTTTGTTTAATTTTGATGATTACAAATGACAACAAATGAAAATCTTAAATTCATCATATCAGAAAATTAGAATATTGTGAAAAGGTTCAAAATTGATGGCCCCTGGTGCCACACTCTAATCAGCTAATTAACTCAAACCACCTGCAAAAGCCTTTAAATGGTCTTTCAGTCTAGTTCTATAGGCTACACAATCATGGGGAAGACTGCTGACTTGACAGTTGTCCAAAAGACGACCATCGACACCTTGCACAAGGAGGGCAAGACACAAAAGGTCATCGCTAAAGAGGCTGGCTGTTCACAGAGCTCAGTGTCCAAGCACATTAATAGAGAGGCGAAGGGAAGGAAAAGATGTGGTCGAAAAAAGTGTACAAGCAAGAGAGATAACCGCACCCTGGAGAGGATTGTGAAACAAAACCCATTCAAAAATGTGGGGGAGATTCACAAAGAGTGGACTGCAGCTGGAGTGAGTGCTTCAAGAACCACCACACACAGACGTATGAAAGACATGGGTTTCTGCTGTCGCATTCCTTGTGTCAAGCCACTCTTGAACCACAGACAGCGTCAGAAGCGTCTTGCCTGGGCTAAAGAGAAACAGGACTGGACTGCTGGTGAGTGGTCCAAAGTCATGTTCTCTGATGAAAGTAAATTTTGCATTTCCTTTGGAAATAAAGGTCCCAGAGTCTGGAGGAAAAGAAGAGAGGCACTTCATCCACGTTGCTTGAAGTCCAGTGTAAAGTTTCCACAGTCAGTGATGGTTTGGGGTGCCATGTCATCTGCTGGTGTTGGTCCATTGTGTTTTCTGAGGTCCAGGGTCAACGCAGCCACATACCAGGAAGTTTTAGAGCACTTCATGCTTCCTGCAGCTGACCAACTTTTTGGAGATGCAGATTTCATTTTCCAACAGGACTTGGCACCTGCACACAGTGCCAAAGCTACCAGTACCTGGTTGAAGGACCATGGTATCCCTGTTCTTAATTGGCCAGCAAACTCTCCTGACCTTAACCCCATAGAAAATCTATGGGGTATTGTGAAGAAGAAGATGCAATACACCAGACCCAACAATTCAGAAGAGCTAAAAGCCACTATTAGAGCAACCTGGGCTATCATAACACCTGAGCAGTGCCACAGACTGATCGACTCCATGCCACGCCGCATTGCTGCAGTAATACAGGCCAAAGGAGGCCCAACTAAGTACTGAGTGCTGTACATGCTCATACTTTTCATGTTCATACTTTTCAGTTGGCCAACATTTCTATAAATCCTTTGTTTTTATTGGTCTTCAGTAATATTCTAATTTTCTGATATGATGAATTTGAGATTTTCATTTGTTGTCATTTGTAATCATCAAAATTAAACAAAATAAACATCTGAAATATATGAGTTTGTATGTAATGTATGAATATAATATACAAGTTTCACTTTTTAAATGGAATTACTGAAATCAATCTACTTTTTCATGATATTCTAATTTTATGACCAGCACCTGTAAAGCATGTGCAGCTCCATCAATCTTTTAAGCTAAACTATGTGCATTTATTTAATCTCAGACTATGTTAAAATGCAACTTGATTTGTTGTTTGTCAATAAAACAATGCAAACAATTCTAACTATATCCAAGCATCATAATGGTAAATATTTCTTACATTTTACTGTGTCACTCACTGTAACTGAGCCTAGTGAGCAGGTTAGAGACAAAGTGTGAATGTACCCTTCTCTACTATATTTATTCTGCTTTATAACATAGGCCAAATAAAAACAATGACGTCCGTGTAAAATGAATCAAGATAAAAGCCTTTTTTTTTTCTTAACCCAGTCATCGCAACTAATTGTCAGTATTTATCTATTTCCATAATTATAGGTCAAAATAACAGATAACAATTAATAATAAAGGAAAAATAATTACCATTATTAAAAAAACATTATTTGAACATTATAAAAAATGAACATTTAAAACAATCTGCATATATTTGAAATTGGTCGTTATGTTTCAAATTGTACACAGTACAGGATCAGTTATATATAACATAAATAGTTGTGACATCTCGAGTAGGCACAACTATATATAAATTTATACATATACACTCATAATACAGAATCTATAGCTATATACAGTAAATAGTATATAGCCATATACTATATCCACCATAGACTGTGTGAAAACATCTAATTTCTCTTTGTAACTTAGAGTTTCCATGCAGCTCTAAATTCTGAATACATCCTCTTGCTGAATAACTTGTATTTTCTAGTAATGCAATAGATCATTATTCCACGTCTTAAGTCGGGGAAATCTCTCCTTCCATCTAAAAAGTGTAATATTCATATTTGAATATTATTCAAATTTTTATTCATATTTGCTGCCATACCTGATTCAGCTCTTGCTGATCAAGGTGGGCTAATCTTGGTGGAAAACATAACAAAAATTAAAAAAAAGGCACACATTGAAGCTGAAACGCCCTTTATTGATATTTAGCTAATGCATTTCCTTCTTGAGGGGAAATCAGGCAGTATAGTCATGAGACGCAAACATCAAGTGATCGTTCAACTTCTTTAATTCGCATTAATATTTAATCAATGCCCATCCCTAGTTCAGTCTGAAATGAATTATCCAGTTTGCCTCAGTATTTGTCTTCCTGTCTATTTTGATGTCAAGTAATGTCATAGTTTCTGAGAGCAAATAGGAAAATATTGTTTTGCTTCTCAAATGAATTTGTACCATGTTAAGGCTGTTGTTGGTCTTTCAGGGTCATGTTGTAATAAATTTGATTGGTGTCGTCTACCAAGGCACCATTTGCATGTTACATAACATGCTACCTTAAGTGTAATATTGCTGTAGATGAAATGCTGTTTAATGCCTACAATACGAGGATTTGTTTTGCTTAATGATCAGAGATCAGTAGGAACGTTCGTCATCTCTATGGTTGCCAAGTACCCACTTTGACTCCGGTCAGATGCACTTGCAGTGAATATTGATGCATTGTGTGTTTGATCATATGCTGTCACCCTTTTTAGTGTTGTCCCTGTTTGTTGTATGCTGTGACCTTTTAATCGGAGTCGATTACATTTTGGGTTCGCTGAACTTAAGTAGCAGACGGACCCAATATTATATGATGATAATCATTCTGCTGCCATCTCATTTTTAATGTAGAGTTGTGCTGATTTTAGGCTTTAGTGAGTGGAAAAAATGTTTTTGTACTTAAATGAACGTTATTCTTACATAAAGTGACTTGTGTCCATTGGGAATCATGTTTTAAGAAACACTTGGAACAAAAAAACACTTTTATTTTCTGTTATTAAAAAATGGAAAAGTACCCAGTGGGCACAAGGCCTGATATCTAATGTGTGGATGATGAAATGCACTGGGTTAAATGTAATGGGACATCCTGTCCAAATGATCCTCATATACCAGAGATCCACGCCTTTTGCATTCTAGGAAAACGTGTCTAGTCATATTATATCTTTAGTAAACAATGGTTTGTGCTGTTTTGTGTTCATACACGTAAACTCAGTGCTTCTCAGGTGTATTGCTGTTATAGACGGTGGTCTAGCTCACTTACTGAAGCAGCATCTTCAATATCCTTGATCAAAGAAGACATTTGATCGTGTCAAACCAGAGTCAAACAGTTAAAAAGAAAGAGCTGCAAACTAATATTGTGACCAAGAGCAGAAGAGCCTGTTCTATATGGTATATGGGGCCGGTTGACAAAAAAGAAGGGTAGCGTATTACATTAGAATGAAGACTTTTTCTCATAGTTTGTCATCAAAGGTAAGGCATCAGGATTCTGCCAAAAATGCAATAAATAAATAATGTGTGGTTTGGTTCTCAAGCGTGTGGAGCCTCCCGCCTCGTGTGTGGACCTGTTTCTGCTAGCTCGTGTTACCCACCGGACACTGCACCCTGTCTCTGATTGGCTGCTTTTCAGGAAATCCTGCATCATGAGTTGTGACATGTTGCTATGGTAACCTGCATAAATGGTCTTCCCATTTCCAGCTAACATTTAATCGGGCTACTTCACCATAATTTTATTGTAGATGTCCTATAACCCTTTTTAACGGAAACCCTACAGCCAATCAGGGTCCAGTACCCAGACCCTGTTATATCGAAGGATGGCGGTTTGCGGAAGCAGAAGCAGTTATTTCCTGGAAAGTAGCCAATCACAGACAAGTTGCTTAAAAAAAAAGTTGACATCAGTGCACAGAAAAAGTTCCACATGCCAGTAAGAGAAAATCTATAGGCGCTTAAAAATCAGACCACAAGCCAGAAAAGTAGCATGCGCTCATGGTTGTGATACATCTGGGGCCTCATAGTATCGAATCGGCACTCATACAACCTTCAAACTGTGCATGGTAAGTAGTTTACATGCATCTTTTAAAAAAAACTATACCATTTATATATAGTATTTATAACACACTGTGGACTTTTGACAGAATGCTGATGTAATTAAATGGAAAAAGTTTGAAGATGAAATAGCCTTAATCTCTTTATAAGAAAGTTAGTAGATATTTCCCAAAACACAAGAATAAACCAACTTTTCTTGCTTGTAATCCAGATATTTTCTAAACTACGAGGCTCCCATGGCAGAAGTAAATACAGAAATGCTAAAGTTACATTTTCTCTTAAAGTGCGTTTTGTAGTAATTCAACTAGAAAAATAGATTAAAGATCATATGTGGGAGAATTTGGCGGGAAGGCAAGTTGGAGGTGAAAGCTGCTTAACCCTGGTTTGACTCTGATCTTATTGTCCTTTAAAAGCAGACGATGGTGTTCCTTTTATACCTGTGTAATTTGTAATCAGCCTGTAACTAAGAAGTTGGTGTATTCCTCTTAAAATAATAATTGTTGGTTGAAACGGCCATTACACACGATTGGAACTAGATGACTACTTAAAGTTGTATTCATGACCTTTTAATGTAGACACTTACCTCTTTGCCTCATGGAAAGTAAAGCCACGATTGAAACAATTTGTGATTTTTTTGTTAATTCAAAGTGTGATATTCTTGAGGTGCAGAGGTATGTCGACTGAACAGTTTGACGCGATTGTTGCCCTGCAGCCTCTAAGGTTTCCTGTTCTTTGCATGCTGCCGGTGTTGGTATTAAACATCTTATTTATGTGCTCTGTTAGCTCTTAATGGGGAAACCTTGAATTTTAGCACTTTAAAATTTGTGTAATGTAAAAGAAAAAGTTGTATTTTATATAAATTTGGTGGATTTTGGTGGTAAACATGTAAAGAGTTTTAAAAAAACAAACAAGAAAATGACATTTTTTTGTGTTTTGTGCTCAACTTCCTGAAAAAAACGCAGACTTTGTTTTTCCACCAAAGACCTCCAATGCTAGTTTAGGGCTGGAGCTAATTCTGGGTTTATGCTGTTTGAATGGAAACAGAGCACAGAAAAATCTACCTTGAGGAATGTTTAAATATTAAAATATATGGTGGTGCACAAAGTGTATATAGGCCTGTCTCTAAGTGCTTCTATAGACCAGTTATTATCTATATTCTGAATTGGAGTAAAAAGGAGATGTAAGCTCCAGCGCTAAGCTAGCTCTGAAGCTTCTTTGTTGGAAAAATGCATACCTAGCATGGTTTTAAAGTATTAACCATGATGATTACCATTTTCAGTGTTTAGCTTTGTATGCTTTTATAAAGAATGTCACTATTTAAAAGAAGAAAATAAAATTATTGAAATGTTCTATTTCAAATCTTCTTGAGGGTTTGAAGGTTCTTCTTAGGGTTTCCTGCTTTCCCTTTTTTATTTTTATTTATTTTTTGGTTTATTAGCTGCAGTTTTGTGTAAGATAATATTTTACTAAATGAAGTCATCTCTCTCTTCAACTACCAAAAGTTAAACTTGCTTTATCCTTTTTGTAATGTAGGTTATAGGCTCAGAGCTGTATTTCTTATGGTTGTACTTTTTTAGATCAAGTAAACATATTAAGTTCTACTTTGTCTTTATGCCGAAACATCTTAGATGAACTGTTCTGCAGAAGTTTTGCATGATATACTTGTGTATGTTCCTGGGGTTGGGAGCAATTCACAATCAGCTGAGTTGGTTGAACTTAATTTACTAAAATTCATCTTAGTTTTCTAAATCCTGGTGTTATCCATACAGTCAATTATAAAGATGTAAACTTATTGTCCATGACTCAAAGTGATGGTAAATTGAACCCAGCCTTGGTGGACACCTGCTGTAGTCTAGAGGTTTAATGGTGAGTGGGGAGTGTTTACACTTGGGCTGGCTCCAAACCAAACTGCACCCTTCATTTTGACACCTTTCAGCTCACCAAGGATAGAAGGAAGGAAAAGGAGGAACGCTCTCCGTGCACCATCACGCCGCCTCACCCTGCATGACCGGACAGGACTTCAACTACCAACTCTTCCTGCATCCCTTCCATGTTTCCTCCCTCCTCCTCTCTCCGTTGTCTGCCTGACTAACAGTGGATGGAGGACCCTGACCTATGTAAGGCTTTGTTGTCCAAATGTCTATATTCGTAACTAAAGATGAAAGCAAAACTTTCCAAACCATTCTTTTATTTTTGTTTTACTCGACATAAAGGCTAGTATGTGTGATACTTTTTTTGCAAAGAAACAACAAAATGGCTCCGCGATCCTATGGTAGAAGACAAATATTAAGTTTTTTTTTTTTTGTTTTTTTTTTGGCTCGCTGTACTTTGTAAATTCAGTATAGACAAGTTTTTATAGGGTTCGTGTTTGATGTTCTCTCTCTTTCTCTCTCTCTCATATTCTCACTTCTTTGTAAATGTCTGATTTTCGATTAAACTAGATGGTGTTGTAATAAAAAATGTTTGCTGAGGTCCACTCATCTGAGTTTCTCTACATGTCGCGTTCATTAGTCAAATGTATATTTGCACTCTTTATTTTTTTATTTTTATAAGTCTAAGTTCACCAATGAAGCTATGCTATTCCCTGACATTTTGTTTTTCTTCAAATGGATGGAGTTTTTCCAAGGTAAGCATATCTGGAATGTGTTTCTTAATGTTAATTGATGGGTCACTGTGAACCTAAATGGACGGTGAGGTCTTAGGATAATTTTTTGGAAACCATGCGATGAATCGTAAGCCTTCCACCGCTGCTGCATTGTTTCACTTTCATGTGCAACTATAGCTGTTTCTAAATGATGATGGCAGGGGGGACAAAATGTGGCATATTTCACTGGGTAATACTGTTACATCATTTGACCTATTTGCTCTTAATCTGGTTGCTGTTAGATCTAAGTCAAGCAGAATAATTTCCATCCACTCATTGGGAGAATTGTCATTGATTTGGGGCTTTTTAAGATTGCATTTAAAAACTTTTGTTTTTCAATTTGGACCTTTTTATAGTTTGAATAAATTGGATTTTCTCCTGTAGCATTCCCTGATTGACAGCTTGTAAACTACATTTGGAATTGAACAGTTATGTTTGCTTGATCTTTATATAATTTTTGTGTTTTTGAGATAATGAAGTGCACCAATTTTTCTTCCAGAAAATAATCACACCATGTAAGGATGTTAAATTTCCTTACAAAGGCCTCAAATTAATGGCAACCTTTGACGACTGTTTTGTAAAGTTTTGATCAGAAAAGGAAATTAAATCAGGATGTTTAAAAAGGTAAAATTCCAATTGGTGGTTTTGCTCTTTGAGGCAGCCTCTCTCACATCACCCATTCTGTTAATGTGTTGCATTTGTGTCTGTGATTGTCAGTTATCTGTGACAAAGCTTTATTCTGCTTTAAAGAAAATGTTTTTTTTTAAAGTTCATATTTTTACTGAGACCAAAATTTGAAATGAGTTGTAAGTTTACACCAGCCTTTGGATTTAACAGAATAAAATGTGAAGAAAAGCTGCTAGCCCATGTTTGAAGCTGCTCCAACCGTGTCTTTGAAAAAAATAGTTTTTCACTTTGACTTTAATCGCGTTTGCATAGAAACAAAACGAAAAATGTTCTAGATATTTACAAGAAACCTTTTTTGTCTAATTATGTTAACCTGATCATGTTTGCTTCTATAATCCCTCTTGATTTTTACATACACCAGTTTAAAAATTTTAGGTGAAAATTTGTCCTTCACTAAAACACTGATCATGGAATTTGAAAGCAGGGTTGTGCGATTATGTCGGTATCCTGAATCAAATGGTGTTATGTATTCATGTATGTCCATCCATATTCTACCATGAATGTTGATGCATTTTAAGAAACTGGTTTGAATAGTTTAAACATAAGAAGCGAAGTTGAGGTTGACATCATTGAAGAAAATGCTGATTATATCAAAACTGACTTTTGTTTTAGTTTTTTTTTTTTCTTTTTTGAAAGGTTTTTGGTTTTCTTTTTGTTTGTTTTTTTTTTTGCTCAGTGATCAAAATAGGATGATTAATGATTTTTATGTACATAAACATGTTATCAAAGCGACAGAACGACCACCTCAGGGTTTTGGGTAAATATCCGGTCAGCTTTTTTCCTGTTTTCCACAGCACTAAGGTAAGTGTTGTCACCTCTGTCTGCCCAGGCAGTGCAATAAAATGAATTTTTGCTCTATCAAGCAAGATACTATTCCCCCACAAAGCAGGAAGAGTAACTTTTTAAGGAATGGTTTGTAATTTCACTTTAACTTATTGTATATGTGCAATAGTTTCCTCTCTGATCATTTTCTCCTACATGGGACTAAATTATGAAATAAGGGGGAAGTGCAGAAACTAGTCATGTACTTAAAGCTCTTAATAATCAAGCAATTTGATTTAGGAGCTATTAAACTTGGATCAGTTGTGGTCTAGGATTGAATAGGGTTTTTGTAATGGGTTGTTATATTTGCCTTAGAAGCAGTGTGGTGATGAATTCACATTGCTGGTTTTACTAATAAAACATTTTGACATTCAGTTTGTCTTTTTGTTCCTTATTTTATCATATTTGTAACTTAGATGTAAAACATGCCTAGACTAAACTTGGATTCCTGCTATTGGGACAATAAAAATGTAATTAAATGGGTACATTTACAGTTAATACCTCTTACATTTTTCCAAAATAAATGAATATATCTACCTTTTTTGTATAATCGTCACTAGAATATTAGTGGCAGTGTTTTAATGAAGTTTCAGTGCAAAGTCCCACGTTCAATTTTAGGAAATAAAGTCAATTTATAAGGATCAGCAAAGACTTTCCTGGGTTGTAACCAACGTTTTCAGTTTGCAGCTCATAGATTAATAAACTGATGTTCCAACCGCAAGATGTAAAATGGCATCAGGCTGTATTGGGCTTTTTTTTTTGTTTTTAGTGAGACTTCAGAATATAGGTTTGACATTTAGGTTTCGTTTAAGTTGTAATTGCCCTTTTAATAGTTTCTCAAAAGGATTCCTTTGCAGTACCAATTTCTAGAATTCAGCCATTGAAAATGACAAAATATTTAAATCTGTCCTTTAGTATTTGTGGTTTGGGATAAAAATAAATATGCCTTTGATTTTTTTATTGGAATGTTTTGCTTGAAAACAGCTGAGGTAGTAGGTTAAAATAAGCTGGTAGTTTAAGAATGTATTGAACAGCACATCTATAGAAAACTACAAATAAAAACTCGAGGCATAATAGTCTTTAAAAGCTTTAATTTTGAGGTTTAGAACCCAAACCTTAAATGTATATTTGTGTGTGTATATATATATATACACACACACATCTTTTTCAGCATCTATATACAAAAAAGTATTTTCAAGCGTAATTTCAAATGCCTCATCTTTTAATCCTTGGTGGGAAACTTTCTCTAGCCCTAGTCCCTAAAACAATAATTTGGTTTATTATATCTATTAGACCATAAAATATCTATAGCGGATACTGAAGCTCATCTAAATGAAGACT